>OW240914.1:31014467-31071855 GCA_933207985.1 Pelobates cultripes
TACACGAATACAGGTGAAAAATGAAAAAGAGAAAAACATAAGCTAACAAAACAAGTGCAAATCAATACAAAAAACTCCAAGAAGAAAAGTCATAAGAAAAATAAAATGAAAATCTATATGTATATGCAGTAGACAATGGCTTCAATGAAGGGTGCTTCTTACATCACTGATCACTCATTTGGATTTAATGATCACTGATGTGATGAAAAATGCGTGGCAGATGGTGATGATCATATAAAATAACTTAAAACATTTGTGGGAGTCTTCACAGCGCTGGAGAATTTATTTCCCAATAAGGTTTTCCCCAGGGCCGGCAGGTATATGGGCTGTGCCCACTGTTTTTCCCCCCAAAGTTAATTTAATTAGAAACAAGGCTCCTTTTCCCATTAAAAAAAAAAAACAATTTCAGGACCAGGAGTCATATGATGCCTTCTTCTCACAATGAGGGCATGGTTGGTGTGGCGGAACCAACCTCGCCACTGTCTACTGGAGTGGCCTGATTGCTCGCCTGCTCCCTTTAGACTATGGTCCTGCATTTTAAACTTTTATTTTACCTGCAGAAATGTTTATTTGTGCCTTTCTGCTGACTGTTAAAGCCATGCTACCCCAGATAGCTATGCCATGGAGCCCAGCCGTATACTGAAAGACTGTATGAAAGACTTTGGCTCCATGGCGATTGAACTGTATGTATGTGATCTGAGCACCATCCGGTAATAATGTGCGCTCAGATCTAAGCTATCTTGGGATAGGTAGAATGTGTATGTTCTATGTGATAAATGTAACAGTATGTATTTTTATGTCTTTTATTGTCCTTTGTCTGCCATGTGGCTAATGGAGTTTTGCCTCTGTCCTTGGAGATAATTGGATTACTTCCCAATGATCTCCAGGATAGAAGACTCTGTGGAACTGGTTTTGGGCAGAAAAATAGGACTTTCCCTTAACTTTTAACCCCTGGATAGAATTGGCTGAATTTTGGTTATGTTTATATTTAAAGTATGCTGATTCTGAATATGTATGTTTTATGTGAATATGATGCATATTTTTAAAGTTACAGTGTATGTATAAAAAGTGTATTTCTCCTGCCTGTGATAAATTACATTAATTGTGTTCAGTAATTATATCACAGGCAGAGGGGAGGGATTGTATGTTGGTGCTGGGTGTGTTTTATGGTTCTCCTGTAAATGATTGGTTGTACTGTGTCCCACCCTGTGGGATGTCCCCTTGCATGGGGACTTGCATAAAAGCCAGTATGTGGCCATTACAGTGGAGTTCCTGCTTAACCCTCAAAGTGAAGTCTCGTCTCATTATTGGGGGAAGATTTATTGTATGCTGTTCCAGTTTGACTGCTAGGAGTGTAAATCTATTTGCATGGTTTTTCCTATTCGGCTGTATACAACATTCATATGCTTAAAAGAACTCATATGCTTCTCCGGTTCGGTGATTGTGGTGTCTGCCAGAGTGCTTAGAGTCCTCAGGAAGCGCTAGGAGCATCCTTCAACGGAGGTGCCCAGTCGGGGTGCCAGGTGATCCGTTACAGTTGGAGTGGATTTGGATTCAGTGGACATCCGTATGCCAGATGATCCTATGGTAAGTCTTAATCACAATATGTCACGGCTTTCAAGTAGAATTAATTTCAAATTCAATTCAACCAACAAAGGCATAGCTGGTTAATTGTTGCCTTCACCACAAATATACAGTTTGCATACGACTTCACCTGTTGGTTTATGCTATATTATGCGATATTACGCTATTCTCATACCTTGACACCTCTTGCATATTACACTCACCGAAACACAGCGACTTAAAATTATCATTCTCCCCTTCGAGTTGCATAGGGCACAGATTGCTTGTTATTATATAAAAATTAATGCATGTACTCTGTCATATAACACCTTAATTTGCCTTTCTGTTTATAATGCCTTATAATGACGAATACTCATAATGTTTAGCATGTGTATTGCAAAAATAAAGAATTATAAAAAATAAAAAAATTCAATTCAAAACGTTTGCCTTGCCGATACCAGTTGAATTTGTGTGCAATCTATTCCTAGTTGAGATAAAAAAGCCCCATGGTTCTTCACAAAGTTAATGAAACTGGGTTCAGCTTACCTAAGAAGCAAAGGTGCTAGCATGATAATATATTTGGACATTTTGATAATCTTACAAGAAATCTATTTATTGGAACTCCAGATTTATTGAACATTGGAAAGGTTGACACATATGTGTTTCCTTATAAACTGGGAAAAAAACAGTACTTGAATCACCTTAACAGTTTCTAGGGTTTCCTGTCAATTCAGTGGAACAGACTTTAAGTCTTTCTCCAACTAAGTTATATTCGATAAAGAAATTCACCACACACTGAACAAGGTATTTATGACATTGAGACATTTGCCCAGAAAGATAGGTCTACTTCCAGCTTCAATTCAAGCAATTTATTGACCCCTACATTAATGAGCACTATAGGAATGCCATTTTTGATGTGGACCACAATATTACAATAGAATTGGGTGCAAGCAAAATTTGCTTGGGAACCAGATATGTAGATATTTTAACAAATGGCAGATGGTGCGAGAAGGAAATTATTTTTCATATCGATTGCCAGGAACACTTAAAGGACTACTCTAGGCACCCAGACCACTTCAGCTTAATGAAGTGGTCTGGGTGCCAGGTCCTTCTAGGGTTAACCCATTTTTTCATAATTATAGCAGTTTCAGAGAAACTGCTATAATTATGAATGGGTTAAGCCTTCCCCCTAATCCTCTAGTGGCTGTCTCATTGACAGCCACTAGAGGCGCTTGCGTGCTTCTCACTGTGATTTTCACAGTGAGAGCACGCAAGCGTCCATTGTAAATGCTTTCCTATGCGACGGGCTGAATGCGCGCGCAGCTCTTGCCGCGCGTGCGCATTCAGCCGGCGGGGAGGATCGGAGGAGGAGAGGAGGAGGAGAGCTCTCCGCCCAGCGCTGGAAAAAGGTAAGTTTTTAACCCTTTCCCCCTTCCAGAGCCGGGCGGGAGGGGGTACCTGAGGGTGGGGGCACCCTCAGGGCACTATAGTGCCAGGAAAACGAGTATGTTTTCCTAGCACTATAGTGGTCCTTTAATGGGCTTTTTTGGTTTTCAAGAGTTTTCTAAAAAAAACAAAACTAACCGCAGTATCCTTTTAAAATGGACAACATTTCCACAGTGCGTCATGCCAATCACCTGGGAGGACCCAAATGGAACAGTTTATCAGAATTGATCACAGCAAATTTTGTTTGGGTTAAAACATATCTGTAAGAAATACTTACCAGGCTTATCCAATGTAATCGCAGACTGGCATACTTGTCAGTTAATAGATTGGTATTTGAACAGTAATGTTTTCTTAAAGTAAGAAATGCTTTGGGGGGATCTTTTTCAAATCAATCTATTAATTTCCAGACTAAAAACTTAACTTCCAATATTTGTCTATTGAAAGCCAGATACAGAAGGTTTAGCAAAAGCATTAGCAGTGAATGTTGGAATTTGCTGGCGCTATATAAATAATAAAATAATAATAATCATAATTATAATAATAATAATAATAATAATAATGTTGTCTCCCTGGTTGGATACAATGAAAAAAATATGCATTTATTTCCTCCATTTACAATAATTTCACAAACTATGGCACAATTGAAGGACCAAAAACTGATTTTGGTTTTAATTACATCAGTTTGGATGACAGGGCCATGCTTCCCAACAATACTGGAGATGGTGATAATTATACCAAGACTGATAAAATTCTTCACACAACTCTTGAAAAATGTGGAAGGGTCATGCCATGATTTCTTACAGCAGGGCCATCTACATCTTCTAGTATGGTTCATATTGGGAGATCAATGGAAACTGGGGATGTGCATGGGCAAAAAATCTGGTTCGGCACTTCCGAAATTTGGGACTTTGGTTCGGCACTTCCGAAATAAATTTGGGACTTATGGAATTTGGGACTTCGGCACTTCGGTTCAGCACTTCCGAAATTCGGGACTTCAGCAATTCCCTAACCATACCCCTAACACTAACCCTAACCCTGTGAAACTGGACTTGTTGGTGCATGGCGAGGGATATGGAACACTTTTCAGCACATTTGAGTCATATTTTTATTTACTTATTTTATCCGACCCATTTCAAAAAAACAAAAGGCATAGAAAACCATTAATATTTAATGTTCTGCCATTTCTGGTCCTTATGGATTTTGCCAAGTCATGATTTTGCAGACATTTTTCCCTCCCTTGGCCTTGTGCTTTTTTAAAATTTATCTAGAGATGCTCAGGACTGGTTTAACCCTAACATGCAAACCTAGAATAGGGCAGAGAAGAAGTGCGTACCATACCTTAGAGTGGCCGGGCCGGCAGAAAGTATAGTGAAAAATGTCTGCAAGCATACTGAGAATAGACAAAATAGGCCAAGGTTCAGGAATACACAATGGCACAAAATAAGAAACAAGCCAGGAATCGGGATTACTGAATACTAGGATAGTCAAACAAGCTGTAGTCAATACCAAACAGAGCAAATATAATGCGCTCTCAGGTACACTAGAACTATAACAGGGCAATAAGCACTTAAAAGCATGGAGGTTATATAGCCTAACGACGTTTCTATTGGTCCAAATTGCATATGTAGCATTGGGCGCAAACAGCACTGGGGCAAATGACGCAACGTCTAGATATGGTGCTTATTGGGCAAGCATTCCACATCAAAATTAGTGCGAGGAGAGCAGGTGACATTCCAAGCAGCAGTAGGTGCTTGGCAGGAATTAAAATAGAACCAAGGATGAAGATTATCTCACACACATGAACATGGGAATGGTCAACAACATTCCGAGTTAAGACTAAACGGCGCTTAGAAGTACCAGGTATCGGGGGGCGGAGCTCAACCACCAGCCTGAACGGACGCCACGCATGCAAGCTCCTCCAAACGACAGCACAAAACCCCTAAAAAAAACAAAACCAAAAACCCAGACGGACCCCAAAACACGCCAGTCACGTCCCCCAATACCCCGTGAGGCGATAGATGCTTTTTTTTCAACCAAAGGCCCAGCCCGGACGAAAACGGAAAACCGGGGCCTACCCCACGTTGTCCCTGCCAAGCCTGGAAGCACTCCTCCGGCAACGGGCGAACGACTATTCTCCCCAGGCACCACCGGAGGCCTCATCCCACACGCCAGCGATGGGTCGCCGTTCGCAAAAGACGGCAGCAGTGGAGCACAGAGACATTGGAACGATGTTCCAGAGGCCCATGCAGCTCCAATCCACACCTGCGGAGTCCGCGTGGCAGGCCACTAGTACAAGGCCTGAAGCTCACACTAACTCAAACAAGCAAGCAGTGGCAGAGGGGCCGGCGGACACTCACCTACAGCCATCAGAAGCTCCCACTGACACCACACCAACGACCAGACAAGACCTAAAGGTACTATTGATGGACTTTCACAAAATACTTGCTGCCGAACTAGCTCCAATTAAAAATAACATGAAGGCCATTGCAGACCGGGTACAGACCTCAGAGATGGACATAGCAGACGTCCAGACACAGGTACAAAAACTCCAGACCTCGGTCCAACAAATATGGTCTCACCAAAGAGCTGTCACCTCACACATCACAGCAATGGAAGACCGCCACCGCCGCACCAATGTAAAGATAAGGGGTGTCCCAACTGCAATTACAGCGGATGAGCTCCTTCACTATGCCAGACGGTTGCTGACTTCCCTCCTGTCCCCTGCGATAGCCAAAAAAATGAATCTGGAAGAAATCTACCGCCTACCAGGGCCCAAGGGGACATCGACAACGGCACCAAGAGATGTGATACTAAGGTACGCCACAACACACGATAAAATACTCATAATGTCAGCACTTAAGGGCAAAACTCCCCTGCAGTTCGAGGAAGCCTCCCTGACTTTTTACCAAGATCTCAGTAAAACTACCCTCCTGTGGCGAAAAACATTTCAACCAGTGACCAGCCAGCTTCAATCAGCTAAAATAAGCTATAGATGGGGAGCAAACAGATCCCTGACAGTATCCAGAAACGATGGCGTACACACGCTCACCTCTATGGAAGACACTGTACCATTCCTGACGGCCCTGGGACTGGCACAGCTACCGGACACCACGAGACGGAGAGCCTTCACCTCAACGTCAACCTGGGACCCGGCGCATACAACACCCTTCATCCCGAGAATGGGGAATGAGAGGATGGCAGAACCAGGAACAAGCACCAGCGAGGACCCAACTTAAGACAACAGCCCGGCCAAAGACCAACCAGCCACACCAGCCGATCTCTAAGCTCACCTTGGGACTGTCTGCTCAGGACATTACATACACCCCAATGTTCTCCCAGTTACTCCCCCCCATACCCTATTCCAAGGACTGTGCAACTGTTTAACCCCTCACATCACAGGGCACCTCAGACACGCAGGCAATCACACCTAAGGTTGGGGACACAACCAGCGCTATACCCCCTATAACGGGGAACAACAGCATCCCACCACATTCACACATGAGGCAACCGCCAAACTTCTCACAAATCCCCCCCCTCCCCCTGCAGCTCCCATGGTCAGGAGCCACTACAAACGAAACAAGGCGTACTTCATATACCCAACACCTCCCCGGGACTCACACAACACAGCCTATACGCCTTGTACCGAAGAGGCTACATAACACGCTACACCACAAGCCCATAGGCTGAACGAACAAACCATAGGATCCTCTACGAGCAACCACAGCACACGATTCTCACCCATAGATCAGCTAGAACACACCACGCTCAACCACCTCAGAACTGAGAGACGATACAATAGCGATCAAGGCCTACACAAACATGTTACAAAAAATAAAATAGTGCAAGAATGTGCTATGACCCTGCTAACACACAAATTGTATAAGTTCCTTTTAACGAATGCTGTAATGACCATGCTTTGCACTGAAAAAGAAAGAATAAAAAAAAAAAAAAGAAGTACCAGGTATCGTGCCAGAGATAGCTTTAGCAAACAAACACTGACCAGTCACAACATTAAAACCACTGACGGGTCAAAAGAAAAAGCATGGCGATGTAGTGCGTGCACCCTGGAGGAGTTGGAAATTCAGCATCTGCTGAGCAGAGAAGCTCATGGTCTGAAGCTAGGCTGGGATCCACAAGAATGCCAGAAGGGTAGTCCAATGTCAATCTCTTGCTGTGGAGACAAACATTTTTGGTGCCATCGGTTCTCATGAGAAGTCCCATGACGACCTCTGAAGGGATCCTGGAAGGTCCTTCTTGTTGCTGATTACACACAAAGCATTAAATAGCACTAGAATGTCAGTCCTAAATTGTAAAAAATGCCTGGTGTAAGAGCATACTATACATCAAAAAAAGTACAAAGCTCTATTTCAATACTCCATGATTATCTCTGCCATATTATCTAATTATATTTGTGCCTCTATGTGTGTGGTAATAACTTGTTGTGAGGATGCGTTTGCTCCAATTAAATCTGCTATGAGATGAAAAATGAGCCCAAGGGGATAAAGGAACATTGTTTATTAGATTTTTTTTTAACCCAGGACCATATCTCTGTGTAATACTATTAAAGTGAGGATTCCCTTCACCCCAGTTCTTACCTAAGGATACAGTGAGTGTAATTAATTAATTTAATACAATTATGCAATTATTTTCTTTTGAAATAAGGCTGTGACTCGTATTAAAGTTTTTAAATGACACTATAAAAAGGGCATTATCAAACAAACCGCGTTTCAGGGTTTTTCTCCTCCAATATTTAATAAAGAGAAAGAAAAAACAAAAATGGTTATGGTGGGGAAAAATTGTGATTGAAAACCCCTTCCACCTGAAGTCTGTGGTTACTTAATACAATGTTAAACAAAAATATACACACCAGTCAAGCCATAAGACTTGCTTTTCATGCTGATGAGTTGCATTAACAATGACACAGCTGTCCATGAGTGGTTTACTGGCTTCGCATCTTTTCCTAAGTTGTGTTTCAAAGCTGTTGTATACAGCAAACACAGACTCAAAGGAATCCATGTTTAAAATGGAATAAGGCGGGGGCGTGGCTGACCACCGACGGGAGCAGTCGCATGTTGTGATCGCTCCGTATCCTAACAGGCCCTGAGCGACAATTGAGCAGATTTCCCAGCCTTTCCGACCCTGGTAACGAACGGAGAACACTATACCTGCCACCATGGCCCCCTCCAAACAGACCAAGCTTACCGATCCGGTGCGCCAGGGCAGAAAAGAGAAGCCCCGGCAAATCCAAGATGGCGACGGCCACGAGGAGCTCCCGCCGTCACCGGAATGGCACACAGAACCTGATTGTGAACCGCAAGCAGTGGAGGATATGCCTGTCACCAACAAAAGTATGCAAACCATGCTACAATCCTTGCAGTCCTCGTTCCGATCGGATCTGCGCCAGCTTACTACTGACTTGAAAAAAGAGATTGCAGAGATAGGTGGCCGCACCAGCCATCTTGAAACTAAAACCGAAGAGCTATGCATGGCCCATAATGATGTAGTCGATAAACTACAAAGGTTAGAGGAAGAACAAGCGGTTCTCAAACATAAATTGGCGGACATAGAAGATCGCTCCCGCCGCAATAACCTGAGATTCAGGGGCATAGCTGACTCCATCTCAAATGAAGCGTTACCCCAATATCTTGTGGCCCTGTGCAAAACGCTGGTCCCGCAAGCCGAGGTCACCGCATGGGAGTTCGACCGCGCTCATCGACTCCCAAGACCGGCCCGCTTCACCGCGGATACCCCCAGGGACGTCATAGCTCGATTTCATTACTACAAAGCGAAGGAGCAACTTCTCAACGCAGCACGGAAGCTTTCCAGTCTACCGGAACCGTGCCAACACATCCAAATCTACGCTGACCTATCGGCGACGACGATGGCAAGGAGAAGGGAATTTGTTGACGTGACGAAAACACTCCGGAATAATAACATCTCTTACCGTTGGGGCTACCCGACAAAATTGCTGGTGTGGTATCGCGAAAGAACTGTGCCAATCTTGGAACCGGAGGTAGGCCTGGCGAAGTTGAAAGAATGGGGCCTACATCACGCACAAGGTCAGGCCTTCCCGGCTCGCACCTCTCCTTCGAAAATAAGGCCGGAGTGGAGGATGGCCGGAGACCCCGTGGCTTCTCTCCCTAGGAACTGATCCTACCCGATCATCTCGAGGGTTGCAGCTTACCTCATCGCCGGACGCTTGAGTATCATTTGTGTCTGCTAATCTGACTGTTATTGCATAGCACTGAGTTATAAGCTGTTAGTTCATAGAGTTATGGTTTCAAAAAAAAAAAAAGAAAAAAAAAAAAGTAGAGCTTGGTTGGGTCTATACGTTTGGCCAGAGCCGGTCTTCTCGCTCGAGCCCGGGTACCCACTCATAGCCTGTTAGTCTCTAGGTCGTCTAGTGCCGTCTCAGAGCATACGACCCCATTGGACCCCATCAACGCCTCTGTAGACAGCGGTTATTAAACCCAGATATGTAAGCTATTAGATGTATGTTTACGAGTCACCCAGACACCCGTCTACGCCCCACCTGGGCACTAGTTCCACTGGCAATCTGGTCCACCACTGATACCGTGGCTTACGGTGGCATGACTGGTAATCTTGGTCATGCTCCAATGGCACCCATGAGGATATCTCTCCTATATCCGACCTCATGCAAATGCTGTTGATATATGTTTTTGAATGATATGTTGTGTGTCACTCTCACCATGAAAATTCGGTAGTATACAAAGTAATGGTTTAAAAAAAAAATATATATATATATATTAAAAATAAAGTAGAGCGGCCAGCCAAATTCGGCTCACGTGTTTAGCCAGAGCCGGCTCTTTCGCCCAAGTCCGTCCACCCACCCATAGCTTGTAAGTCTCTGAGGCTTAGCTGGTAACTCTTGACACCACGGCCCCACTCGACCTCCATATAAGAGTAGGAAGTGGCGTCTCAGAACATACGAACCCCATTAGCCCCCAATACCGCCTCTGTAAACAGCGGCTATTAAGACCAGATATGTTAGTTCTTGGGTGTATATGTACGAGACTCCCAGGTACCCGTCCACGCCCCTTCTGGGCACTGGGCCCACTGGTAGTTTGGCCCACCATTGCTGCTATGATTTACTATGGCATGACTGGTGACCCTGGTCGCTCTCTGTTATCACTTATGTGGCTATCACGCCTGCGTCTGACCTCATGCTAATGTTTTTGATATATGTTTATGTTTGATATATTGCTATGTCGATCTCACCTTGTGACACACAAATTATTGCGGGTGTGAGTGGGCTGGACGGGCTACCCCTGACAGTCCGGGGCTTCAGGGCACACGTTGGTAACATCGCCAGTGATCCAGGTCCCCGCGGCGCAGGTTTAGCCAGCATGCCGGGCACTCAACCCCTCTCCCACTATACTCGACACCCTGAATTAAGCTGCCTGGACGCAATAAACAAAACTGGTGCGTCTCCCCAAGTTCGGAAAGGTTGCAGCAATACCAAGGGCCAGTCCATGGTGGTAGTATCCCATGTCCCCCACGCCGGATGTTTGTGTGGCCCCCCACCACACGATTCCGGATCTATGCTCTGCTGGAAGCAGAGGTAATATGTTCAGCTTTCCCCCAGTTTCTCGGGCTAGCCCGATGTCTGACCTCCCTCCCTCCTGTCTCCTATTTCGTCTACCCCCCGTACCGCTCCCATCCCACGACATACACATTCGGCCTCAACAGATTCTTTGGACAGTTGGAGCGCAGACCCCTCCAATAATATACCAACAGTTTCCATGCTCAATATCCAACCGAGACAGGGACCTCATCAAGACCGATGGGTTTCCGATGGGACATGGTTTTGCCGAGACAACGAGGCACAACCACTGTACACGCATGTTAAAGAGTACCGATCCCCGTCCCTATGGCCCAACATGAGTTTAAGGTTTTCTCCATGAATGTTAAAGGTCTGAACAGCCCCCACAAACGTAGCCTAGCGATCAGGGACATGCACAAATCTAAGGCGGCAGTGATATGCCTACAAGAAACCCACCTGTGCTCTCAAAAACCCCCTAAAATTCACACCAACCGCTACCCACAGGCCTTCCATGCATACTCCCCCAACAAAACCAAAGGGGTCTCCATACTGTTCCATGCAGATTGGGTATTTCAAATGAGCAGTTCCCACACAGACGTAGCAGGGCGTCTTTTAATATTATTGGGAACCCTTAACGGCATTAGCCTAACCCTAGCAACGCTGTATGCCCCTAACGTTGGCCAAACACACTTTCTACGTAGAGCACTTAAAAAACTAGAGAACATGAAACAGGGGCATGTCATACTATGTGGTGACTTCAACTGCAGTCTGGACCCCTCGGTAGACATCAAACGTAGCCTAGACAAACGCCCGACGACTGTAGCCCGCAAAAACTGTAAAGTACTGTCTGACCTCATCTTCGAATCAGACTTATACGATACATGGCGCAACACGTACCCAACAGGTAGAGACTATACCTACTTCTCCCCGATACATTCGACATACTCACGCATTGACTTAATATTAGTCGACAAACTGACCCTATCTAACATAGCCGCAGTAGACATAGGACTACGGACTTGGTCAGATCACGCACCTGTCACCGCCACCTTTGCCAGTTTATACCCGGTCAGAGGAAGGGGCAAATGGAGGCTTAACGAGGGCCTACTGGATACCCCCGTCACCTTACAAACAGTTTGCAAGGCGGCATCCCTTTACTGAAAATACGACTGAGAACATCTCTATACAATCCCTTTGGGCAGCTCACAAATCTGTCGTCAGAGGAACCTTGATACAAATAGGCTCACGCACTAACAGGAAACATAACGAGGAGGTTTTAAGGTTGACCCGCGATTTGGCCAAAGCAGAAGAGGGGAACAAACAAAGGCCCTCCGCTAAATCAGCCAAAACAATAGCCCGCCTGCAATCAGAACTAAATGTCCTCTCCCTACAAGCTATAGAAAGGAAAATGAGAACGCTTAAATCTACATACTACATACAAGGGAACAAAGCAGGCAAACTTCTGGCCAATAAATTAAAGTCTCAACGACTTCAGTCGAAGATTCCTTACATTGAATCTCAACACAACATCAAAATATATAATCCCACAGATATAGTAAACTCGTTAGCCAATTACTATACTAAACTGTACAACCTAAAAGACGACCCCGCAGTGGCCCAACCCACGCCTGAAGCTATAGACAAGTTTCTCCACGATAGCGAGCTCCCACAATTATCGCTAACTCAAAGGAATGCCCTAGACAGCCCATTCACGGAGGAAGAGGTTTCCAAAGCCATCGCGTCCCTCCCGAAACACAAGGCTCCGGGTCCTGATGGCTTCTCTAATTACTACTATATTAAGCTAGAACAGATCTTGACACCTATCCTAACATTACTATTTAATGACATTAAAACAAAGGGTGCCATGCCAAAGGAAATGTTAGAAGCACATATTGTCACTCTTCCCAAACCGGGTAAACCGCCCACTAAATGTGAGAATCTGAGACCAATCTCACTCCTTAACGCAGATGTCAAACTCTTCGCCAAACTCCTGGCCTTACGGGTCAAACCCCTTCTCACGGAATTGGTATCCGTAGAACAAGCGGGTTTTGTCCCGGGTAGGCAAGCCGGAGACAACACGCGACACTGCCTGAACTTGATCAGCTGGGCGAGATCCAGCAACCAAAAGGGAGTAGTCCTAGGGCTCGACGCCGAAAAGGCATTTGACCGGTTAAATTGGGTCTACCTAAAGGCGACCCTCAACAGGATGGGTTTCCCGTGTTCATTTATGGAGGCCACCATGGCACTATATAGCGCCCCTTCCGCTAGGGTCTTCAACACAGGGTTTCTATCAGAACCGTTCTCAATTAGCAATGGCACTAGGCAGGGGTGCCCACTGTCCCCCCTGTTATTCATCCTTTGCTTGGAGCCTCTCATCCGTCACATCAAACGACACACCGAGATACAGGGTCTTAACACACCAGCAGGCATACAAAAACTGACTTTATTCGCAGATGATATTCTGCTATTCCTCACACAACCTGCACAATCCATACCAACATTACTGTCTCTACTAACACAGTACAGTCAGGTCTCATACTATAAAAACAACTCCAACAAAACCCAGGTGCTCCCAATGGGACTATCGGCCTCACTAATAAATAAGCTGAAAGCAGCATATCCCTTTGACTGGAGAAATTCGTCCCTGAAGTACCTGGGGATTAACCTGACAGTCTCCCCCGCTGGGCTCACGCGGGAAAACCATTTACCACTACTGACCAAGCTTCAAACACAGCTGGACAAATGGAATGCACTGGAGGTCTCATGGATGGGTAGGGTGCAGACCATCAAAATGATGGTACTGCCGCACATTCTGTATCTCTTCCGCACACTCCCTATTGCGCTTCCTGATACGCTCCTCAAGAAATTCCAATCCGTTCTTAACTCCCACATCTGGAAGAAAAAACCCCCGAGAATAGCTCGTAGGCTCACGTGGCTCCCCCCTAATAAAGGAGGCCTAGGCTTACCTGATATAAAAACATACTACAAAGCATCTGTACTAGCCCAGGGTCTGGAAGTCCTTACCCGCCCCAACCCCCCAGTATGGCTTCCCCTAGAAAATGCAACCCTTCACCCAGATACGATCCCACACCATCTATGGAACGTACTTGGTCACCCAAATCCTTCCTTGGTAGGTCTGCCCAACACTAAATTTCTGCTGTCCGGATGGAGCAGATGGGCGAAAGACTTGATGGGGCAAGCTCACCCACTCCTCTTCGCCCCCTTGTCCCGATTGAACTTCCTGACCAGCGATCTCCCACTGAAAGTCTGGATAGATAAAGGGATCACCTCGGTGGGCTCATTATTGGCACCACAGGGCATTAAACAATTCCCCGAGCTGCAAACAGAATACGCTCTGCCGTCTAGGGAAATATTTACATACTTACGCATCAAGCATATTCTTACCACTACAAAGATACGGCACTGCGAGGCGGATCACTTAACGACCTTTGGCAGGAACTGCCTCTCCCGACAGCAGGCTACCAAACCCCTATCTCTGTGCTACAACGCACTAAACGATGCGGACAGTTGTTTAAAACACCCGTATATGCTCCAGTGGGAAACTGACTTGACAGCCCAATTTCCCCTCCCTATGTGGCTACAGTTTATCCAAATCACTCGAGCGGCATCTCACAGTCTATCCCACTGGGAGTCCTACTGTAAGCTACTGATGAGATGGTACCTGGTACCCTCGCGCCTAGCCCAGATGTATCACTCAACGTCACCGACATGTTGGAGGTGCAAGAGCGGGGTGGGCACATTGCTTCACATATTCTGGGGTTGCCCCACACTGACGACGTTCTGGCAACAAGTTAGAGACATGACTAAATCAATCACACAGGTAGATTTGCCCGCACGCCCAGAGTGTTGCCTCCTTCATATCTACACTGGTTTATTACTATCTCCTCACAAAGTGGTTGTGTGCCATATCCTCCTTGCAGCCAAAATCAGTATTGCAAGCAGATGGAAAAGTTCGGACCCCCCCTCTATCCAGGAAGTACGCAATAGGGTACAATCGACTTATGAACTTGAACGTCTAGCATTCCGACTGAATGGTCGCGAGACGAAACACACTCTCCTATGGCACAGCTGGCACTCGGCTCCCTCCCCTGATAAAGTAATAAATAATAATAAATAAATAAATAAATAAATTAAAGAATAATAATAATAAATAATACCCACCCAGGCCTCGTTGTAGTATTACGACACCTTTAAACCTCTGAGGGCAGGACCCCACGACCCTCCTCATTGTTACTATTGATATCATCTCCCCTGATAGTCCGACATTATCGGTGCCCACGACTTCGCAAAACCCCCGACTCCACCTCAACTCACCCATAGGTGCGGTCCGTCTAACTGGCTTCTGGTAAATTGATTGGTGTATTGTAACAGTACCTCTCATCTCGTGTATTAATTGTAATACGATGTATGTTAAACCATGTACATTACACTGTTGTTTTTTTGTTGACTGAGCGGTACCTTTCACCCCCCCCCCCCTCTTCCTTTCTGTATTCCTCATACCCTCAGTTATGCCTGTACTTGTTTCCTATAAATACCAATAAAAAGGAGACATTGAAAAAAAAAAAATGGAATAAGGCAAAAATGTGATTCCTTGTTGTACTAATTTGCATATGCCCACCCAGAATCCTTTGCGGTAGTAACATCACTGCAAATTTGTGATTTCTGTGAGAAAAGTAAAAGTCTTATGGCTTGACTGGTGTGCAGATTCTTGTTTTACATTGTATTAACTATCTAATAAAGAGAAGGTAGATGTAGCGGACCACAGGTAACCCGACCGGCTACCTTCGCTATTACCTTCCTTCAGACCTTTAGGAACCATTAGAACAGGCAGACAGCCATTCCCTCCTCCCCTGCCCCCCACTAACTGGACGACACACAGCTTCAGGGGTACAACACTGACTGAACTGACTGTTTTACATGCACAGACCCCTACATGGGGTCTCCAACACAATAAACCAGTGTTCCATTCCCAAGAAGTTGATGGGGGGATGGAAGAGGTAACGGTCAGGTTCCCCGGGGATCCACTACAAAGAATACTTGTGTAAAGTGGTTGAATATTATTTTGCAAATGACACAATGGCAACGTCTAGATATGGTGGTTATTGGGCAAGTGTTCCGTGCCAAAATTAACGGAGAGAATGTGACACTCTGAGCAGCAGCAGCCTCCAAATTCCCCAGATCTCAATCCGTTTGTGTATCTGTGGGATGTGCTGGAACAACAAATCAGACCATGGGGGCCCCATATTGCAGGACTTAAAGGATCTGCTGCTAATGTCTTGGTTCTAGATACCACAGGACACGTTAAGAGGTTTTGTAGAGTCCATGCCTTGATGCATAAGAGCTGTTTTGTCAGCACAAGGCGGACCTGCACGATATTAGGCAGGTAGTTTTATTATTGTAGCTGATAAGTGTTTTTTGTTGTTGATTTTTATACTTTGAGTTTATTTACTTGGCTATATGATAATAATTAACTTTTATTCTTATCTTTATACAGTGTATTATTGATCTTCTCAATTTCACGTCTCCAATATCTTTTTGCAGATTTATCTTGGGGTTCAGAAGTGTGATTTTCAAGTTTGTTTGAAGTCAAGTTTATTCCAGTTTATCGATTACCTGCGATTTATAACTTTGGTTGACAGCTAAGTGGTGGTTGCGGAATGATGTCATGCACATTCTCTCTGTGCTGTTTCATTGTTTGATTTACGAATATTTTTTTAATTTTCTCTGCTGCTTTTTTAGTCATAGAAAAAGATTAGCATACTATTTACCTCTTTATTTTTCATTAATGCATTGTTTTAAATATCGCACTACAAGAAAATGAGGATCAATTCATGGTGGGTTAATATAAAGGGCTATTGTAGCGATAACTCCAGATGGGGCAGCTCGTAGAAGTGAAATTGTTATTTGTTATTTTGGCCACAGGGTCACT
The DNA here is from genome assembly GCA_933207985.1 of Pelobates cultripes. NCBI lineage: Eukaryota > Metazoa > Chordata > Amphibia > Anura > Pelobatidae > Pelobates > Pelobates cultripes. The sequence continues at coordinate 31,030,991 of OW240914.1, forward strand.
ACTAACCTAAGGTCCTCCAGTACAGCTGCAGCTATCTCTTACCTACAGATAGGTAACCTGCCGCCACATAGGCTGTTGCTGTAAGCTGTACTGAAAATATGTCCGCTTAAATTATGGAAAAAAGATAAGGGCTAACATCAGAGGGACAATACACTAGTTATCCCCCTAGATGTTGCTATCACAAGAGTGATATCAATGCTTTCCTATGGGGAGGAATGAGCTTACGGTGCTCGTCGAGCATGTGCATTAGCCACCTGTCAGATGAAGCTGGAGGAGGGGGCGCACCAACCCAGTGCCAAGTGAGATTGGTGCTGTAATTGGCTAAGTGTTAAAATGGTTTTTTTTTTTAACTCTTTAAGAGCAGTGGTGGGTGCAAGGGACGTGGGGACAAGAGGGCTCTATAATGTAAGGAAAACAGATTGGTATTCTTTAAACTATAGAATTCCTTTAAACATTTTTTAAAACAGTATGGAAAAAAAAAAACTAAGGGAAAGGGTAAAGAAGAAAAGAAATGGCAAAAAAAGAAGATTTTTCTCTCTCCTTCCACAACAATGCATATTCATGTATAATGTAATGTTCACACAATATATACAGTATGGACCTAAATAGCAGAAGTAATATTGTAACAAAAAAATAAAATAAAACATTCTACAGAACTAAACAACCACTCTCCTGCACTACATCCACAAATACAGTGTATGTACAGGCATACCCATGTTTTAAGTACACAATGGGACCAGAGCATGTATGTAAAATGAAAATGTACTTAAAGCGAAGCAATACCTTTTTTTCACTCCCCAATGCATGTACTGCATTACAATAGTAATTTACATGCATAACTGATACTGCAACTGCAGATTTCCAGTGATTTTATTTCAAGTGATCTATTTAGTGATTTCCAGTGGGCTTTTATTCAGTTAAAACAAACATCAAAAATAAAAATCTCATTCCAGATTGTGCCTTTTATCTTTAATGTTTTACTCATCTGACAACCTTAAACTGGGAGGAAAAGTAAAATAAACCTGCCCCCTGGGCCATTTTCTGTCAATACAGTTCCAATTTGAATTTGTTAGCAGCTTATTCGCACACTTTGTTTAGAAACACCTCTTCGTCACTTTAACCCCTTAAGGACCAAACTTCTGGAATAAAAGGGAATCATGACATGTCACACATGTTATGTGTCCTTAAGGGGTTAAGCATCTATGGCTTAACTTTGAATCCTCAGAATTGTGGCTAATGCAGCTAAGCTGCTAAGTCATAGCTATGGAAAATGGCAGGGTAAACCCTTTCACTGGATGGCGCCGAATGCAAAATATGGACAATGTAGGGGCAGAAAATAAAAAAATATATATATATACACATGTTCAGCTAGGAGTAGACATTATACATTTGAGATGATTAACCTGTGCCATGTCAGTAGGTGTGAAAAGTTCTTGCCCCAATGACACTGAACTGAGCTGCTCCGGGCGAGAATAGAACCTTCCATTTCCTGTTCACTTGGGGACAGAAGAGGCGCGGGAATGTCTGTACTCGCGAGTGTACTTAAAGTGAGTGTATGTAAAGCGGGGTATGCCTGTATATACACCCTGAGTCAGTACACGCCATTCCAAGTGGTGATGCCAGAACACCCACTGTTTGAATGCCCTGACCAAATAAACATGGCACCCTGTATTTTACAGCATTAACATATTTTCTCAGGCTCGCTAAAGGCGAGTTTTTATTCCATTTTCTATATAATACATTTCAAAGACAGCTCCAGCGCTGAGTCAGTGTAAACCGTAGCAGCCTTTCCTGACGTTTTCAGTAAACTAGACCACATGCTATTTTACACAACATTATGAAAATGTATTTAAAATACAGTAACAGTGCTTTAATGCAGGAAATCATTGGCAGCCATGTGTCTGCAGTTCTTGAGCTACTGAAGGCAGAGTAGTGCTGCCACCTGGTGGTATTAGGAGTACTGCACGAACAACATAAGTGACAAAGCGGAATTGTTCGAAGTTTGAAACGGAAACAGTGACTAAATGAGAGCAAACAAACTATAAACAGGGCTAGTTCCAAGGGGAAAGTTAGGCCGAGACCTCTTGAAATTTACATATTAAAGCTGTAGCTGACCAGAATTTTGTATCGTTATTCAGATACTGCATTAGAACTAATAAATTGAATAATAATTTTAACAAATAAGCGAACAGATAGGAGCAATACTTGCCGGCAAGGTTTTTGCTTTGCAGACTTGTCTTGTTCCAGTTTACTAAGCAGCAGCGAGGATGTGGCTGAACACCTATGCTCTCCCATACAAATGTACAGGTGTCACACTGTGGAAGGCCTCACACAAACCCCCTAAACGACGCTTGTGACGACATTGACGCACAAGCGTTACTATAAATTTCAAAACTTTCTTTAAAAACTTTCTAAAATTGTGTAGTGCCACGAGTAGTTGTAATGGCTGTAATTTCAGTACAGTATTTCCTGAGCTACTGCACGTCTGTGCACAGACATATATAATTCCTTCAGTAGTCTGTTACCTGTTGGTAATGGCAGCTAGTGTTACATGCAGAACTTACAGCATGCACTATAAGCATCGTATAATATGTTAGGTCCCACACCGAAAGATGTGATCTACTGTAAAGAAAGTCGCTTGTGACATCTAATTTTTGGCTGTCTTGTTGTACTCTACATTTAGAATGGTAATCTATTAGATAATAAACCTCTAGACAGGATGTAAAAACGACTTAAATGAGCACTCCGTTGTAACTCGCTGGCTAAGAAGCGCCAGTTGATCACTCTCGGCCAATGAGCTAAGCCCTCTGCTGCAGAGCTGAGCTCAGGAGATATAAGGTAAATTAGCATTAGTAGTGGAGACAGGGAGCTGCTCCCAGCAGACGCTGAGTAAGAAGTCAAGCTGCTCAAATATGGCTGGACTCCTTACAGTTGCGGAGCGTATCTTTATGGAGAAATCGTAAATGTTCTCATCAAACACAATGCACTGTGTTACCCATTTACAGCAATGGCCATATCTTTTCATTTATCTCAGCACTGGATTAAAGAGGAACTATTACTTCTCTTTTAAAGACAGTTTCTTTTTCCTTCATCCCAGTAAACACATATGACGTATTAACTGGGGTATGGAGTACTGCGAAGGCAAATATAAAACACACACACCTTCTCGTGCATAAAGCAGGATTATCAACTGAACTGAGAATTGCTTGGGAATGAAAAGTTTACATCTGAGGCCAAATTATCAGAATTTAAAACATAGCTGAATTTTTCCAGTTGAGATATTTTGCCCTGAAATTTAAATTCCCTTTGGTTCCCAACAATTCTCACGTTAGTGAATAGCTCTAATGGTACAGCTCTTTACCCACGATAGGCGAGGAGTGTGCTCAGGAATCTTTTTTTAATTATGCTGCTCGGACATTTCTTCATTGATGCTGTATATATTGTATGTATCTGTGGCACTTGTGGGCCACAGTGCATGGCATCATGGGAATCTCATTAATTTGCACTGTATGCCATGTTTTGTATTGTATGCCAAGCTTTGACTTGATAACCTCACATATGATGAAAATAGAAAAGAAAACAATCGATGCTATCCAAATAAATAAAGTTAAACATTGTCTACAAAAGCAAAACTGCAAAACATGAGACTATCATGGAGGGGATCACTCCCTTTGAGTGGAGGGGAATGAAAAGTGCAATGGGAATTCTTAATGCGCATTTGTGCATTTGCCTTGTATGTTAGTTGCTTGAGGGTATGTGAGGGACACTGTTAATTAAGATCACTCATCATCTCATCGACCCAACTTTGAGGACACGTTGGGTATTTATTGAATACAACATGGAAATTGCACATATTGATTTCCATGTACAGTCCTAGCAGTTTTTAATACACCCTGAATGACACAAAGTTTTCTAAATGTCACATACAATTAAAGGTCTTCTGTCCAAGCCCTTATCTGAAAGGACTGCAATTAAGAGCATTTAATTTAGGATGTAGGTGTCTAGGTGTGAACTCCTGGGGGACTGTAGTTTGGTCTGAGGATATGGCTTGGCAGATAATATCACATTTTCCATCTTTTTGCCACATCACTGTGTGTCCTGGTTAGCTCATATGTGCCATAATGTATGTATGTAATATTTATAATTTCCTCCTAAAACTTAGTACCAGCACAGTTCTCGTTTCCTTTTGATAAAGCGAAGAAGGAATGTTCATATTTTGTGATACTGGTTAATTGTTAGAAAACTATTTTCATGACCTTGTTAAGTATTGTTAGGTTGTTGAATTTTCTTCAAGTTGATCACTGAAACATGAGTGTTTAACATTAAGATATTTATTACTGATGTGATCCAATCCCAGGGCCAGTCTCAAAGTAACCAATAGAGCGTCTGAAAGCAATAGGGTAGGGAGCTTAGATGGAGCAATGTTAAAGTTCTGATAGAGTAGAAATTCTCAATTCCTCAACTGTATGTATCGTCGTTAGAGTATGAGGGTAATTGGTTCATATTTGGGTTAATGATGGATTGGCAGCCACAAGTCAGCCTGATGAGAACCAATGCCACCCCAACCACCACTCAAGTGTTTGACCACACACTTGACATCATTTATGTCACAAGGTTGATTTTTATGCCAAGATATGACCTATATAAGGTCACGCACATATGTTTCGGTTATGTGCATTATGTAAAATACACCACAAACATATGGCCTGGTCGATGAGCCATCAGACATTTCACTGGCTTGCCCAGTGGGTAATTCAGGCCCAGGCTGATCAAATATATCTCACCTTTATCTAAAGATAAGTATTAAACAGCAATGAGTAGGACAGCATTCCATTACAAGTCAGTAGTCTCCATTTGCGATACGTCCAAGGCAAATCCAGACGCAGTCACTCTACTCTATAGAGATTTAGCAGATTACGCAGCAATATAGTTAAAAATAAAATATGTCTCAAGCAGACATTTCTGCACAGGATGTGGATGAGTGATTATATCTGATACAACTGGATTTCCTTTCAAAAAATGAGCATTACATGTAAAAATGGACCAGACATCTACCAGAGAATGTGTGGATTACAAAATCCACTTTGGGTAAATTGTAAAAAATATTCTATACATTGCAGTTGCAAAAACATAAAAAAATTACCGATCATGTTGGTTCTAGACACCAAGGCCCACAACTCTTCACTAAGGTGAAAATAATAAAGATGGATAACTAATTATATCTTAAGTCATGTTTTCAACTTCAACACTTCTTTGTTTTAATTGCTCCTTCCACTTGACTGTCTTACGCACTGATTTAATGGGAGAATGGCCCTGTGGGAGGTTCTTGATGCCATTATATATCTACGAGTTAGTAATTTCCAACAATATACAGAAAATCACAAACCTAACATAGCGGACATTTTTTGGAAACTAAGTTCCTAATTGTCTGTAGAAAACAAGTGACATATTTAAACATGCCTGTGACAGAACCCTCTGTCCCTGGACTTTATATTACTTCCCATATGCCTGGATTTTATATTCCCCATTGTATGTTCGCTAATTGGTTTGGTGAATTTCACTTTTTCTATCTCCAGTATGATTCTGTTAGAATAACCGAACAAATTGCCAAACGACCGACCACCCTGCATGTGGAGTGTGCTGCATGTTTACCTCCCAGAAGTGGTTAACCGCAGCTTAACTGATGAACGGCTGGATGGTCATCGTTCGTATGAACGAACACATGGCAGCCACCATCTTAAACTGACAAACGGCCAGCGGTGTTTTGTCGTAGAACGCGTGGAACTGTTTTCGGACACTATTTCACACGAACAACGCTGGGACTTCCAGCAATTCAACTCTTTTCATACCAACGCAGCAGCATTCGGTACTTTTAAACACACAAACAAGAGTGTAACGGATCGCCTGGCACCCCGACTGGGTACCTCCGTTGAAAGATGCTCCTAGCGCTTCCTGAGGACTCCAAGCACTGCAGCAGACACCACAACCACCGAACCGGAGAAGCATATGAATCCTCTCAAGCATATGAATGCTGTAGACAGTTGAATAGGAACCATACGAATAGGTTTACTCTCCTAGCAGTCAAACTGGAACAGCATACAATAAATCCTTCCCCCAATAATGAGACGACACTTCACTTTGAGGGTTAAAACAGGAACTCTCTGTACTGTCACATACAGTCTCTTTTATTCCCAATCCACAAACATAGTACAGCCCACAGGGCGTTACAAAACAACCAATCACATCACAGTTACATCCCACATATTCCCTCCCCTTATCCTGAGAGGAAACTCAATTATACATACAGTTAAAACATACTTTCTACCCAACTTTCATAACTCCAAAACCATACATCACATTCACATAAAATTACATATTCACAATCAATCCATTCAGGGGAACAACATATTCAAAAATGGCACAAATCAGACAAGGGGTTCAAAAGTTAGTAAAAAGTCCTTTGTGACTAAATGAAGCATGGCTTTCTGGCCCAAACCAGTTTCAGAGTCTTCTATCCTGGAGATAAGTAATTCAATTATCTCCCAGGACAGACACAAGACTCCATTAAGCACATGGTTGCAAAAGACACAAAACACTTTAAAATACATAAAGTCACATTTTACACATAACACACAGACATTTCACATATCCCCAGATAGCTCAGGTCTGAGCGCACATTATTAAGTGAATGGCGCTCGGACCACACAAATACAGTTTAATCGCCATGGAGCCAAAGTCTTTACAGTCAGTTTCATACGAATGGGCTCCATGGGATTCCTATCTGGGGTATAACACATTCACATAAAGTCTGGTCCATAGTCCAAAGGCAAGAGGCGGGCAAGCAGCCCCCTCCAAGGACACGTGGCGAGGCCGGTTTCGCCACATTTCTCCCCTTTACCATCCAAACTAACAGGGTATCTGACCTCCTGCCGGTCAGTGCCCTGGTTAGTCCAGCAACCCACCCACGAAGCACAAACAGCAATACAGCCCACCCACAATAACTGGTTACTACACCTGGATAAAATAGCAACTTGTCCATGTCCAGGTGCCTCACCACGGCTGTGCGGGGGGCTGGTAGACTGCCTTGGTGGGTTGCTGAGTGGGCAGAGACCAGCGGTACTCTGCCCGGGTGCCAGCGCTACCACTGAAGTAGCCTGGTTGGAGCCTGGTTGTGGGAGGGGGAGACCGACTGTCTCCCCTCTGGATACACTGCTCTGTGGCTGGGGGACAGGACCGACCGTCCCTACCCCTGGTGCTGCAAGTGCAGAGACTACGGTCCCATCTGCATAGTTGTGGGGCTTAACATCTCCCCTTGGTGGGTTAGGCTGCCGCTGGAGAGAGGGTGTAACAAGCTCCTCTCTCTGAACTGTAGACTGCCGCTGGGGAGAGGGGGTAACCTGCTCCTCTCCCTGACACTCTCTTTGCTGGTGGAGAGGGGGACCAACTGTCTCCCCTTTCAATATTTTGTCCTGCGGCTGGGGTGCGAGACAGATGGTCTCTGCTTCCTGGGGTACACACTGCCGCTGGGGAGGAAGGACGGCACCTTCATCTCCCTGGGGTACACGCTGCCGCTGGGGAGGGGGGGTAACAAGCTCCTCTCCCATACATACTTTCAGCCGCTGGGGAGAGGGGATAACAAGCTCCTCTCCCTGACACTCTCTCTGCTGTTGGAGAGGGGGACCAACTGTCTCCCCTTTTAATATATTGCCCTGCTGCTGGGGAGCGAGACCGACTGTCTCCGCTTCCTGCAGGACACACTGCCGCTGGGGAGGAAGGACTGCACCTTCTGCTCCCTGGGGTACACACTGCCGCTGGGGAGGAAGGACTGCACCTTCTGCTCCCTGGGGTACACACTGCCGCTGGAGATCTGGGCCGACCGCCCAGCATCCCTGTAGGGCCGGTAGAGAGACCGCCATCCCATCTCCACCTGCCATCTGTGGGTCTTCCCAGGACCAGTCTATGAGGTCCCCTACTTCTGCCGCTGGTAGTGAAGCAGGGGGTACCTCGGCTGCGTTTTCCCAGCTGTAGGTTGGCAGGTCTGGGTCTCCCAGCCAGTTTTCCTGTTCTGTGTCTATGCCCTGTGGCTGACATGAGTTTAGTAGTTCCACATAGTCCATCTCTAGCTGTCGTTCCATGGCAGCCAAACGGTGGAGGTCTTGTCCCAGTCCCATAGATCTCGGGCCCTGTACCATCTCACCCCGGTAATAAAAAATAGCCCAGTACCGTGACTCTGCTGGACTGCCAAAGTCGACGTCTTCTGCTAAGGCCTTCCACAACAGGCCAGGGCTAGTGTAGTTCTCCCCCTCCGGCTGGATGCCCTCTGCCCTCCATGTCTCTGGCTGGACAGTGCACCACCACAGTGCCCGGTATGAGGCGTCAAGGCTCAGTTCCCTTTCCACGAGGTACTCAAGTTGTCTGACCTGCTGCCCTCCGGGTTGGTCTCCCAGAAGCGGCATCCGCCAGGCCATTTGTTCCTCCAACCGGTATGCGACACCAGGAAGGCGCTGCTGCCGTTGATACTGGACTTCCTCCAGGGCATTGTACCATAGTTCTTGCCGGGCAATATCTCTCCAGTCCAATTCACCCTCTTCCTCAGGTGTGCGAGGTGCCCAAGGATCCACAAACCCCATTTTCCCAAATCTTTATGTAGACAGGGACGCTGTATAAACCCTAGCGTCGCCTTCAATTTGTAAATCCAAACGGCTGTGTCTCTGAGCTGCTTTACCTCGCACTAGGACGCCATCCCACCGCTTGCCACCAATGTAACGGATCGCCTGGCACCCCGACTGGGTACCTCCGTTAAAGGATGCTCCTAGCGCTTCCTGAGGACTCCAAGCACTGCAGCAGACACCACAACCACCGAACCGGAGAAGCATATGAATCCTCTCAAGCATATGAATGCTGTAGACAGTTGAATAGGAACCATACGAATAGGTTTACTCTCCTAGCAGTCAAACTGGAACAGCATACAATAAATCCTTCCCCCAATAATGAGACGACACTTCACTTTGAGGGTTAAAACAGGAACTCCCTGTACTGTCACATACAGTCTCTTTTATTCCCAAATCACAAACATAGTACAGCCCACAGGGCGTTACAAAACAACCAATCACATATCAGTTACATCCCACATATTCCCTCCCTTTATCCTGAGAGGAAACTCAATTATACATACAGTTAAAACATACTTTCTACCCAACTTTCATAACTCCAAAACCATACATCACATTCACATAAAATTACATATTCACAATCAATCCATTCAGGGGAACAACATATTCAAAAATGGCACAAATCAGACAAGGGGTTCAAAAGTTAGTAAAAAGTCCTTTGTGACTAAATGAAGCATGGCTTTCTGGCCCAAACCAGTTTCAGAGTCTTCTATCCTGGAGATAAGTAATTCAATTATCTCCCAGGACAGACACAAGACTCCATTAAGCACATGGTTGCAAAAAGACACAAAACACTTTAAAATACATAAAGTCACATTTTACACATAACACACAGACATTTCACATATCCCCAGATAGCTCAGGTCTGAGCGCACATTATTAAGTGAATGGCGCTCGGACCACACAAATACAGTTTAATCGCCATGGAGCCAAAGTCTTTACAGTCAGTTTCATACGAATGGGCTCCATGGGATTCCTATCTGGGGTATAACACATTCACATAAAGTCTGGTCCATAGTCCAAAGGCAAGAGGCGGGCAAGCAGCCCCCTCCAAGGACACGTGGCGAGGCCGGTTTCGCCACAAAGAGATACTGGAGAATCATAGGCATGAACAGTCATTTCGTTATTTTAATATGTTTCCCTGCCCCTGAAATAGACCGGCCAACCCAGCTGAACTTATGGAACTATTCTGGGCAGTAGCCTCGTGGGCAGTAGCTAACTTTTGAACCCCTGTGTCACGATTCGGGGAACCCAACACGCTGGCACACACACACACACACACACACACACAAAAGGTGCCGTACCGGACCTTAGAGTGGCCGGGCTAAGCACACACAGAATAGTCAGGAAACAAGCCGAGTAAGGGGAACCAGAAGACAGAATAACGTGAAACGAGCCGAGGTCAAAGGGTAGGAGAAAGTCACAGAGTCAGATAAACAAGCCAGAGAGTACGTAACCAGAAGTACAAGGTAAGTAGCAATACTAGAAAGCAAAGACCACAATAGGGCAGGGAGGAACAGGAAAGGTAAGTATTTAAACCATAAGGTTAATTCTGATTGGATAATTTCCAATTAGAATTAACAATCACACGTGGGAGATATCTAGACCTCCCACTGTGATTGAGGCACTGTGCCTTTAACGCCGGGTCAGGTGACTGACCCCGGCGTGTACAAACTTGGGCGGTCTCCCAGCGTGCAGCGTCATGTATGCTGCTGCTGGGGGACGTGGAGGAAACGGCAGGCGGCATCCGAGGCTGGAAGGATGCCACTCGCCGGACCCAGGAGGAGGAGGGGACCGCGGACGGCTGGAGGGTGAGTACCGCGAGCGGAGTGCAGCCTCCCCTCGCAGCCGCCCGCGGGATCCCGACACCCTGAACCGATCTGGGTGATTTTTGAGTATGTTGTTCCCCCAGATTGGGGCTTTTAGAAAATGTATATTTTGTGGGCGTTTCTTATGTTTTTGGGTTATTTCTAAAAATGTTCAAAAAGTTGTATTTTTTCGTTTGGAGATAATTAAAGGACCACTAGTTTTAGTTTTCCTGGCACTATAGTGCCCTGAGGGTGCCCCCACCCTCAGGGTCCCACTCCCGCCGGTCTGGATGGAGAGGAAGGGGTTAAACTTACCTCTTTCCCCAGCGCCGGGTGGGGAGCTCCCCTCCTCCTCTCTGGCTGAATGTGCATGCGCGGCAAGAGCCGCGCACGCATTAAGCCAGTCCATAGGAAAGCATTCACAATGTTTTCCTATGGATGCAAGCGTCTTCTCACTGTGAAAATCACAGTGAGAAGCGCGGAAGCCCTCTAGCGGCTGTCAATGAGACAACCACTAGAGGCTGGATTAACCCATAGGTAAACATAGCAGTTTCTCTGAAACTGCTATGTTTACAGAAAAAAGGGTTAATCCTATCTGGACCTAGCACCCAGACCACTTCATTAAGCTGAAGTGGTCTGGGTGCCTATAGTGGTCCTTTAAGTTGATACAGTAATTAACGCAATTATCTCCTAAGCAGAGGAGAGGGATTGTGTACACTGTATGGGAGTGACTGAATGTAAAATACTGTTTTGATTGGCTTGTTGTTCCTGTGTCCCTGTGCCCCACCAGGTCCACCTGGGTGGTAACTTTGTGGGGAAAACTGTATAAAAGGCAGTGTGCCACAATAAACCTTCAGTTCCTGATTTACTTTCAACACAGAGCTTTGGCACGTGCTTGTAGGGAAAAGCTATACCTGCTGCAATCCCTGCCTTGGGATTGCTCTATAATCACTAGCTCTTCTAATAGCTGTCCCTGCTCTGCTCTACAGCCTCCTTCTCCCATCAGGAGAGAAAGGACATCTCCTGGTGGCGAAAACCCCTCACTCTACCGGGGTGCCGCTACAATGCCATTGCCTCATTTTCATTTTTCCCCCCTCTTTATTGCCCTTTTTAATTTCCCACTTTCTTCATTTCAGTTTCACCATATTTGTTGTTACACCATTACTTAAAGGACCACTATAGTGCCAGGAAAACAAACTCGTTTTCCTGGTACTATAGTGCCCTGAGGGTGTCCCCACCCTCAGGGTCTCACTCTCGTGGCGCTGAAGTGGGAGGAAGGGGATAATCCCTTACCTCATTTCCAGCGCCGGGCTCCCTCGGCGCTGGGACTCTCCTCCCTCTTCTTCCGTCATCAGCAGAATGCGCATGCGCGGCAAAAGCCATGCGCGCATTCAGCCAGTCTCATAGGAAAGCATTCTCAATGCTTTCCTATGGACGCTGGCGACTTCTCACTGTGAAAATCACAGTGAGAAGCGCGGAAGCGCCTCTAGCGGCTGTCAATGAGACAGCCACTAGAGGCTGGATTAACCTATAGGTAAACATAGCAGTTTCTGTGAAACTGCTATGTTTACAGCAGAAAGGGTTAACCCTAGATGGACCAGGCACCCAGACCACTCCATTAAGCTGAAGTGGTCTGGGTGTCTATAGTGGTCCTTTAATCTCCCCAGAAATATCTTCTTTCTTCAGGGTAATCTTTTGCACTCTACCTTCTGAAACGGTGGGAGTAGGTCTTGTCGTCCAATGCTTCTTCCAGGCTGGTGTCATTCCATCTGCCTAATCATACTTCCGAGATGGCATTGGCATCTTACATGTTCTCCTCCTTTGTGGCATGTATTTCCCCCTCACTGATAACAGGTCCACACACTCTGACTTTATATTCCCCAAAAACAGAGCCAAACACTTCTGTACTGGTAGAGCAAAGAACCTCAAAATGCTTTAATGGAAACAAGAACCAGCTTTTCAGAAGCCTTTGTGCAAATCATGGTATCACATTCACAATAATATATGAAGCATACTCGTTAATGGGAAACAGATACACAACAATACTTGCATGAAACGTACATTTTGAGTCCGGATAATATAACAAAATTATTGGGAAAGCAGGTGAATACAGACACTAGCATCCAAAAACATCCTGTTTGCGTTGGTCTTGATAGGCAAATATACAAATTCTTTAGTTTAAACATTCTGGCTTACAACATTGTCAGAAATATGCATGTATGTACGTAGCGGGGAATGTGGTGCGACTAAAGGTAAAGAGACTACCCCACTTGTCCCCTTAATAACGACAGACAACGAATATTGGATGAGACAGGCCACAGCATTTATTAAAACTTACAACTGTAGGACACATCCGAACTTTATTCTTTTCTTTTAATTCAAATATAAATAAACACATAAATATATATGCATAACATAATTAACATATAAATTAACACTTATTGCCCTACAGCCTCCAACTTAAATAACCGTCCTTGCCAACGAACATAACCAGGTGCCTATGCACCAAAACTTTACCCACTGGTGTCTCTCCTCCCCCCTCGTCCAAACCAAAATTCCCATCATCTTAAATGCTCTACCACCAGCCAGCTCTTTGCTCGGTGGGCACGTCCTATTCGGTAACTTGATGGTTTACCTTACAGAGCAGGGGAGGTTGAGACCCACCTTGACCATCTCTTGACATTCCATCTGCTCTCCAACCCTGTTGGCAAGGACACGCTCACCGCCAGCTGTGACAGAACAAACATAAAATTAGGGTGGGTGGGAGGGAAGTTGTTTGCTGGCCAGAATCCCAAAAGGCACTGAGGTAAGATGATCCCTGCCCCACTACAAACCCATAACCACTCCCCTAAACACATATAGCCAATCACTAGCACCATCCCCACACTCATACATGTGCCCTTGTCCGTTTAGCTATGCTGACTCCCCAGGGCCTTGTATGTACGTAGCGGGGAATGTGGTGCGACTAAGAGTAAGGAGACTACCCCAATTCTCCCCCCAATAATGACAAACAACGAATATTGGATGAAACAGGCCACAGCATTTATTAAACTTACAACTGTAGGACTCATCCAAACTTTATTCTTTTTCTTTAATTCAAATATAAATAAACAGATAAATATATATAGCATACCATAATTAACATATAAATTAACATATAAATTACACTTATTGCCCTACAGCCTCCAACTTAAATAACCGTCCTTGCCAACGAACTTAACCAGGTGCCTATGCACCAAAACTTTACCCACTGGTGTCTCGCCTCCCCCCTCGTCCAAACCAAAAATTCCCATCATCTTAAATGCTCTACCACCAGCCGGCTTTTTGCTTGGTGGGCACGTCCTATTCGGTAACTTAAAAGTTTACCTTTCTGCATGGCAATACTAAAAAAGGTCTAGCCGGACCTTCATCACCCAGAAACACAGTAGTTGCCACATGCGCGACAACACCCTGTGGCAAACCAAAATCCCCTTACCTTCAAACACCTCGAAAGGCCCTCCAATTTTGCTTCACACGGCAGCGTACCATGCACTGGTTATGGGCCCGCCGCCAAAAGATATGGGAAATGACCTCCGACCAATCGGGGTTATTTATTGATTCATTTTTTTATTTTTTTTTTATTTAAAATCGTTTTATTTGTATTTATTTTTTTTAGAACTGCTTTGTTATAACATACGACAAGTCCTGTATAACACATCCAGAACTTATTATAATAATAATCTCTATAATCATAATCTCTCTTCTTTTCTGAAACCAAAACGTTAAACATAAATAACCATAACTTAACATATATAACTTAACACACAGGGTCATACAGTGAACCCAACACCACGCATCACGAAAGAACTAAAACACGCACCAATATCCTCTTAGGGGCAGACGCCAAAAAAACACCTTGGTATCGTCCCAAGCTCAATGCCCGCCAGGTGGATAACCCGAACATTAGGGACAGGTGGGACAGCTGAACCTGCTCCGGGAGGAGCTGAACACATTTCATACCTCCGACACCAAACCAACAAACCTCCGCTTCAGAAGGCACACAACCCAAAAGCTCACCTCCCAGACGGACACCCGCATCTCACCTGGGAGTATAACCAGGAAAAGGACATCCATATATTATCTGTTTTCCAAGTGCACCCTGGGAATTGTTACTTGTACCCAAGGAACTGGTACTCATTTATCTACCTCAAAGGAATGAATAGATGAGCCACCGCCGCTGAGAATTGAACCCGAACCCCCCCAAGTATTGAACAAATTCCACGAAACCAGCATTACTTCACCGAGACATCTCACCATACCCCCTCCTGGTTCTTTGCACCACGTGCGCTGACATACCCATTCTAAAAGCCTCCAAGGCAGCGCTAAACCGAAAGGAATGACACAAGATTCTTTGCTGACTGTCTCCAGAACCATCAGACTTGAGCGAAAGACCCCAAAATTGGGAATGGGTAAGAAAAATAAAAATAAATCACATCCGCATAACTCAAAAGAGGGCCCGTGCATACTGGGCGCAGCTCACAGTTCTCTACAAAGGAAAAGTGCAACAGCCGAACCGCCATACCCTTCCCGAAACAACATTCGACCTGGATTGTCAAACACTTATAGTGATATGATCTGCAGGGCGCCGACTGGCGGCAAACAATACCCCACCACCGCATGGCCTACTAGGAATCACCAAAACCCCAACATGCACGGCCCCCAGGAGCATAGCGTCCAGGTGGCCGTGGAAACCGATCCACGGACCCATTCCGTCACTCTGCCAGACTGTCCGCCGGGCAAGGCGTCCCCTCCAGATCCGCCTGCGAGGCGATTGCCCCTTAAGCAAGCGAGGGAAGGAGGCTGTCAGCCGAGTAATGGCATGAACAACCCTCAAATTGTCGCAGTGAAACACTACCCTTAGATCCTGAAACGTGACTGCCAGACCTCCCCCACCACCAAAATGGGGAAACACTCC
Organism: Pelobates cultripes; assembly: GCA_933207985.1. Lineage (NCBI taxonomy): Eukaryota > Metazoa > Chordata > Amphibia > Anura > Pelobatidae > Pelobates > Pelobates cultripes. Next base: position 31,046,425 of record OW240914.1, read on the forward strand.
AAAAAGCCCAGATTCTTTGTGAGCCCAGAGACATGCCAACTGTCCGGCCACACGGGAGCACACCAATTAGAGCCCAGAATGGCCCCAAACCCCACCGCGCCAGCTGCGTCCGTAAATAGGTGGAGGTCGGCGTTAGAAACCTCCGGCCTTTGCCAGCAGGACCGGCCATGATATGCAGCTAAGAAGGACTCCCAAAATCTCCCGCAGCAGCCGAGTGAGCCGAATGAAATGGCGAGGCCCGGAGACCGCGGCTGTCGCCGTAGCCAGACGCCGGTTAAAGACCCGCCCCACGGGCATGATCCGACAGGCCAAATTCAGCTCTCCCAGGAGCGACTGCAGGCAGCGCAGCTGAATATCGCGCCGCCCCATGGCCAAGGCCCCTTCGTGCCGCCAGCCTTGAATCTTATTCAAAGGCCAGCGGCAGTCCCACGCCAAAGAGTCAATCTCAATGCCCAGAAAGCTGAGAAAGTGAACGGGCCCACCGTCTTGCCGTGTACCAATGGGATCCCAAACTAATGGAACACCTCACCCAGAACCCGTCGCAGCAGCGAACAGGCTGTCGAATTGGCAGGACCCACACAAATGAAATGATCGAGGTAGTGTAGCAAGGAGACTATACCAGCCTCCTCCCTCACCACCCAGACCAAGAACGTGCTGAAGCATGCAAAGTAACAACAGGATATGGAACTACCCATAGGGAGGCACATATCTACGTAATACATGCCTACAAAAAAAACACAGCCCAGAAGATGGTGACATCCCGGGTGCACTGGCAGTAGACGGAAGGCCAAATCCACATCAGCCCTGGCCCAACAAGGCCCCAGGGCCCATGGCCCTGACCATATCAACCGCCACGTCAAAGGATGCATAAGATACCCATCAGAGTTCCCAAGAGATGTCGTCATACACCAAACCCCCTCCCCCGGGGGTAGATAAATGGTGAATCAGACGGTATTTGTCCAAACCCATGCTCAACCCATCCAGTAGGATGCCAGCCACCCGACGATTTCTATAAACTGGAGAGCCAAGGGCGCATCGCGCTCATGACCACTGGCATCATCGGCCTCTGACCCCAAATCCCCAAGTAGAACATTTGTGCTGGAAAGAGCAAGATGCCCCCCATTTGCAGTGACTGTCGTTGAATTTCAACAACAGCCCGGCCTCCGATGCGCGACCGGTGAGGAGGAGGACCCCCCCGCCAACTGTTGACAGAACTGCTCGTCATATTTCCACCATCCCAGACTGCCATAGGTACGACAAGCATTCCAAATGGTATCCTGGTAGCAGAACAATGCGGAGCACTTCTGCGGAGCCCTTTCCCCAGTTACACTGGCCAGGATTGCAAACGTACCAATCCAATTTGCGCAAGTCATAGGGATCTTCCGGTACTGGTATTTCTCCTTGTCTTTTTTTTTTTTTTTTTTGATTCCTACCCGTCCTTTTCCATTAAAGGAGGAGCCTCCTCCATGGGAAGGAGGGAAAAATCTCAACAAAGTCTCCCCTCCAAATTTTTTACGAACCTCCTGATGAAGGTGCAAGCCCAAGGGCCCTGACCAACACATAGGCGGACCCATGCGAAACGGCAAACCTGGGGGGGTCACCTAATGCTAGGGACCCCCTAGCAGCAGCAGGTGCTGCGGCACCCGACGCCGTAGCAGGGGTGCCAGCATGCACACCCACTCCAGGAGAGGGTAACAGCGTGACCCCAAAAAAAACCTGTGACTGCAGCGCCGGGGACCACACTAACTGGAGCAGACCATCTAATGGGGGGACCCTATCTGCTTGCGCACCCTGTTCCCTTTATTTTATTTTATTTTTTTATTTATTATTTATTTATTTATTTTTAATTTATTTATTTATTTTTTTTACTGATCAAGAAAAAAACCCCAGCGAGGAACCCCTGAACTGAAAAGAAGAAACATTAGTGAACTCACCAGCCGATGCCCGAGGAACCTCCCGCGGCAAAGGAAATGAAGATGATCCAGGCAGGACAGAGTTAACTTCATTTTCAGCACTGCTCAGCCCAGCAGCAGCACCAGGCGCCATCTGGTGGGTCCCAGGAACTGCAGCCAGATCCTGTGTGAAGAGCCGTGGAGAGGAGCTCACACCCCGCAGAGGAGGGCAGCCGAGGTAAGTAACCAGGGGGAGGGCAGGGGGGACATAGGGACCAGGAATAGGGACAGGAGAGGGGGGGGGAGGAGGGAGGGAGACAGAGAGAGCCAGGAGGGGGAGCAGAGAGAGGAAGGACACCCAGCACAGCAGGAACAGGGGAGGGGGAAGGAGGGAGATAGAGAGAGAGCCAGGAGGGGGAGCAGAGAGAGCCAGGACAGCAGCAACAGGGGAGGAGGCGGTAAACCAAGGGAGAGGGGACTCCAGAGGAAGAGGGGTCTAGGGATGGCACCCGGGGGGGAGGGAGGAATTGGGACAGAACCCGGGGGGAGAGGGGGACCCCCCCTGGCCGACCCTCATCCCCAGAGGAGCCATCAGAGCCCGGGGAGGACCCCCCTCCGCCCCCCAGCGGCAGCACAGCCATGCCCCGCGTGGCCCAGAGGGGCCCACTCACCATTACCGGCCCGGCTCTGGATCCGCCGTGCGCTGTCCACGTGGGGGCTGGGAAAGCCTCCCAGACCCCCCAGGATGCTCAGCAGGTCTTCTGGCACCCCTGGCCTGCTGTCCAAGGCCGGGGGGTGCGCGGGGGGCGGCAGTAGTAGCAGGCCGCGTGTCAGATGAAGCAGAAGGTGCCTGCCATCACCCAGGGCAGCAGCAGCTCTGAGGGCAGCAGGAATGAATCCACAGCCATCCCTCAAGCTGGTAAAGCATGCAGGCCCAGGACAAACAGGAGCACAGAGGCAGAGAAGTTGTTTGCTGGCCAGAATCCCAAAAGGCACTGAGGTAAGATGATCCCTGCCCCTCTACAAATACATAACCACTCCCCCTAAACACATACAGCCAATAACTAGCACCATCCCCACACTCATACATGTGCCCTTGTCCGTTTAGCTGTGCTGACTCCCCAGGGCCTAACAGAGAGAGGCCTCAGTCACAGTGATAGAGATATGACTTAGTTTTCCGTTCCAGCTCCTCATCCATGAAGTACCCTACCAAGTTTCCATTATGTCATTAACACTCCTCGTTCCATATTACTTTACAATCGTTGTGATGTACTTGCTGGCTGTAATAGGTTTTTGGATAGTGCTATTTATTACTCACACCTTGTCTAATCTGCTTCGTATGACGAACTCCCCTTCCCACATGAGTTTGCCACGAGCTCCTGGAGGAGCCTGCTTGCCAGCCTCCTACCCACAGACTATGGGGACTGCAAGGAAACCTGTGAAAGACTACTGAACTTGACTGACCATTAGTACTGATTTCATGGAACTGTTTTGGGCATAGGACCATGTGCACGGTCGCTCAAAATTATGACTTCCATGAAAATTCCGAGCCCCTGAACCGATCTGGATGATTTTTGGATATGTTGGTCACCCAGATCGGGGTTATCAGAGGATGTAACTTTTGTGGGGGGGAGGGGAAGAGGGGGTGGGTTATGTGTTTTAAAGGTATTTTGGTTTTTTTTGTAATATTGTATGTTTTTCTGTGCCTGGAGATAATTGAGTTAGTTCAGTTCCTAAATCAGTTATCTCTCTGGCACAGAGGAGGAGTTTGTAACTTTTCACTAGTCCCCTCTCAGGTCCAGGAGAGGAATTTTCCTGTATGTGTGGGAGTGTCAGGGGTGTGCTTAACTGTGTCTGACATTTTATAAAAGCAGGCCATCTGGCCAGATTAAAACATTCCAGCTTGTACTCCCAGAACTATGTGTGGTCTGGTTACTGGGAGGGGAAAGGGCTAATCACTGTTCCAGCTTGTTCCAGCGTGGAGGATTCAGCGGGCAAAGTCCTTGTAAGGACTAGAGCTCCCAAGACTGAGTGTCGTCCAGTCCCTGGGAGTGGATAGAGCTAGTCCCCTATTCGGCTCCAGGACGGAGAGGTTCCAGGACCCCAGTCAAGCCACGGCGACTGGGGGCTGAAGCGGAGGTACCCAGACGGGGTACAGGGAGCTCCGTTACACTTTGTTTACTCATAGTCTTCCTACAGAGTAGCCATTGATGATAAAGGCAATATATTTGTCTTCAGCAGGGATAGTCAGTATGCCTCCCTAGCCTTGCACTCTCCTAACTTTCAAAAAGTCCCAGCATCACAGTAAATTTTACGATCTGGATTACTATTATATAGGATTTCGTTTCATGCCATGTGTGTTCAGAGAACACCAGACTCCTCCTCCCTTGCTTAAAGGAAGAGTACAAGATCTTGTGTGGTCAGATGGTAGTATATACAAACATGCAAAATTAAGGTCTGCGCTCAAACTCCCACTATTCATGGGTGGCTGCAATGACTATAATACACATCAGCCTAATTAAATACAATAAAAATCAATGGGGTGCTTTTCTAACCCCCTACACACTTTTTAACCCTTAATAGGGAACACACGGGGTGGGTGGTAGCATCGTAATATGGCTGCAAAACAGAAAATACAGAAAATAAAATAAAAACCAAACAAAAAAGTTAGTGGTGCATGTTTAAAACATTACACATTAGTTAACTTCCTCTACAAAACCCACACAGGAAACAAAGCTCAGCCTATTTATCTCTCCATCTTCTACCTCCTTAGTGAACAAACCTGGTCAAACAAACTAGACCTCAGCCATCGGGGGTGTCTGAAAGACAAAATTCATTTGATCTGGATGGTCCTTGATATGAGAGGAATCATGACAGCGCAGAGTTGACACTACGAAGGATGAGTGAGATACGCAGGGCCCTGCAGTGAGACACACAGAGACATTGAGACATACAGAGACTTGCTGTGAGACGTACACAGACAGAGACTGTGACTTTGAGACATACAGAAGCCTGCATTGACACCTGGAGTAATTGTGACAGTGATAAAATTTTGGAGAAAGAAGCTGAGACAATTCTAAACATAGGAACCTACAATGAGACAAAAAGAGACCGTGCATGTTTTGATGAGACAGTGAGACATACACAGACGTGGCTTTTGTGATGAAATGCACAGGTCCCTGATAACTGGCACTACAGCACCATGGGCTCCCGCATTAAGTAAGATTTTATCCTACACACCTGTGTGATAACTTTACCTAGCTGTGTTCGACACCGTTACTTATCCTTGTATGCTTGCTTTTTCTCCTGTTGTCTTCTTTCGATTCATTTTGCATTGTTGATGCTGCAAGCATTCTACCATTGGTATTTGAATGCCATGTTTATGTTATCTCTATGAATGAATTAATATGTAACTGTTTTTAAACCATCAATCAGACAATCAACTTCTCAATTACAAGAAACTTGAGGTTGAGCGCCTGTTGATGAACTACAACTTCTATGACCCCCAGCTGGCTCTGTGTTATCTCTATAGCTAGCAGAGGATCATGGTATTTGTAGTTTAAAACCAGCTGGATGGCAACATGTTGCCTACAGTTGTGCCTTAGTCAAAATGACCCAAATAAGGCCTTGTATAGAGTTTGTGGTATGTGGATCACAAGGCTATAAAGAGACGACATCTTTATTTCCTATTCACACAAGGAATGGACACAGGACTCCATGGTAGTTGTAGTTCGGGAAGAGTTAAGTTCATGTGTTGACCATTCTTCACTTTTTAGGCTACTATCTTCACTTAGGTCAGTGCACTGGCAATCATATATATCACATTATATTTATTTTTAATTTATAATTTCACTTATCAATAAGAAATACATTGAAATGTCTCAAATATTAGCAATTTGTGCTGGCAAAATAGTGAGTTTTAAATATCAAGCATCATGTAGTAAATGGAGAACCTTAGCCCAATCCCAGGCCTTGCAGAGTTAAAGGGGAACTGTCACTTTGCAGGATTTTTAATATTACATTTCCATATTTCTATATTTAAATAAATATGTAGTTGGGAGGTCTAAAAAAATAAAATGAAATAGACATTCTCACCTCTTCTTCCTGCTAATCGACACCTCCATTTTAGCTCCTTGTCAATCATTGTTATAAGATCTGTCCTTTGCACATGGCAGGCAGACATAGATAAAGCATACAGACAACGTCTGTACAGACAAGAGAAGAAACGTAACAATATTTCTGTGTCTCCCATTCATTTGCTATGTTTACCCTGGCTTTGCCTTGTCTGAACTGGATTATAATGTAACTAGCAAACTCTTTTAAATAAATTTAAAGAGGACTGCCACCATCTTGGGATTTTGCCGAATTCGCAAAGACTCCCCCCCCCTCCCGACTGTGGCATTGATGCTGGGAGTCTGGTTGCCGGGGGGCAGGTAAAGGTGAGTCCTATTCGGCGGATCTTCGAAGAGTACAGCATTGAGGTCTATAAGACCACTAAATCCTCCATAGACAGAGCTAATCCGTCACTGGTGACGGCTGTCGGGATTGACACTGTAACTCCACCCAATGTCAAAGAAAGTCAGGTAGAGGAAATATACAGAGACATAGTAGCCCCTACTTTGTCTATGTACATATATTTATTTATTTATTATTCATCAAATATTTTACCAGGAAGGATACATTGAGATTTCTCTAGTTTTTAAGTATGTGCTAGGGGTACAAACACTGCATTGTTACAATAGGGTACATTATAATATTATAAAAAATAATACAATATACAGATATATACATATTGTGGCGAAATTAACCTTGCCACTTGTGCTTGGAGAGGACTACTTGCCAGTCTCTTGCCATGTGATTTGGCCCTTTAAATACAATATTTGGGCTAATGGATTTATATTGTGCTGCTCCTGGCCCTTTAAGAACTGCATTGTGGCTTATGGACTTGTATTGGACCATGCTGGCCCTTTAAGAACCATCTGGGGACATATTGAGACTTTGTGTGACAATGCCCCTTTAAGACGGTGTCCCCAGTGTCCCCAGACTTAGTAAATATTTTGTTCATTGCTATTTTCTACTTGGTTCAGTAAATGGGGCTTATTGAACCAAGTACCACACAGGCGGACCACCCAGAAGTGGAAGTGTGCAGACAATTTACCTCCCAGGCTGGGAGCCTGCTGTAGGTAAATTGCTGACCGCTGGGTGGCCACAGTTCGTGCAAACCAACACGTGGCGGCGGCCATCTTTGTTCATTCGAACGAGGCTACACATTTCACTGAACACCGCTGACCCTTACCTTTTCCTACACTCCGTTTTCAGCTGCAGAGACTAAGTCCCGTTCGGCAGTTTGAACTCACTGCTATACTAAGCTAAATGCACGAACGGCCCCGTTCGTGCATTCGAATGGGACTTAGTCATTTTTCAGTATAAAATAGACCGACCGCACAGCCCAAATCTATGGAACTGTTTTCAGCAGGAAAATGTGCTGGCGGTCGGTCATAAAGGACTTCCACCTAACTTTTTATGTACTGGAGGGATTTGTATGATTTTTGGTTATGTTTATATTTAAAGTATGCTGATTCTGAATATGTATGTTTATGTGAATATGATGCATATTTTTAAAGTTACAGTATATGTATAAAGAGTATTTTTCCTGCCTGTGATAAATTACATTAACCCATTGTGTTCAGTAATTATATCACAGGCAGAGGGGAGGGATTGTATGTTGTGGCTGGGTGTGTTTTACGGTTTTCCTGTAAAAGATTGGTTGTACTGTGTCCCACCCTGTGGGATGTCCCCTTGCATGGGGACTTGCATAAGAGCCAGTGTGTGGTCATTAAAATCAGATCATCTTGTACCTTTCTTGAAGCCTTGGCTCATGTTTGGGGAATTGGAGAACTACACTCTGGGGATTGCTATAATCACTATACTCCCCAGGGTATGATTACTAAGCTCTGCTAAGAGCTTGTTCCTGTTTCTGCTCACTGGGGAAAGAGAGGTTCCCCACTGGAAGCTGGACCCTGGCCTTGGGTCCAGGGTGGGTGGAGACGGTGAGACCCCGGCGCAGCTGCATCGCTGGAAGTGGGGTCTGCAGTGCTGATGGTGTCAGTTGGAGTGCTTGGAGTCCTCAGCGAACACTAGGCGCATCGATTGGCGGAGGTACTCAGTCGGAGTGCCAGCGTTCCGTCACACATATACATACATACATACACACATTTATAAATTTAATACATAACAGGTAATAAATATTGTAGCGGATGGCATGGGGCTGTCCTCAAAGTTTGCTTTAAAAATGTATTTCGTGTGATTATTCCCCTGTATAGATGTATTGTATGTAGCATTCGTCTGATTGTTCGGTAGTTTTCAGTCCGTGTTCCATACGAATGAAAACTACCGAACCATCAGACCACCCTAGAGAGAAGTGTGCACCTCGTTAGGCTTTCACACTTCTGTAACCGCAAGCTAATTGACCATGCAATCGGTCCTTTTATACACATCTTACGCAAGAAAATCTCAGCGGTGTTTGGTCGTCGAGTGTCTGGAACTCAAATCGGACACTCAATCACCCGAACACCGCTGAGACCTACAGAGCTCCATAACTACCGAACGGAGGGGCCAACCAGCCCCTCGTTCGGCAAACTAAATGTACCGAACAAGGGTATTCATACGAATACCGATTTAACGTTGGATGGCAAGTAATTCTATATGTTTTATCTCCCAAACAGAGACCGACCGCAAGGCCAAAACACATGAAGCCTTTTTTGGATACTACCTCATATGCAGTCGGTCAAATTGCCTCTTCCACCTAACTCCCGAACCCCTGGTCCGATCTGGGTGAATTTTGAATATGTTGGTCACCCAGATCGGGGCTACCCCTTATATAATTATATCTGACTGTTTTGGGGTATATCCAGAAATCGGGTAAAACTGCAGTATGTATAAGTGGATTATGTGTCACACTAAGGGGAGGAGATGTGTGGGAGGTAACCATTACACTATTGGCTACTGTACAAATTTATGTGAATCCCTCCCTTGCATGGGAGAAACCTTTAAAAAGAGGTTGTGTGATTAAAAGTCCAGTTCTACTCCTGATGCTGTGTGTCGTCCAGTCATTGGGATCTGTATTGGAATATTTGTGGATTACCTTGCTTGCTGTGACTATTGTTATATGGGATTGTATTACTTGTTCCTGAACCTCACTGGGATCTTTAGTGGAGATAACCTGTGAAATACCAGCTCTCTGCTACAAATATATTCAACATTGACAGGAGCATTCTGTGCTGAGGTATATTGCCATAGATCTATTAAAACAATTTGGATTGAATGAAGATTTGACTGTGTCCCTGAGGTTATTCCATAATTGCGGTGCCCTGTAGGAAAATGAGGATCGAGCCATTTTATTTTTGTATAGCGGTATATGATAAATAAAGTGCTAGTACTGGATCGGAGGTTATTGGAGATGGGAACAGCTGGGGAGAGCATTCTACTCAGGTAGGGTGGGAGCTTCCCAGAAACACAAGGCATGGACCATGAGGACATAGGTCACGAGAAAGGTTAACGCAATGTATAGTTGATTGTCAATGTTTTATTCAATAGTCTAAATTGTAGAGAAGGGACTGTTCACCTTTAAAGGTGGACTGGCACTTCTGCTCCTGTAAAAATGTCTTGTATGCAAAGAAACACTCTAAGCACCATAATTACATTGTAAGGAGTCAAAACATTTTAGAACGTTGTGACTTCTTAAAGGGTTACTCCAATCAGCATGACCTTGTTCGTGCTTTTAGAAGTGGTCATGGTGGTAGTAGTCTATATGTGCAGCTTTCCTGCTGATACTCAGATATTATCACTTTTGTGCTGGGGGCTAGTTACAACCCAGGCACACATGACTTGGACAGCCCGGAGCTCTGTAAAGTGCTGCCTAATGTCAATTCTGTGCAAACCCTATGTCTGTTGTCAGTGCTTACAGTGCATGGGTGACAGATATTCCAAGGCGCTGCCTGCAAGTGAAAAATCTCCACTCCCTCCCTGTTTCATTTAATTCCCCACTGCCATACACACCTCCCGATCTATACTCGTAAATATCCTTTAAAAAAAATGTTTTTAAATATGCCACTCTCCCATTCCTGGCTAAGAAGAGCATTGTCATGCACTCTGAGTAAGGAAAATGGCCCTATCAAACACTTAGGGTTATTTTTAATCTTTAAGAGTGGGGGAAGCCAGTAATGCCAAATAGTGCATTATTGATAATAAATAAATATTCTCTAAAAAATAGTTGGAGTTAGAGGTAAGGCCTGGACCATGGGCCTTAGCTCAATGACCAGAGCTTCCAGCTATAACTGATTTGTAGTGGAGGTGTGGAGCTTTGCCGGGCAGAACTTTGGTAACACGTAAAACCATTCTAAAGCAGATTGACTTTTTACAGTGGGCGTCTACCAGTACATTGTAGTGGTTATAGTACCTGGAGTTTTCCTTTAACTTCATACATCCTGCCTTTGATTCTGACAAGTTTTCCTGGTGCCTGAAGATGAAAAGCATTCATATATTGCTACCACCACCATGCTTCACCACGGGTGTTCATACCTTCCAACATTTCAAATGAACAACGAGGGACACTGTATGTGGGTGGGGGTGTGGCCAGCGGCAGAGTTGTTAAAGGACCACTCTAGGCACCCAGACCACTTCAGCTTAATGAAGTGGTCTGGGTGCCAGGTCCAGCTAGGCTTAACTCATTCTTTTATAAACATAGCATTTTCAGAGAAACTGCTATGTTTATGAATGGGTTAAGCCTTCCCCCAATTCCTCTAGCGGCTGTCTCATTGACAGCCGCTAGAGGCGCTTGCGTGCTTCTCACTTTGAAAATCACAGTGAGAGCACGCAAGCGTCCATAGGAAAGCATTGATAATGGGAGGAGAAGAGGAGGATCGGAGGAGGAGAGCTCCCCGCCCAGCGCTGGAAAAAGGTAAGTTTTTACCCCTTTCCCCCTTCCAGAGCCGGGCGGGAGGGGGACCCTGAGGGTGGGGGCACCCCCAGGGCACTATAGTGCCAGGAAAACGAGTATGTTTTCCTGACACTATAGTGGTCCTTTAATTGTCAAATTGTAGGTGACTTACTAAGAACAATGTAACTTATTTACACAGGCTGATTTCTAAACTCATTTATTGTAGTTTAAAGGCACATTACTGGGAGTATTATTTCTGTGGAGCTCTGTTATACACTCAGACACATTACTGGGAGTATTATTGCTGTGGAGCTCTGTTATACACTCAGACACATTACTGGGAGTATTATTGTTGTGGAGCTCTGTTATACACTCAGACACATTACTGGGTGTATTATTGCTGTGGAGCTCTGTTATACACTCGGACACATTACTGGGAGTATTATTGCTGTGGAGCTCTGTTATACACTCTGTTATACACTCAGACACATTACTGGGAGTATTATTGCTGTGGAGCTCTGTTATACACTCAGACACATTACTGGGAGTATTATTGCTGTGGAGCTCTGTTATACACTCAGACACACCAACAATATGGAGCTCCTAGAAAAGAAGGACATTAGGATAGAAAAGAGGGACAGGGGGATTTAGACCCAAATTAGGTACTGGTCCCCCTAAATGTGTATACGGGGAGTATGGTGTACTCAGGGTGATAAGATTTGGCCTACATATAGCATTTTGTCCCAGAGCTACAAAGTTCAGTTTTGGTTTTATCAGACCACAGAACCTTTTTCCACGGTTTGCTTGATCCCCTACATGCATTTTTACACCCATTAAGCCCTGCTTTATGGCACACACAGAGTAATCGTATGTGTCGGTAACCTCACATGTGGATGTCTTCGACTCATAGCATTTGAGGTGAATATTTATGCTACAAAGATCTGAGGTTTTGTTTATTTCATTTTTATTAAAAATGAAAAAAATATTTTGCATCATGAAAATGTCCCCAGTCCACAGTCCCCAGTATCTCCAAGCCAGCTACCCCGAGCTCACTCACACTCACTCCCTATTCACCTAGAATTTTACAGGGCTCACCACAAACCTAACCTTATCCTAAACACCACTTTTAGTGTTATTGTAAAGATAAGCCTTGCTAAAAGCAGTGTAACACCACAGCAATTTATGAACTCAGATACCTTACTCTATTACCATAGCAACCCTAACATTTAAAGGGACTCTCCAGTGCCAGGAAAACAAATCCATTGTCCTGATTCTTATCACTGCAGAATCCTGCAGTGCACCCTCCTTCCCACCCCCCATCCTATGTTGCTAAAACCCCTTCAGTGACTTACCTGAATCCAGCTCCGCCTACGCTCCTCCCCCGCCGACGTCAATGCTTTCCAATGGAGATTTTAGCGACGCTGGAGGTCCTCATGCATGCATAGGAGGTCCTCATGCACTTTTCGTGTTTTAAGAACCCGGAAGCCCCTCTTGTGGCTGTCTGATAGGCAGCCACTAGAGGAGGACTTAACCCTTCAAGATAATTATTGCAGTTTATAAAAACTGTAATAATTACACTTGCAGGGTTAAGGGTGATGGGAGTTGGCACAAAACTATGATAAAAAAGATTCCTTTGGATGTCTCATTATTTATTACTGTTGCAGTGACATAGGCAGAGACCAGTTAACGGCTGAGAACTCACAGCCATTCCTGGCCCTCCTATTACTGTCATATAGAACACTATACAGACATTATGTTTCCTGCAAAGTGCTGGCGTCATTAATCAAATATATGAATGGAATGAAGTAAACTGCTCATTCTATAGTTCACAACGCAAGACTATGAGAATGTTTTTATCAATTCTTTCCATAAACTCTAGGTTTAGCAGTGTCCCTTTAAATGGACACTCCAAGCAGCTAAACAAGTTAAGCTTAAACTAAAACGTATAAATTCAAAATGCCTGTGCTTAGTTTAGCTTCTTTCAATTCTGTGTAGTTTTCCTGCAGTGCTGCAAAATGTTTTGCTGATTTCAGCAGTGTAACCCAGCCTCTTTAGCCACCCACCTCTCAAATTTCAACATGTTCCTGATTCCCAGTCTCTGAAAGAAATTTACCTTTTGCAGCCAATGAAAACAGGGGCATGTCTTATCTAGTGTAAGGAATTCACACAGCATAGACTGCACGGTGCACATCTCCCTCCCTCCCTGTAATGCAAGTAAAAATTCTCCTCCAGCCCCTGTCAGCCAAGCTCCCTACCCACTTGTAACGGACCGTTTTGCCCACAAGCGGTTAAAAACCGTTTAGGCGATCTTCCCCTTTTAGATGCACAGACAGCTACTGCAGTCACCACTCTCCCGAACTGCAAACACACGAATACTGGAAACAGCCGAATAGGAAAAACCATGCAAATAGGTTTACACTCCTAGCAGTCAAACTGGAACAGCATACAATAAACCCTCCCCCAATAATGAGACGACACTTCACTTTGAGGGTTAAGCAGGAACTCCCTTGTAATGGCCACACACTGGCTTTTATGCAAGTCCCTATGCAAGGGGACACCCCACAGGGTGGGACACAGTACAACCAATCGTTTACAGGAGAACCATAAAACACACCCACATTTACATCACAATCCCTCCACTCTGCCCTGGAGATAATTGTGAAGTAATCCAATTATCTCCCAGGACAGAGGCAAAACTCCATTAACCACATGGCAGTAACAATACAATAAAAGACATAAAATTACATACAGTTACATTTATTCCATAAAACATAGACATTCTACATATCCCCAGATAGCTTAGATCTGAGTGCACATTACTACCGAATGGCGTTCAGATCACATAAATACAGTTCAATCGCAATGGAGCCAAAGTCTTTCAGTATACGGCTGGGCTCCATGGCATAGCTATCTGGGGGAACATGGCTTTAACAGTCCGCAGAAATGCACGAATAAACCTTTCTGCCGGTAAAATAAAAGTTTAAAATGCAGGACCATAGTCTAAAGGGAGCAGGCGAGCAACCAAGCCTCTCCAGTGGACAGTGGCGAGGTTGGTTCCGCCACACCACTGTTAACCCTTTCCCTGCCACCCCTTGTTAGCCAGCCTCCCTACTCACTGTTAACCCCTCCCCTGCCAGCCAACTTCACTACCCACTGTTAACCTTTCTGTTGTCAGTCCCTGTCAGACAACCTCACTACCCACTGTTAACCCCTCCTTGTCAGTCCCTGTCTGCCAACCTCCCTACCCACTGTTAACCCCTCCCCTTGCCAGCCAACTTCACTACCCACTGTAACATTTCCCTTGTCAGTCCTACCACCTACCATTAAAATTATAGACTGATCATTTCTTTGTCAGTGGACAAACGGTCAAAATCAGCAGGGGATCAAATACTTTTTCCCCTCACTGTATATAGATAGAGAGCTATAGATATATACAGTATCTCACAAAAGTGAGTACACCCCCTCACAGTTTTGTAAATATTTTATTATATCTTTTCATGTGACAATACTGAAGAAATTACACTCTGCTACAATGTAAAGTAGTAGGTGTACAGCCTGTATAACAGTGTAAATTTGCTGTCCCCTCAAAATAACTCAACACACAGCCATTAATGTCTAAACTGTTGGCAACAAAAGTGAGTACACTCCTAAGTGGAAATGTCCAGATTGGGCCCAATTAGCCATTGTCCCTCCCTGGTATCATGTGACTCATTAGTGTTACAAGGTCTAAGGTGTGAATGGGAAGCAGGTGTGTTAAATTTGGTGTTATTGCTTTCACATACTGGTCACTAGAAGTTCAACATGGCACCTCATGGCAAAGAACTCGCTGAGGATCTGAAAAAAAGAAATGTTGCTCTACATAAAGATGGCTTAAGCTATAAGAAGATTGCCAAGACCCTGAAACTGAGCTGTAGCACGGTGGGCAAGACCATACAGCGGTTTCACAGAACAGGTCTCACCATGGTCGACCAAAGAAGTTGAGTGCACGTGCTGCCAGCATTGCTGCAGAGGCTGTGGGGGGTAGGGGGGCTAGGGGATAGTCAGCCTGTCAGTGCTCAGACCATGCGCCAAACACTGCATCAAACTGGTCTGCATGGCTGTCATCCTAGAAGGAAGCCTCTAAAGATGATGCACAAGAAAGCCCGCAAACAGTTTGCTGAAGACAAGCAGACTATGGACATGGATTACTGGAACCATGTCTTGTGGTCTGATGAGACCAAGATAAAATTATTTGGTTCAGATGGTGTCAAGCGTGTGTGGCGCAGGGGCGGATCCAGAACCAAATCTCGGGTGGGGCACTTAAAGGACCACTATAGTGCCAAGAAAACATACTACTTTTCCTGGCACTATAGTGCCCTGAGGGTGCCCCCACCATCAGGGTCCCCCTCCCGCCCGGCTCTGGAAAGGGGAAAAGGGGTAAAACTTACCTTTTTCCAGCGCTGGGCGGGGAGCTCTCCTCCTCTCCTCCCCGTCGGCTGAATGGGCACGCGCGGCAAGAGCTGCGCGCGCATTCAGCCGGTCGCATAGGAAAGCATTATCAATGCTTTCCTATGGACGCTTGCGTGCTCTCACTGTGATTTTCACAGTGAGAATCACGCAAGCGCCTCTAGCGGCTGTCAATGAGACAGCCACTAGAGGCTTTGGGGGAAGGATTAACCCATTTATAAACATGTACTCCTTGTACACCTGGTTGAGGAGTACAAAGACAAGTGTGTCTTGCCTACAGTCAAGCATGGTGCTGGGAGTGTCATGGTCTGGGCCTGCATGAGTGCTGCCGGCACTGGGGAGCTACAGTTCATTGAGGGAACCATGAATGCCAACATGTACTGTGCCATACTGAAGGAGAGCATGATCCCCTCCATTCAGAGACTGGGTCGTAGGGCAGAATTACAACATGATAACGACCCCAAACACCTAAACCCTATTGAGCATCTGTGGAGCATCCTCAAACGGAAGGTGGGAGAGCGTAAGGTCTCTGTAACGGCACCCCCAGGCATAAAAGGGATTAAAGCAGTTTAGTAGATATTCCCCTTCCAGATATACAGGCAGCTACTGTAGACACCAATCCACCGAACCGGAGAAGCATATGAATGCCGTAAACAGCTGAACCGGAACCATACGAATGCTGTAAACAGCCGAATAGGAAAAACCATACGAATAGGTTTACACTCCTAGCAGTCAAACTGGAACAGCATACAATAAATCACCCCCAAGAACGAGACAAGGCTCCGTTTTGAAGGTCAAGCAGGAACAGACAGAGCTGTGGGTTTATTGTTCTTATATACACATGTGGCAAAACCGACCTCGTCACTGGACATTGGAGAAGACTGATTGCCAGCCTCCTGCCCTGTGACTATGGCTCCATGTTGAAATGCTTGATTTTCCCCTGCAAAGACCCGAAAGCTGGGTCATTCGGTACTTTCCATATGTGAGCAGTGTTACCCCAGATAGCTATGCCATGGAGCCCATTCGTATAACGAAAGACTATGTGAAAGACTTTGGCTCCATGGCAATTGAACTGTATGTATGTGATCTGAGCGCCATTCAGTAATAATTTGCGCTCAGATCTAAGCTATCTGGGGATATGTTGAATGTACCCGTTTTATGCAATAGCTGCACAGTTATATATTTTTATGTATTTTATTGTATTTTGCTACCATGTGGCTAATGGAGTTTTGCCTCTGTCCTTGGAGATAATTGGATTACTTCCCAATTATCTCCAGGATAGAAGACTCTGTGGAACTGGTTTTGGGCAGAAAAACCATGCTTCATTTGGTCAAATAGTACTTTCCCTTAACTTTTTAACCCCTGAACCGATTGCCCTGATTTTTGAATATGTGTATATTTCAAGCATGCAGATTCTGAATATGTATTTTTTATGAAGATTGGACGTATATTTTTAAAGTTATAGCACATGTATAAAAACTGTATTTTTCCTGTGTGTGATAATTATGTTAACCCATTGTGTGCCATAATTATATCACAGGCAGAGGAGTGGATTTTGTGTATAATTGCTGGGAGTGTTTTCTGTAATGTACATGTGTTATTGGTTGTTCTGTAAAACCCTGTGGGCAGTACTAAATTTGTGGATTGGGAATAAAAGAGGCTGTATGTGCCAGTACAGTCAGTTCTGCTTGACCTCAAAACGAAGTGTCGTCTCGTTATTGGGGGAATTGGATTGTATGCTGATTGCCAGGAGTGTAAGCTGATTATATGTTTTTCCTGTTCAGCTGCTTACAGCATTCATATGCTTGAGAGCATTTGTATGCTTCTCCGGTTCGGTGGTTGTGGTATCTGCTGCAGTGCTTGGGGTCCTCAGGAAGCGCTAGGAGCATCCTTCAACGGAGGTACCCAGTCGGGGTGCCAGGTGGTCCGTTACAACACATTCTTACACATTAGTACCACCCACAGTGTTTTGTTAAACAACCAAAAAACACGTACAATACACTCAGACACTCCCACACAAAATCCTCCCTTCTGCCTGTGATACAATTGCCTTACACAATGGGTTAATGTAATTATCACAGGCAGAGAAATACAGTTTTTCAACATTATTCATAACTTTAAAAGTATGCATCACATTCACATAAAACTTACATTTTCAGAATCAGCATACTCCAAATACAAATATATGTGGCAAAATCCTTTGTGACTGATGTGGAATCAATCAATAAATTGATTATCTTGCGTATCTGCCCTCGGCCAAATTAAAGAAATAATGCGTGCATGCTCCTAAAGTAATTTACACCAGACACAGGTTTCGGGTTAATGAAAAACTTATGAAAAAATTTGGACATTTCCACTTAGGGCGGTACTCACTTTTGTTGCCAATGGTTTAGACATTAATGGCTGTGTGTTGAGTTATTTTAAGGGGACAGCAACTTTTGTGAGATACTGTATATATACATAGATAGATAGACAGACAGACAGAGAGAGATTACACAAAGCTGTATTTGTGAGTTTGTCTGTCTCTTTATATTTATTTATGACCAGGGACGTATTAGCCGCGAGGCAAACAATGCATTTGCCTTGGGCGGTATTTTCCAGGGGGTGGCAAAAAAAGCCACCCCCAAATGCCCAAGGCAAATGCCTAGTTAGCCTCGCGGCTAACTGATGCGCTGGGCGGGCAGCGCTGGCAGGCGGGGGAGCACTTCCTCCGAGCACTCTGCTCAGCTCCCTCGCGTGCCGCAGAGTGAGGCTGGGAGACGGAAGATGACGTCATATTCCGGCTCCCAGCCTCACTCTGTGGCGCACGAGGGAGCTGAGCAGAGTGCTCAGAGGAAGTGCTCCCTCGCCAGTGCCGCCCGACCGGCAGCCACTGGACCCCAGGGATAAAGAGAACCCCCCGCCCCCCAGCATTCCCAAAGGTAAGGAGGCTGGGGGGGATAAAAAAAAAAGTGTTAATGTGAGTGTGTGTGTGTATGACTGTGTGTCTGACTGTGTGTGTGTGTGTTTGTGTCTGTGTGTGTGTTTGTGTCTGACTGTGTGTGTGTGTGTCTGACTGTGTGTGTGCGTGTGTTTGTGTCTGTGTGTGTGTTTGTGTCTGACTGTGTGTGTGTTTGTGTCTGACTGTGAGTGTGGCCCTGACTGTGTGTGTGTTTGTGTCTGACTGTGTGTGTGTGTGTGTGGTGCCTGATTGTGTGTGTGTCTGACTGTGTGTGTCTGACTGTGTGTGTGTCTGTGTGTGTGTGTCTGACTGTGTGTGTGTGTGTGTGTTTGTGTCTGTGTGTGTTTGTGTCTGACTGTGTGTGTGTGTGTATCTGACTGTGTGTATGTGTTTATCTGACTGTGTGTGTGTGTTTGTGTGTGTGTGTGTTTGTGTCTGACTGTGTGTGTGTGTGTGTTTGTGTCTGTCTGTGTGTGTGTGTGTGTGTGTCTGACTGTGTGTGTGGGGGGGCGTCTGAGTTTTGTCCTGCCTAGGGCAGCACAAAACCAGGATACACCACTGTTTATGACACTATATGATCGCTAATGTAGTGAGGAAATGTTTGTGTGTGATGTGGTTTGTAAGTTCTAGTGTCTGAATTCTGAGGACTCAGAAGGCTTAGGCAGGCATTGTGGGAAATTTGGAGAAAGCAAAGCGAGGAAATACATTATATCAGAGGAGGTGCAGAAAACGTCATCAAAATAAAGATTAAAACTAGTACTTCTAAAGCTCATTTTTACATTATTTAGGGAGGGGGTGGGGGAAGTAGGATAAGTTTTTTTTTGTTTTGTTTTTTTAATTATATTTGAAAACCCACTGCATGTAATGTCTCTTTTCTTATTCCAGGGAAAACCCGGAGCGGATATTTGATGGTTTTTTTGAGGTTTTGCGCCCAGAGTCAGTGAAAGCAGGTTTGTATTAAACCATTCATTCCCATTACTCTCATGGCACATAGTGAAGTTCATGTATATGCAAAGCCCAAGTTCTCCCCAAGCACTGCACTCAATAGAGAATGGCAGCACACAGTGCCTCACATATAGCAATGAAAACCAGTATTGTATCTATCAGGAGGCTTACAAAGCATTTGCCTTGGGTGGCACGTTCCAAGCGGGTGGCTGAAAAGGCTCCCCCCAAATCCTGACTCAGATGTGAGTGCAACTAGGCCCCCTGTGTTCCACTTGTCATGGGGGTCCAAGAGCTGGCCTGCTAGCCACCTTAGGGTCCCCCATGTCAGGCGGCTGTGTGTAATGTAGACCGGCGGCAAGAGAGCGCTGACCTCTGTGCTCTTCTTGCTCTGCCACCTTGTGTACCCTGCATTGATGGTGGAAACTATAATATGATGTTACTCCGGCCCCGGGATCACTAAATGGAGCAGAGCAAGAAGATGACAGTCAGACACAGCAGCCACATTGGACCCCAGGGAAAGGATCCACTCCAGCTTTTCCAAAAGTAGGGAGCCTGGGTGGACTTAAATAAAAATTACAATAAAATAATAATTTATGAGTGTGTGAAAGAAAGTTTATATGTCTGTCAGAGAGTGTGTGTGTATGTCAGTGTATGTGTGTTTGTCAGTGAATGTGTGTGTTTCTGTCAGTGTGTGTCAACTCATTGAGAGTCTGCTCTGTCAGTGACGTGTGTGTTTGCCATTGAGTATGTGTGTCTGTCATCGTGTAAGTGTATGTCAGTGAGTGCGTGTCTTTGTGTGGGTCTGTCAGTATTTATTTGTTTGTGAGTATATACCTGTTAGTGAATGAGTGTCTGTCTGTAAGTATGTTTCTTTCAGTGAGTGTGTGTGTTAGTTTGTGTGTCTGTCAATGAATGTGTATATGTCTGTGAGTGTCTGTCAGTGTGTGTCAAATAGGTGAGTGTTTGTGCTTAGCATGCTTGTCTGTCAGTGTGTGTTAATCAGTGAGAGTGCCTGTCTGTCAGTGAGTGTGTCAGTGAATGCATGTGTGTCTGTTTGTCAGAGTGTCAAATCAGTAAGTGTGTGCCTGCCAGATAGTGTATTTATGCCAGTTGAGTGTATGTGTATCTGAGTGTGTGTGTGCCAGTGAAAGTGTGTATTGGTTAAACAGTGTGTGAGCCTATTGCTATGTGTCTGGAAGTGAGTGTTATGTCAGTGTATGTGTATCAATGAGGGCATGTGTCTGTCAGTAAAAGTGAGTGCTGGTTAAACAGTGAGAGTGACAATGAGTGAGTGTATGGATCAGTGAGAGTGTGTGTGCTTACAAGGATAAGATAGGAAGAGGTGGAGCTCTAAGAGGAAAAGGTGGGGCCTAATGAGAAAGGGTGGAGTTTACAAATTAATGGGTGGGTCCTTAACCGGAAGGGGTGGGGCACATTTAGATTAGGGGGGTTTAGTCATGCCTAGAGCAGCACAAAATCAGAATATACCGCTGATGATGACAAATTATGGGGGATGATTAATGCAACGCAAGGTGATGTCATTAGCGCAGGGGTGGATTAATGGCTATTTCATTTTTTTGCAAATAACTGTCATCATAAGTAAAGGAATTCAGCAAGGCAGGCATATTTGCACCAAAACCTATATGTGTTATGGAAAAGAAACTTAAAACATTACTAATAAATTAAACACATATATAAATGAAAGAAATGTAAAAACATCATTAACTTGAAATATTTTATTTACCAACCAACTGTATAACCAATCATACAACTAGTAACACATCCCTGGCATTTAACACCCAGGGGAAAACACCGCAGTTTATTGCACCCCCCTATTTATTCATGTGATTAAAGGGACACTATAGTCACCAAAACAACTTTAGCTTAATGAAGCCGTTGTTGTGTATAGATCAAGCCTCTTAAGTTTCACTGCTCAATTCTCTGCCATTTAGGAGTTAAATCACGTTTGTTTCTGTTTATGCAGCCCTAGCCACACCTCCTCTGAGTGTGACTCACACCGCCTGCATGGAAACAAAATGGTTTCATTTTTAATCAGATGTTACCCACTTTAAAAGTTTTTTTTATCACATGCTCTGTAAATTGAGCTTTAATTAAATACATGAGGCTCCTGCAGGTTCTAGCAAGCTATTAATAGAGCAGGAGATAAGATATTTTAAATTACACAGAATTTGCAATAAAGGATGTTTAGTAGATGAATCTTTACAGGAAGTGTTTATGGAAGGCTGTGCAAGTCACATGCAGGGAAGTGTGGCTAGGGCTGCATAAACAAAGTGATTTAACTCCTAAATGGAGAATTGAGCAGTAAGACTGCAGGGGCATGATCTATACACCCAAACTGCTTCATTAAGCTACAGTTGCTTTGGTGACTATCCTATCCCTTTAAAGTTCATTTACATAAAGGATGTGAAGGGAGCTGCATAAACTTTGAATGTATCTGTTTTCTTGTGCAATATGTCCAGTTGACGATAACAAAGTAATAGAATGGTTTATTGCTATTATTAAAGGAGAGGGACGTTTTCCATGTTTTATTTTTCTGATCCTATACTTTTGTGTAGATGTACCTAATGATACCAAATGTTACAACGATATACATGATAAAATAGATGCATGTTTTTATTTCATGTTCATTTTGGTCCAACCACACCTCTGTGGTGACTTGACAATTTCCTCAGAATATTACAACAGTGTTGCAAAATACTTAAATTGTTAGCCTGGCATCTTAATTACTGATACTCTATCAACAAAAACGGAGGAATAACCTGGCCAAGTCGGAACTGATGCCCCTCACACGGGATCCGGCCCTTCGTAGACACATCCAGGCGCACTTCCCCTTCCGGATTTGCTTGACTAAACTGCGGTACCTGGGCATCTGGCTACCGTGTGACCTAGCTCAAGCTTATTCCATGAATTATGTCCCCTTACTCACAGCCCTACAACAAGATATGAAGCGCTGGGCCCCCCAATATATATCTTGGTTCGGACTCATAAATGCCATTAAAATGAATGTTATGCCCCGTATATTGTACCTGTTCCAGACGATCCCGGTCATTGTCCCACGGAACTTCTTCCAAACGTTGTCGTCCGCCTTTAAGCAGTTCGTATGGAACCAGAGACCCGCTCGCATTTGGCAGTCGATCCTGGAACGCCCTAGAAGTGAGGGAGGCATGGGCTTGCCTTCAGTCCTTACTTATTACCGGGCTACACACTTGTCTCGTTTAGTGGATTGGCATGCAGCCCCTAGCGGGAAACGGTGGGTAGACATGGAAAAGCAACAGGCGGGGGGAGGTAAAATACCGTCCCAGCTGTGGCTGGGAGATGCCACGTTTCAGGAACTGCG
Organism: Pelobates cultripes; assembly: GCA_933207985.1. NCBI lineage: Eukaryota > Metazoa > Chordata > Amphibia > Anura > Pelobatidae > Pelobates > Pelobates cultripes. Next base: position 31,068,945 of record OW240914.1, read on the forward strand.
AACGGGTAACCCGTTGGTGGATGCAACTCTGAAGGTCTGGCATCCGGTACTCTCAACAACTCACGTCATCGCCGAATCCACTTATGCCCGTGACGCATAACCCAAGACTTGCAGGTGGACTCTCCCCGGGTGATCTGAGGAACTTTGGGGCCACGGATTGGACCTACCTGCATCAATGGTGTAATGGTCCTAACCTTAAACCGCTGGCCGCACTACTCCAAGACCGCAGACCCAGCGTTCTGGACAACTTCCGGTACTATCAGCTTACAACCTATGTAACCTCGCTAGCTGGGAAGGCGCACCTCCACCGTCCACTGTCCCACTTCGAACAACTCTGTGTCGCCAGACAGCACCTCATCCATGGCATAGCGCAACTATACTCCATGCTGCAGAGTGGTGGGGATCAGTCACCCTTAGGGTTCACGGTACGGTGGGAAATGGAAGCAGGGGTGGAGCGATCTACTTCTGAATGGCAAAAGATCTTCCAATTGACGCACAGAGGGACCATCTGTTCCAAATTCCAGGAGTGCAACTACAAGATACTGTCGCGTTGGTATAGAACTCCGGACATCCTTCGCCATGTCCATGAGTCCATCTCAGGGGAGTACTGGAGGTGTGGAGATGCAGATGGTACTGGGATCCATATCTGGTGGTCGTGCTCTCGCATTGAACCTTTTTGGAGAACGATACACAAAGGGATTAAAGACGTTACTGGGACGGACATCCCTTTCCAGCCGCTACCGATGCTACTGAACCACACGAGCATGCCAATTACCGCCTACAAAAGGGGCCTGGTGATACACCTTCTTACGGCAGCAAAATCTCTCATCCCCATGTTGTGGAGAAGTCAGGTAGCCCCTTCACTCCGCCAATGGATAGATAGGGTGGAAATGATTTACAACATGGAATTGATGACTGCGTCTCTGCAGGGACGCTCGGATAAATGTGCTCTCACATGGTTTCCATGGACGGAGTATACGGCCAGGGGGGCCGCGGGGGGTGTCCGGACCGGGGAAGGTGGTGCACCCGCACCGGCACGGCTTTCCCCACCCACAACGAACTGACTGAGACCCGTAGTGCCTATCTGCTGGGAGGGGGGTGCACTTCCCCATCCATATGACTACGACTTCCCTTCCAATTCCCCTCCACACTTCCAAGACAGACGACACATGGAGGCGTTTACCCGAGAGTAGGCTCACAAGTTCACTCACCCACTAACCTAGCATCCAGAGCGTTTGGGGAACGGGGCGTGGAGCACAGAGCAATGAATGGAGCTAGTCCACGGCGGCACATGGGGATAGCGGGTTGGTGGGGCTCTTGAACATCTTAGGAGTGGGTAGGTGGTGTACAGGTCGGAGGGGATTAGACCAGAGGGCTGGGGGTTAACAATGCTTCTCGGTTGTCTGGGGGGAGGTCCTCTGGCGCTTTCAGTTCCACGCGCTTGGTTCGCCCCGGGCCTCAGATTCAATAAATACAGTGGCACCCGATTTGATCCCTAGGGGGCTCCAGCAACTTACGTTAGGGGAGGAGAGGGGGTACGGAGGCGTCGGAGGGCACCCTACAGCTGGTTGATTTCTCACACGAACCACTGCACCAGCGTGGAGGGTCAGTGGTTACCAATATGACTTTGGGCCATGAGCTAACCCACTAGGGGGCCGCCTAGAATACGGTGGTAGAGGCTACATGTAGTTTAGAATTCCTGTTCACGAGGTAGCATGGAAAGCTGCACTCCCCATGCCCCGCTCTTCGCATGTGTCCCATGTGTCCCCCGGTGGTCCCGGGATTGCGGCCTTGGTTGTCGCTCAGATGTTTCTGCGCTGTCTAAGTTCTAGCCCTATTCTTTTGCTAAGACACCATCAAATATCCAGCTGTATTGGCGGCTTAAGTGGAATATTGTGTTCTTCCTTCCTTGCCTATGTAAAGGTTGCTAAACATGTTTGAATGAGTGTGTTGTACTAAACGTGCTGTATAAAATAAATGGAAAAATAAAGATTGTCAAAAAAAAAAAAAAAAACGGAGGAATTCTATTACATATTCTCAAAGATAAATTGATTTTAAAAAAGAGAGATGTACATACTTAGAGAAATCTAGAAACATATGGGCAAACATCATTTAAAGGACCACTATAGGCACCCAGACCACTTCAGCTCAATTAAGTGGTCTGGGTGCCAAGTCCCCATAGTTTTAACCCTACAGCAGTTTCAGAGAAAAAGAATAAATAATAAAGAAATATATATATATCTCAAGTCCTGAGTGCCAATACCCTTTTAGTACCATATTTACTACAAATGGCTACAAAAGTGGTGATGGTGCTTAGATTGTCTCTTTAATGCCACTGCATATTAACAAAGGCTGTTTAGTCATTTGCAGTGGTGTACACACGACCCGTCGGGCCCCGGTGCGAAAATTGATCCATGGTGCTATGTTTCACTGAGGGTTAAGCCCACTGACAGCCGCTAGAGGCGCTTCCACGATTCTCACTGTGAAAATCACAGTGAGAAGACGCTGGAAGTCCATAGGAAAGCATTGAGTAATGCTTTCCTATGGGCGGTTTGAATGCGTGCGTGGGCATGCGCATTTGGACGCCTAGCACCAAGGGAGTCCGGCGCTGGAGAAAGGTAAGTGCTGAAGGGGTTTTAAACACACACACACACACACACACCCTCACGAACAGACGCATACATGCTAGCTAACAGACACACACAGAGGCGGCTCTCTAATTAGGCGATTTAGGCGGCCGCCTAAGGCCTCGCGCTGGCTGGGGCCTCGCGGCCGCCTAATTCACCCAAGGGCAGACATACATGTCGGATCCTCGGTCCATGACCGAGGATCCGACATCAGGGGGAACCCGGCGGCTTGCCCTTTATACCGCTGGGTGCGAGGCCCCCTCAGTCCGCCCGGAGAGCCAGCC
>OW240914.1:31071955-31129987 GCA_933207985.1 Pelobates cultripes
TCACCCCTCAGTCCCCTGTCACCCCTCAGTCCCCTGTCACCCCCTCCTACCCTAACTCTGACCCCTGTCACCCTCTCCCTCTCTGACACTGCCACCTGTCAACCCCTCCCTCAGCCACCTGCCCACCCTTCACTCTGCCACCCCCTTTGACACTCTGTTAATCCCTTCCACAATCTGTCACCCCCTTCCACACTCTGTCACACCTCTCCACACTCTGTCAGCCCCCTCCACTCTCTTTCACGTCATTTCACACTCTGTCATCCCCTCCACTCACACACTCAGTCTCCCCTTTCGACACCCTGTCACCTCCCTCCACACACCCTGTCACATTCACATGTCACCACAGACAAAATGCACAAAGGCCACAGTCCATATACAAAAAATACCGCAAGCAGCTACCACACACACATACGGTCCTAGACACAAACATACACATGCTCACAGAAACATACATTCACATACAAGGGTACTCACTGTCAGACGCACTCTCACACATACACAGACAGACAATGCCAGACACATTCAGAAATACACACAGCCAGATAAACACATTGTGACTGTATGTTTGTATTAGTCAATATGTGTGCATCAGTGTGTTTGTGTGTGTGTGTGTGTAAATGCATGTGCATGTGCATGTATCAGTGTGTATATGTATTTGTGTATTAGTGTTTAAATGTGTGCGTGTGTCTGCAGTGTGGTTGTGGTATGATATGGGCAATGCAAAGATAAAGTTGCAAGCAACATATATATGCATGAATGCATACATACATACATACATATAAAATACACAGGGAAACACATATATGATAATATACATGTTAAGGAATTTAGAATATGTGGGGAAATGTCAGGCTATACAACCATACCCTGCAATCGTATACAAATGATTAGCAATTTATGTCATATCTACAGTAAAAGTGCTCACAAGGCAGCGGCATAGGGAGCTGCGGCAATTTTTTTCACTAATGGTGTAAATGGGGGGCCTCATGTTTGACTTTCGCCTAAGGCCTTGCAAGACTAGAGCCGCCTCTGGACACACACATTTACTGACAGAGACACACTCAGTGACAGACATACATACACACTCACTGACAGACAGACACACATACACACTCACTTACAAAACATACACTCTCACTGACAAACACACACTGACTGACAAACACACACTCAATAACAGACACACAACTAACACACACAGTAACACACACACACTAACAGACACACACTGACACTCACTAGCAGACACAAACTCAATAACAGACACACAACTAACACACACAGTAACACACACACACAGTAACACACACACACAAAAACTAACACACTCACTGACACTCACTAGCAGACACACACAGTGACACAAAAACTAACACACACATACACACATGTTTTTTTTAAAAATGTGATCCCCCAGCCTCCCTACCTTTGGGAGTGCTGAGGGGATTCCCTGGGGTCCAGTGGGGCTGCCCGGCGGCCGGTCCTGTGGGCCCACGAGAGAGCACTCTCCCCTGAGCACTCTCTGCCCAGCTCCCTTGTGCAACGATTACTGATGCCGGAGCCGGAATGACGTCATCTTCTGGCTCCGGAATTACTGCGGTGCGCGAGGGAGCTGGGTAGAGAGCGCTCAGGGGAGAGTGGTCCCTCGCATGCCCACAGGACCGCCCGGTGACACCAGGGCCAGCCTCGGGGGACCCTGAGGTAGCCAGCTCCTGGGCCCCCCAGGAGAAGAGGCTGGCCACACTGGCGTACATATCGGCGACCACGGTATGTACTCCACTGGTCATTAGCAATTAGAAAATGTATGCAGAATAAAAATGACTACTGGTACACCCGTGTAACATGCAAATTAAGTGATTGCTGTATAGACACTGGCAGCCGAGCAGCTGTAATCAATGCTATTGGACAGGAAGTGGTTGTAGGAAGTATGATCTAATGCAGGGTTTATATTAGCAGCATAGCGTGCGGTGTTACAAACTTCCTGGCCTGTGTGATTATATTTCATCACCCTGTGCGATTACAAGATCACAGAGTACAGCATGCAACCCCCAGACAATAGATCATATTTATCTTAAATAAGGCTATCAAAAGAGATATTATCATACAAAATTTAGCCCTGCGCTCAAACTCCCATTACTCCTGGACGGCAGCAATAACTACAGTGCACATCAGCCCCAGTACATACAGTAAAAAAAACAAAGAAAAAAGTTACTTGTGCACTATTCCAAATCTCTACGCACATTTAAATAACTGGAGGTTTTTTGTTCCACTCCAACGGGCATTAAAGTGTGAGCTCACCTGCCACGTCAAGGCAAACCACTTAGGTGAGTCCTACAAAAACAATTCACCTTGCTGTCTTCAGCAATAAAGTAAAAATCTCTAATGAGACAGAGAGGGTTAATTTTCTAAACACCTACACAATTATTAAAGCTTAACAGAGAACATATAGGGTGGGCGGCATCACCGTAACATGGCTGTAATACAAAAGAATACACAGACATACAATAAAAAAAACTAAGAAAAAAGTATTATTTAAAATATTACACACTAGTTCACTTCCTCTACAAAACCCATGAAGCTGCCCACCCCATGTGTTGCCTATTGTAGCAGAGCTCCAATACCCCGACTGGGTATCTCCTCTGAATATCCTCGAAGCTGGAAGAAACTCTTTAGTGAATATCTCTATTCCCCCCAGTAACTAGACGACACATTGTTCTGGGAGCAGAATTCAGCCTTTTATGCACAGACCCCCTGCATGGCGTCTCCATTCAGTACGTACAGTGCCCGTCTAGGCATCTCTGTGTCCGGGAGATAATTGAGTTGCTGCTCGCTAAACTAATTATATCCCAGATACAGAGTGCCTAACATAAAAACACCCCAAAACACAGTAAAAACACACAGGAACCCCACATATACATTCATGGATAGCACTGGTCCAAGCACCCAGGTTGGCAGAGTCGCGCTCAGATCCATAAAGAATTGTCAAATTGGCACTGAGGTTTTGACCGTCCGCACACGAAGACTCAGCCCAAAATATTTCCAGCATAATTGGGGCTTAGGCCATTTAAATAGCGGGAGCTCCTGCAGTCAAACAAAAGTTACATTTTGCCTGTAGTACCTTGCCTCCAAATAGCGCTCTCCTGGCAGGTCGGCAAGTGGGGTAAAAAAGTGTGTCAAGGTGACCGGGAGGTCAAGTAACCAGATCCGAGTTCCAGGAGGTTCGTGGCTAAGTACCGCTGGGGACCTTTCGGGCGTTAGTAGCCGAATTACTGCCAGACAGAGGGTGCCTTTAGCAATAACCGTTTGGGAGAAGGGAAGGAAGCGAACCGAACCAGGGGGTAGTGATCAGCAGTCTTGGGGAAAAGGTATGGGTGCAAAGAAAGAGTCCTCCACACGTATTAAGGGTTAATAAATGTGTAGGGGTTTAGAAAAATATCCATCTATGTCTCAGAGATTTTACCTTTTAGCTAAAAAGCAGCAAGGTGAATTGTTAGGATTCTAAGTGGTTTTGCCTTGACGTGGCAGGTGAGCACACATTTGAATGGCCACTGGAGTGAAACTAAATGTGCATAGGGATTTGGGATATTGCGCAAGCAACTTTTTTCTTTAGTTTTGTGATTTTATGTTTGAGGACGTTCTGATTACAACGTCAAAATTACACTATTTTCATTGCCAAGCTCCTGCAATGAACATTATTCTCAATACATTGTATTTCCTTAGATCCAATTCTGAAAAGACAATTTCCTGAACATCTGGAAGACCAGGTAAGCTGCTGTCATTAACGGGGCACTCTAAGCACCACAAACACTGCAGCCTGGATTCCATTGGTTGTGGCACCTTCTCCCAGTTCCGTGCCAAACCAAATTTGAGTGGTGTGACAAGCCAAGGGTTTTCCTGGCACCTGTGGCAATATCAGTTAAGTCTACATTTGGATTCCTTGCTTTGGCGTATTGATTGGACCAATAAATGCAGTCCAAACATGGACAAAATTGGTATTGCTAAGCTTATCCTGCAATATGTACATAAGATATTTCCCGTGTACCCATATTTTCCATATTTTTTCCCGTCAGAGTGTGTCCTGATTATCCTGTGTATGCCATAATTCATGTGATGTTTCTCATTTCTTCCCAGGACTCATATGCAGCATTAGCACAGTTCTGTTTTCCTTTTGATATAGCGAGGTAAGAATGTGCGTGTACCAATTCTAGGCACCATTAAGGTTAAATAGGGTGGGGTTAGTTCTACTTAGTATAAAAGGGTAGATATCGAGCTGGGTGTGGTTGAATTTGCCTAATATAAAAGGGAAGAGATATAATTACTTTGTGCAATGATAGGACGGACTGACTGGAAAATTCCATTATTATTATGATGTTCAATTTATTAAAAAAAGTTACTATGCACACTGTGTTGTAATGTTTTACCGAATGCAACAATAAAAACTATAAATGAGAAAACAAAAATTATAAAAAAAAAAAAAATGAATTCTCAAATTACAATTTGTATGAATTCCTCACTTATGCCATTACCATCTATAAAAAGTGCTTAGTGGGGAACAGTAAAGAGATGGTTTTTAGAAATACCCTTCAGTTCTCATTGAATACTTTTCTTTCTATGTACATTTGTAGGTAGAAAAAAATATAAAAAATTAAAGACATTTTTCCACTACTTGGCTTCAAATAGCTACAAAATATTGTGATACTTAATCATGACCTGCAGTGTGTATAATACAATATTATTAATATTTCTTGGCATAATATATCTGACACATTGCAGGCTATAAAGTTTAATTTATTAACCACTTCAGTGGTGAAGGTCCCATCTCTTTTTTCCTTTTAATCTCTATCTCTTAACACTGTCACTTATCTTCTCTAATTGTCTCAAACCACAATTTTAATTCATTACTCACTTCCTTGTCACCTTCCCCTTTATGTACCATATCTTCCCGAACATGGCCTACAGATGGCAAAATTCCTCTGTCCAGCATTTCAGCTTCACTTTGACTGATCTCCAAGGCTATCAGAGATTAGGTTTCTGTCGCTTGTCCATCCAGGCCAAAAGCTGCATCTGCATCTTAAGGTAAGCTTAGGATCGAGTGCCAAACTATCTAGATGTCTTTTGAAAGATCCAGAGAATTCTTTGTACACATTGTTTGATACAACCCAGCTGGTTTATATGCAAGACATGGGGAAGACATACATTTGGTTCCACCCTATTTAGCATGTGGTCCCTAATATATCCTGGAAAATCTACAGGACACAGTAGATTCGCATTCGCTATATGATTACGTAATTGGCTTTAACACAATGTTCCATTTGTAGAATTTTGGGCGGCTCTGTCTTGTTCAGGCAAATGTTGACCACCACCCTTTATATAATATACAATATCTTGACATAATACCTAGATACAAGGTTTCATACATAGTGCATCCCTGATATCACCACACAATGATGTGCAGCCGTATACAGATTCAATAGAAAACCCACCTAATAGCTTATTCAATGGATTTAAATAATACCCTACTACAAAGCTGTCTGGGTGTATATTTGATGTGTCACTCAAGAATGCTTGTTCATTTCAGAGCATTACAACTTCTTGGAGACCTACAACATTCTTGGCTACATGTATGGCATGGTACACATCTATTTAACAAAAATTCAGATTACCCTGCAGAACATGGAATACACTTTCACACACTGTCCCATCTTATCATATAGAGCACTTCTGGTATAATGTAATGCTTTGTAGCAATCCATGAGGTCCTCACTCAGCCTGGCTGATGCACATAGAATGGTGTACACATGTGCTTTGAAGTAAGCAATGAATTGGCTGGGCTTTGCTGGTCCACATTGGTGGTTTAAGGAACACAGCAAACCAGGTATCTCATTGAAACTTTTCTTCTGATTTAGCTGTCTACCCTGGTTTGAACTTTTCTACAAACTTCTCAACAATATTGCAGAGTATTTGGCGAAGGAGCAGGTAATATTCGATTCTATATTAAATTATCCATTAAATCCATCCCCTCCTTTTCCAAACTCCCAGTTCAGTCAATTTCTGCTATAAACTGTTGTCTCTCCCTATCTACTCATTTGTTTTACCTTTAACCACTCTTTAGAAATTCTACTTACATTTTTACTTGAGGGTAAACATGTTAAGCATGTTAAGTAGCAATGTGAGTTTAGATCTGCAGCCATGCAAGGTGCATCCTTGGTTAAAACAGAATTTTGGTCCCTGCTGTCTAGAAGTTGGAATTTTCAAACGTCTTATTACCAGCTCTTCCATAAAGTCCATAGGTAAACTGGACAAATATATCAAAATTTAGACTGTGTCCCCTGAGCTGTGATATTTATCTCATAGTTCCTACTATTTGTGTTGTGATGTTTCTCTCCAGTGTCTGTCTGTCTTTACTCATCGTATATCTTCCCTCTAATTATAGTTCAATGAGGTTGACCAACTCCTGCAGGCCCTGTATGAGCACCCAGTTCCAGAGATCAACACAGCCCTGAGTCTGGAAATGGTGAGTCTTCTTCAATGTCAGGGCCAAGTAGAGCAAGATACAAAATTTAAACGAACACTCCAGTCTCAAACACCTCTATTTTAATGCAATATAAAAAAATAAAAAGTCTTAGGCCTGTGTGTGGAGTCAGCAGGATATATTATTTATCAGGCTTGATAGAAGGTATCTTATTCTTTGTCTTCTCAGTTGTCACACTTCATTACTCCTGATCCTACACGACTTCCATCCATCCCAGAGAATGTGAGTAATTTTGTGGCAGATATTTGAACCTCTCAATCTAGCTGGGAATCTCCTCCAAACTTTGACTCTTTAATTGTCATTCTTTGGAGCTTTGTCTACCTAGGAATAGCTCCCAATCTCTACTTCTCTGCCTAGTCATTTTCTGGAGCTCTCTTTACTATGACTCTATTGTTCTTTCTGAAGCTTTGCTCTCTAGATCTATCACTCTTTGGTGTTCTAGCTACCTGGGAATCTCTAAAGTATGTTAGACATGTGTATTTCTCTAATATTCTCGTTCTAAGTATACAGCATACGATAATCTAGATCAGAGCTAGGCAACTTTCGACATATGTAGTGGGCTACATCTCCCATGATGCCCATTCAGTTATAATGGTGGCAAAGCATCGTGAGATATCTAGTTGGTGTAGAGCCTTATCCTAATGCTCTATCCTTGTCTCCCAGAGGAACCTGACTGAATTTATGGTGGCTGTTCATGTGGACACAATGCTGCAGTTGTATTCTAGCCTTCTGTATGAGCGAAGAATTCTCATTACCTGCACCAAACTCAGCACTGTGAGTACCTCTCCATGGCTTAGTGTGTTAAAAATGATCATACCTGTCATACAGCGTGTTCAAGTATCTTGGATGTGCTCCACCATCATACCACGGTGTTATAATCATATCACATACCCTATGAAATGCTATAATCACATCTGAATTATTACAGTCATGTGTTAGGATCACATCATGTCTGTGTCCAAATATCTTAGTATTGTATATATTACACATGGTAATCATGTTACAGTACCATTAGTGTGTTTTTCCTGTATCTTAGTATTATAATTCTACAATGCATGTGCTTCACTCATGTCATGCATGTTTTCCATGGTCATGTAAGTATACCTGTATTTTACATGCAGTTTCCCATGGTATCCCTATTTTATAAATGCATTTTATCTTCATGGCCATCTTTATGGCCATCTTTGTGTTAAAGCTGTATCTCCTACCTCTTATATTATCCCACATTATGTCTTTATTCATCTGTGCTACCTTCCATAACTAATTATTTGCGTGTTGAATGTATCATGACACGGGACTGTTTTGGCTTTGCAGCATGTTTTAGGTTTTAATTCTAATTTTACATCCATTACATGTCGTAACCCATGTTCCTTGCATGTTCTCTGGCAGCTCACAGCATGTGTACATGCCTCTGCAGCCCTGCTGTACCCCATGTATTGGCAGCACATCTACATTCCCACACTACCACCCCATCTACTGGATTACATCGGGTTAGAACCTGCATTATAACTGTATCTCTCTCCATCTGTATCTCCGCCACTGTCTGTGTCTCTCTATCTGATTGTATCTCGCAGTGTCTGTATCTCTCACTAAATGACTATATCTTTGCCAGTGTCTGTATCTCTCACTGTCTGATTGTATCTCTTTCAGTGTCTGTATCTCGTCAGTATCAGTATCTGTCTATGATTGTATATCTGTCTGTATCTCTCACTCACTGTATTTATCTCTATAACTGGTTGTGTCTATACCATCTGATATCTGTCACTGTTTGTATGCATATATTTATCTCTCTGTCTCACAAAGAAGGTGAATTCCACGTCTAGGTGTTAAAAAGGACCTCGGAGAGATTAGTGGGTGATAGGAGGAAATGCCTTGTGGCCATCTGTTATCCTCATTTAGAGAGCACGTCGTAGAGCTGTACACTTGGTTAGAAAGATGATCAGTCTCTTTATTTAGCTTACAGCATGACTAGCAAGTATTACTTACTATATGGCTTGCATTACAAGTGCTATTCAGAAAGGGTGAATAATGAAGATATTAATGAACTATTGTTGGCCTTTCTTGTATAGCACTCTGTGTACCACTGTTGAGAGTTGGCCATGTTTACTCCAAATTATTTTACTTGTTTATCTGAGGACATATCAGTTGTAGGGGCTCTGGTATGGACATGGTGAATGCTCCTCTAGTTTTAAAGAAGGCCTGGTTTGATTGATTTTCAGACAGCAATCTGGAGTGGGGCAGTGATTGCTGTAGACACATGGTGGACATGAGTCCAACAACAAAGACAATGGCTTTTGTGACTTAGATACCCTACTCCAACAGAGTACCTTTGCCATGTCAGCTTCCAGACCCAGTCGCAGAAGTTTGAGTCTGTGAGGACCTCTTATGCCACACGAGGCTGCAAGCCTCTCCAAAGGTCCATGGCACGGAAGCTTCAGTCACAGCTTTGGTCTTAGCAGTTCCATCACTTAGGTCCTGTTATATTGTATCCTGAATGATCTCACATCAGTGTAATGTGGCTCGAGAATGGCAGCCTTTGACCAGTGACTTTGGAGAGTTTGAGGTGGGTGTATGATATTCTGCCTAAATTAATCTTGTATTTTATTAGACCTATCCGCTGGTGGACTGATGGAAGTGTCAGTGGAGTTTGTGTGGTCTAGTAAAAGTATTATTTGTCTGAGTTTCCAAGCTATACTAATTCATCCTTGTGCATGTGATCGTCGTCCTTCTGAGGTTAATGTATTTCCAGTATATTTCCAGTACTTTCTATAATGCGTTATTTAAAGTTGTTGTGCTTTCCTCTCTGACAAGATAATTTGTAATATTTGTGTTCATCAATGAACCAATTTTGTGGTGTCAGTGCCTTGACGTTAGGTTTGTAGAGTTGGGTCAGTCTTACACTAATTACGCAAGAGTTATGACGCAAGATGCCAGTTCTTCAAAGTGTATCACTGTGGGTCGGCTTGGAGTTGATATGATTCTATCTTCAAAACTGTATTCAGCATTATCTTTTCCTATTCTTTTTTTCAGAGCCCCAATGCCTTACTTGATTGGTGTACACAGCAGTCTAATGGAGGTTAGTCTTCTCGTGGACCTCAGTTAAAACAATTAGGGTGAATTCCTGAGGAGTTTACAGAGACTACATTTGGACAACGTGATTTTAAAAGGCAACTGTCACCTCAAAACATGATAATCCTTTCATTAAGTTTTGAAAGGAAATGGATTTTTTTAAATGAAGTATCTGTAAACAAAGAGAAAAACCGTATCCCTACATTTAGTTGATGACAGAATTCTTCAGTCATACACATGTACCTTGCGATAGACCATGTTTGAAAACATATAGTCTCAGGTCTTCCCTGGTTCACTTCCTGTACAAAAATATTTTTTTTTACATATAATTTAAAAAAATTCCTTTCAAAACTTGATAAAAGGATTATTTGAAAAAAAAATTAAAGTGACAGTTGTCCTTAGACTGTATTTTCTACTCTCATACCAGTACATCTGTAGGTGTTAGGGGCTGTCATTTTCATCCTGTGGTGAATGTGATCTATTTAATCCCCTTAACAAGTCTATTTCACACAGCAAATGAACACCAAGACTATGGAAGAAGTGGTGATTTTTAACGTGGACACGAACAGCCTAGAAACGCCTTTTCAAGACTTGCAGAATCTGCCCCCCAATGTGGTGAGAACTGCTCTAAAATGCTCCTCCTCCTCCAGTAATTGCCACTCTCTGTCGACGTGACTGATATGTAATAAACAATAATGTAGAGTGCCATCTAATTTCAAAATAACTCAAAATGTAATATGATAAAATACATTGAAATAACAGCAACTTTTATTGTAATATAAAATACTTTAACCAGTGTAACAAATACAATTTCTTCCCCTAAATTGACACAGGACACCCTACACCACAGATAATGATGTATGTAGTAACCACATAAAGTCTATTTTTTTGGGGTGGGGGTTTCAATTGAGTTAAGTATTCTTTGCAGAGAGCGAAGGCCCTATTCTTACTATATATCTTTCTTATATTGCAGCGGTATGTTAAATGGATCAATAAGTTCCGTTCACTCATACTAAACCCAGTTACATTTGTCCCCCATTAGGTCTCTCTGCTAAAGCTCCGTCTAAGGAAACAGTCAGCGCTGATGGGTGATGGGGTGTCCAAAGTTTTTCTGAAAGCTCAGGCAATGCTGTTTGGTGGATACAGAGATGCCCTCATCTGTACTCCGGTATGTTAAAGGACCACAGATACAGTATTCATTACATGCCGGCTCTTCCTAATTCCAGATTACTGCTAAATGTTCTATAATACATCCTGTAATTCATGCTAATACAATCTATATTGTCCTTTAGTCTTTGTCTAATCTGAATCTCTATTTTCTCTGTCATTTATCCCGCACAGTGAAAGTGGTTCCCATAAATGATCACATATGCGGTCTCCTGTTTTGATTATCGATGCCATAACAATGCTTTAGTTCACATCTTGTCCATCTCCCACAAAACAATGACATGTGTGTGGGCTACAGGCATAACAACACTATTATGCAATGCCCTGTGTGCCCATGTTAGACCTGTGCATGGCGCGATTAGTTTGGCCGCATTTTCCCATCATTTGGTGAAAAGTGGCCAACAGAGGGAAAAACAGGAGCAGCAGCATAAAAATCAGATTATATTAGCTGTTTGGCCAAATTCATTATCTCTAAAGCATCAAGCTGATGTAAATTCAAGCAAAAAACTAGAACGATGCCTAACATTTGGGTTTGGAGTTCCCCCTGTGGTGCCAAAGAAAAAAAAAAGAGGACTGAGCTAGGGGAACAGACACTAAATGCTGATTTTATTTACAGAACAAGGGAGAGGTGACCTCTAGAGGGAAAAAGGAAGAGCAATATACAAATCTATATTTATATGTTTAATGTAAGATATATATTAAACATATAAATACAGGTACTCCTCACCGACCAGGTTCCATTCCTACAACCCGGTCGTAGATCGATTTGGTCGGTAAGTGAGTAGTTAAGGGATTCTCTGCTCTGCTGCATTCTTCTATGTTCGGGCAAATTTCCCCGAACATAGATGAACGCACCAGAGCAGGGATTCCCTCTAATCTATGTTCGGGGAAATTTCCCCGAACATAGATTTAAGGGATATCCTGCTCTGGTGCGCATGTCTGTGTTCAGTGATATTTCCCTGAACATAGATGAACGCACAAGAGTAGGAAATTGCTCTAATCTATGTTCGGGCAAATTTTCCCAAATATAGAAGAGCACAGCAGAGCAGGGAATCCCTCTTACCACCCCGTGAGAGATATGGTCATAAGTGCGAGCCGTCGTAAAAGAGGTAGGTCGCAAAACGAGGACCACCTGTATATATTTGTATATTGCTCTTCGTTTTTCCCTCTATAGGTCACCTATCCCTTGCTCTGTTAATAAAGTCAGCATTTAGTGGCTGTTCCCCTAGCTATCAGTCCTCTTTTTTCCCCATCAATCAGCTCTTATTTGTATTCTTTGGCACCACAGGGAGAACTTAAAAACCTGAATGTTAGGAGTCGTTCTAGTTGTTTGCTTAATTGTACATCCGCATGATGCTTCAGAGATAAGGAATTTGCCCCAGGGTGACAGGACTCCACTTAACCAAAAAACAGCACTATAAACACAAGTCTCTAACACCAAGATGGCACCCAGAAACCAGGGCATCCAGGGGAACTCCAAGGCAACATCCTCCCCGCACCCTGGCATGTCCCACTAGGACCCTTCCCATTCTTCTCATAATCACCCAAAAGCCAACGGACAATGCCAGAACGAATATACACTAACTTAATGGCATACACGGCTTGTCTGCACACCCACGATGGAGCCCAACACAGAAACAGCTGATACCAGGTGAACGGAAGCAAGCCCTACACCGTCCATAAGTGGATAACCCATAAGTCCGTAAACCCTAGTCATACCTAATCCGACTTAAATAATCGACAACATATTCAACAAAATGAACAGCGCAGTCCTTTTATAAAGCTGTGCGCTATCATTAGAGCCAAAACTGGCAAAATACACTGTTTTGATTGCAACCTAACTTCGAAAAGACTACACAACTGTATCATACTGTATTAGCTACTAGTACATGTTTACGAACCCTCCCTGTTTGTATGTTTATCCAACTCTATAACAAACTGTTTTCTCGTTGCACAAACACTTAATAACTGTTTTGTCTTTCAAAACTCAAAAATAAAGAATTTTTAAAAAGAGATGAGGAATTTGGCCAAACAGCTTATATAGTCTAGTTTTCAGGGTCTTCTACCAATACTATTGAATATTCAATCCCTATGTTACACACATTTTTTGGCACAGTTAATGGTGGTTTAAAAATAGGAGGAGGTGATCTGTGTCTCTGTCAGGCCAGCACAGATCTCTCTTCTCACCATTATGGTAGAGACTTCAGTCCCTGAAAAATACTTTATACACCACCCATCCAACCACCTGGGAACAGAATGCATAACAACTGGGACCTGTTATGAGGGAAAGGGCCACGACTGCACGTTAAAATGTCAGGTTAGTAAATAACCATGTAGGTGTACTGAAAAAATCCTAGTCATTTCACGTTTTCTTATCCACACAGGGCGAACCCGTATCTTTTTGTCAGGAGTCCTTCCTGAACAACAAGTGCAGTGCAATGAGGGGTTTTCTTCAGAACGCAGTCCATCTCCAGCTATTTAACCAGGTATGTGATAAAAACACAGTATTAGCTCAAATTGGCATGGGGCTGGCTAAGTATTCTGGGAAATGGGCTGTGGAGACGCCAGGAAATGCCATTGTTAGACATCACCGATCCATCATGAAAATATTTTACTGTCATGTTCTACAGTTTTCTAACAACTTTAAAGTGGATATAACACAAGTCCGATACAGGTTTAAATGTTTATTTTTAACAAACTTCATTATTTTGTTTTGTGTATTTACATTGACATAATGTCATTCTGATGTCACACAGCCTTCTAGTTTGGCACGGTCAAAGGGTGTCAAATGTATATTAATGTCCACTTCTCATGATTTTTGACTCTCCTTGGATGAATTTCCTAATCCATATTAAGAGGGTTATACGCAAAACTGTGAATCATGGATTTAGTTAGAAGGAAAATGTGAACATCAGTGAATCAAAATGGCAAGCACACTGACCTGCTTAGTCAGCTAAGTGAATCTGATTTCATATGGCATTCTGCTTCTTAAACATGATATACCTCAAGTGAGTATATGGGACAGTTCATGTGACAGTTCACATTTCAGAGCCATATCTTTGTATACATGAATCCATTTTGAGTCTGCAAAAACCCATACTTTCATCTACCCAGTGAGATCCGCCATTTTTTCCTGGATATAGATCACCTTTTTAGGCTGAAGGACAGTAAATTCATAGTTCCACCCTGCATGCAGTATGCAATTCACAATCTGCCACAGAGAATTTATCCAATCATCAAAGAGAAATCTCAAATTAACGACACCAATTCATAGAAGAGCCTGATGGTTTGACAGATGTTTAGAAAAATAGGATGGACCCAGCCAGCTACCCCCATGAATATTCATAAACACGTAAAAGTTGAATATTCATAAGCACGTTCAGGTTGATTATTCATAAACACGTTAAGGAATGCAGGAATTATAAACACAATCACTTCACTGACGTTCACCAAAAAATGTAATAGCAAATAGCAAATCGCTGGTGAGCAAGTGGGAAGTCATATGACAAACCCCAGCATCTAATACACGTATGTACTTGTACTAGAGAGGAAACTGCATTAAGAAAGTGCAGAATTTATTTTGGTCACCGTTTTGTATGGTTTTTGGGGTCTTTGTTATGTTTGACAAAGATAGGCTTACAGAAGTCGCAGGTCATTTCTAATGGCTGAAAAAAGCAGATGTTGTTAAGTTCAACGTTTGAGTCTCAGAAGTATTCTTATTTAACTTGTGGGAACCTTGAGATCCCTATCCTCCAATGAGAAAACAATTGGGAGTCTAGATCTCAATTTGACACCCTCTCCAATTTGTATTTTACAGGAGGGATGTTCTTGGACAGTAGCCTATGTGATAAGATATGCAAATTATTTGGCAAAACACTCCCCCCATCATACCTTAAATAACAGACCTTCACAACAGCACCCAGATCTTACTTGCCCCAAGTGCAGGAGATAATAAAATGACAAAATGGCAACAATTATTCAGAACCATTCTAGTACATGTAGGTGTAATTGACTCTGATAATGCTCCTAAATGTAAGATTTGTGTTGTTTCATAGAAGGGCCATAAGATAGACCGTTCATAGGTTGTTAAAAAAAGAACAGGGATTAACATTAAATACAGCAAGTATAAGTCAGAAACGGCTATCGTATTAAGAAAACAGTTCAAAAGAAAGGATGTAGCTGTGTTAATGCCACAATTACTGGATAACAAAAGGTTTTCTATAATGTGGGCAATTTAAAAAAAATGTTGTACTAAAAATCTGCCCCATGAGTCCTTGTTTGCTACTTGTGAATGTGTATGCTTAAAATTACAGTCTGTCATACATTCATGTGAGAAACCTGCATTATTATGGTAAATAATGTACCTCAAGCATGTCAAACTCAAAGGCTAAGACGGGCCAAATAAACAAGGTTTACATTTATGTGGGCCTCAAAAAAACAAAAACGTCAGTTTTGATAGAAACGTAGGTTTATTTAGAAAAGTACAGTATAAAAAAAGTTGCCTAACTGACACTGGACGTCCTCACACTCATAGGGCTTCAAAGTAAAGTAAAGAGCGAATTTATTTTAAGGAGACTTGCATTTGCATATTACCAGCGTTTCATATTAAGAAATGTTTGGTAATGGGACTGAAATGGTGTATGTATGCTATTGCACAGCTGTAAAAAACAAATGAAATCTGGTTTATTTTGAAGTTCTGTGAGTGTGTTCTTCACTTTGGCTGAGATCATCAAACTTGATGATCTCAGCCAATCCAATTCTTTCCCATAGGAAGGCATTGGGAGGCTATTGTGCATGTGTGGCAAAATGCTGGGTGGCCAAACAGCTTCTCCATGGGGAGCGTTCAGCACCTCCATGCAGACCCAATCTAATACACTGCCCCCTCCCCTATTCTAATACACTGCCCCCAAATCCAATACATTGCCACCCCTCCCTCCACTGTTATACACTGCCCCTCGTCCCTCGGCTCTAATTGAATAGACTGCCCGACTCCACTGTTATACACTGCCCCTCGTCCCTCGGCTCTAATTGAATAGACTGCCCCCACTCCACTTTAATACACTGCCCTCCCTACCCCTAATTTAACACACTGCCCCCCACCACTCAAATACACTCGCCCCTTCCCTCCCTCAAATAAATAAATACACTGGCCCCCTCCATTCCTCAAATAAATAAACTGCCCCCTCCTTCCTTCAAATTCACTGCCCTCCTGCCCAATTTAATACACTGGCCCCCACACTTCCTCAAATAAATACACTGCCCCCCTCCCCCAAGCCCCTCTTCTCCTACCTTACGATTTGCGGTTTGTCCTCCAGCTCCAGACGCTCCTCTGGCACTGTGAGCAGGAGGGAAAGGGGAGTGGCTGGCACTGCGAGCAGGAGGGACAGGCGAGTGGCTGCTCTGGTCCGCTAAGCAGAAGCCACTGTGCCCTCTTGTGGCTGGGAGAGCAAGAATACGGAAATATTTTTCCTGTCTTGCTGGTCGCAGCCACAGCTGAAAGCGGCCCCAGGGCAGCCGGGCCGCAAAAATATTCACTGTGGGCCGAATGTTTGACATGCTTGGTGTACCTCCTGTCCAGTTGTTTAGCTTATTGAATAATAAGGATCTTAAAGCTAACAAAAAAAAAAATAGGTGACATCTTTTCCTTAAATTGGCATTCTACTGTAGGCATTCCACTGTAATTCATTGTCTATGGTGTTATCCACCCAGCACCACATGACGGTTAGACAAATTTACGTTTGATGATGCTGAAAGCTAATTTATGTATTGTCCGTACAGCTGGAGAGATGGTCAGCTATTGGTGCTGAGCAGGGTTTTTGTCAAATAGTTTGGAAAAAAAAACTCAGAGTCCAACCACTACAAAAAAACTGCAGTGGTTTTAAAGTTAGTACTGGCAAGCAGGAATAAAATGTATAGTTTGCAGACACAGGGAGCTGGTTCTGACACTACTAATTATTAGGTTTTATAGTGTTTTTGAAAGTTACAAGGTCAAATATAAGGCTTGATTTTCCATTTTTTCACATTGAAATTTGCCAGTGTGGTTATGTTGCCCTTGAGAGTGTATGGTAGCCCAGGAATGAGAATTACCCCCATAATGGCATGCCATTTGCAAAAGAAGACAACCCAAGGTATTGCAAACGGGGTATGTTCAGTCTTTTTTAGTAGCCTCTTAATCACGAACACTGGCAAAAGTTAACGTTTATAATTGTTTTTTGCAAAAAAATGTTTTAAACAAATATAAATGCTAACTTTGGCCAGTGTTTGTAACTTAGTGGCTACTATAAAAGACTGGACATACCCCATATTTCTCACACTTTTTAAAGATTTTATTCATATTGAATTATGTTTCATATATGAATAGTTCATGTGAAATGAAAGCCCTGTTTCTTCTGAACAAAATGATATATAATAAGTGTGGGTGCACTTAATATGAAAAAGGTGAATTGCGGTTGAACAGACATATAGCTCAAATTCCAGTTTTTGTTTAAGTTTTGTTTTGATCACAACGTGTACAACTGGCTCAGTCCTTAAGAGGTTAAATGTGTGTTTTAGTATTTACATGTGTTTATTCATCTGTAAGTTTATAGACAGTCGCCTGGAAAAGTTAAATGCTGGAGATGGCTTCATGGACATCTTTGAACAGGAGATCACTAACTGTGGTCTGTCAGGTAAGACTGAACTATACATCTATTTATATAAACAGACACACTACATGCACCAAAACAACTTCAGCGTATGGAGTGGTTTTAGTGTACAGATCATGATCCTGCAGTCTCACTGCTCATATCTCTGCCAAATAGGGGTTACATCACTTTGTTTATGCAATCCTAGTCACACCTAGACCTACACAGTCTCCGTATACATTTCCTGGAAAAGGAGATCTAATGTTTAAACTTCCTTTATTGCATAGTCTGTTTAATTTATAATTTATCATCCTATCTTATTGTCCTGCTAGAGCCTACTGGAACTACCTGTGTGTGATTAAAGTTAAATAAATAGAGCAGGAGATAGAAACTTCTAAGGTAAACACACTGGGCTGTCACATCTGAAACCATTTTTTTCCATGCAGGCTGTGCCAATAGCAGGCAGGGAGATATGGCTAAGGCAGAATAAACTGAAAATGCAGTGGACTACATCTCCCAAAAGCATTAAGCGAGATGTAGTTTAAAACAACGGGAGTTCCGGGAGTTTTGGATCATTCAAAGTGAATTGTAAATTTTTGTGTAAAATAATCAAAATGAAAACAGCCCATTTCGGCAATTCTAGCCTAAAATTAGACATGATGTACATTAATTCCCTAATACACATATTTTGATATACTTTTCATTTTGACAAGTAGTAATTGCTTTGTTGTTTTTTTCCCCCTGACTGTCTTGTGCATCTTCCTAATCATGGAACAGACAGAGAGTTGGATTTTTGGGAGGAATGTTGGGGTACCTGAGCATTCTATGCCTATAAGCATCTAAGATGTAAATCCGTCCTACTATTTGTTATTGTGTTTCTAATTCCACTAACCAGACTGGTGTGTTTCCTAAGTATCTTCTCTTCTCCAACAGGAAACTCCAAATCCTATCAACTCTGGCTGGATAATATTAAGGTAAAAAACAGATCTACAGTTCAATAGTAATTACATGGGCCTTTAATGTACAATACAGAGATCATTTCAAGCATTTTGAGCATTACACATATAAATAATTACGTGATATCACATACAATACAGCTGTGAAAGAGATGATTACAAGACCGTCTGGCATTGATATAAAGATCATTATAATGTATAGCATTAAAATAATTATAAAATGTATTAAGACTACACCACGTGACATATAGTGCACATTATTATTATATACACTTATTCTGAGACAATATGTCTATATAATAATAATATAAACCATGGATGCTATAGCAATTGGTTCATTAGGTCTATGAATTTTTTACATTGTGCCCCATCTTCAGACACTGTGTCTTACATTTCTCTCTGTCTGACCCCTAGAAAGGAAGTGGTTCCCTCATAAACAATGTGAAGACCCGTGCACATCCTGCAGTCCGGAACATGCTGAGATATGTGAGGATCTGACTGTTCTTTAGGGAGGGATATGATATATTGGGTTGATTTAGGTCTATAGATACTATATAAAATGTAAGAGATGGGTGTGGTGACACTGCTTTCAATGAGACATGTTAAGTAAGCTCCTTCATGTTTTTTCCCCATGATCTTCAAAGGCAAAAGGGCAAGCAAGATCTGGTCTGCAGGGAATGAGAAGTCGCATGAAACAGAAGGTAAGACCTTCAGTGCATCCACCTCTGAGGGTTGGGATACAATTTGTGTTCCTACCGTGGGGGTGGGATTAAGTCCATGCATCACCTCCAGGGTGGGATACTGTCTGTGCATCTACCTCTACGTTAGTATATAGTGTGTATATCGACAGACTCTACAGTAAGACACTGTTCATTGATCCACATTTGGGTGGGATACAGTCGCAGATCCACTTCTTGGGTGGCAAGTCTGCCAGGGATACTGTTCACCAGTCGATGTGTTAAGGTGAGATACCGTCTGGGCATAATGCTCATCTCAGGTTTGATACTCATGGGGTACAGCCCATAAATCCACCTCAGGGATGGGGTAATTATTGTGTGCTTACTACCCGGTTGATATTAGATTGTGTATAGCTTTCCATAAGGGGAATCTTTACATTAGTCCAGTGTGCATGGTGGTGGCAATCGGGTATTAGCACATAAACCACTGTAGTATAATGTGATTATCAGAAGAGCCACTTCTAGAGTTGGTCTCTTGATCTCTGTCCCTTGATTAGGAACAGCATCAACTCCACCGCGGGGGCTCACTCAGGGGAGATGGGGGTCTAACACAGAACCATGAGAAATTGCAGAGCCGACTTCCAATCACACAGCACTTTGGGCAGGTGAGTTAAGGATCCAAAGGTCAAAGTTCAGCATGATGTAGTTCAAAGCACTAAATAATATTGAGATGACTTACAAGATTACTACTGCAACATTGTGAAGAGGAAATTATGATATACTAGGCTTATAACTGCTGTCTAACTAAGGAGAAAAAAATAGCTGGATACAACAAACGTTATTGCAAAAATATATAAGCACAGCGGAAAGTACCTGTATTTTAGGAGAAGCTTTTAGGAAACGCTGAATTGGATTGCTGGCTCTCCTACATAAAGAAGAGTATTAACCACCCCTTCCCTCCAAAAAAACACCTCAATACAAAGATAAGGATCAATTAATTTTAATTAAATAGAGTAGACATGCTGCTAGGACATACAGGATAAAACAAAAAGATCACTACTGACGTGTTCCGTGCCTACAGCACAATAGACTGAAGACCAAAACGTGTCTGATTGTCTGTTCAACACTGTATCTCCTAGCCACATGTTTATCCTACACTGATTATTATTATTATTATTATTTTATTATTTATATAGCGCCATCACATTCCGTAGCGCTGTACATTGGATTAGCTACAACATTAAAACCACTGGCAGGTAAAGTGAATAACATTGATCATATTGTTGCAATGGCACCTGTCAAGATCTGAGTGACTTTGACAAGGGTCAAACAGTGATGGCTAAACGACTGGGTCAGAGCATCTCTAAAATGGCAAAATCTCAATCCGATTGATCATCTGTAGGATGTTGTGAAACGACAAATCTGATCATGGAAGCCCTACCAAGCAACTTGCAGGACTTGCTACTAATGCATTGATGCCAGATACCACGGAACACCTACAAAGTTGTGGAGTCCATGTTTTGATAGCACGAGGGGGACCTACACAATAATAGGAGGTGGTTTTAATGTTGTGGCTGACCAGTGTATATTAATAAAGAATACCAATATTATATACCCTCTAATCACCAATAGTGTAACTCAGGGTAAAAGCTACTTAGCTTGTATGAACAGCTTTCTAAGATCACTTCCCTGTTGGTGACCTCATATAAACAAGATATGGTTCAAATTATGTGGGATACAACTGGATACCTAAAATATAGAAAAAAATGGTGCAACACTGTATAATTATGTCAACAGTGCCCCCACTCAATATAGAACTCACAGACTCCAAATGGTTAAGTGCCTTGAAATAGCCTTCCCTTAGGAGGGAGTCAGGATCCTCGGACGGCAATGCAGCTATTCGGACTGAAATCAGGAACCAGGTAGGTAGGTATAAGTTGATCTGTTGATATAACACTATAAAATAAATAAAATACTAAAAACAATTATAGATTTCTAGTCCCACGCATTTCATTTAAAAAACAAAACCTTCCTCAGGGACCAATTTCCAGAAAATTTGCAATAACAAATCACAGTCAATAACAAAAGCCATCCTACCCATCCCCTATCTTCTCTGTCTTAAATAGGGCTTTTCCTGATTTCCCCCGATGTTCTGGAGGGGGTTTCGTCCATTCAGCCAATCGACTTCCTTCGTTCTTCCTCCCACAGCTGTTCGGAGTTCTTCTATTACAGCCAAGTGTTCTCCGTGTTCGCATTCAATGTCCAGCTTGCGTTCCACCATCTCCTCCTGTGCTTTCCATAAATTAAATTGAACTTTATTGTTCATAGAGTCTTTTGGCTTAATTAGCTCTTATCATTCATATGTATTTATTTAAAAAGTGACTTCCTCATATATATATTCAGGTGGATAATTAGTGCAGTTAGTGGAAACCCATCACTCCTCTCATACTTAATATATATTTCAATACATATAGCTAAAATATAAATTTCCTTTTTTTAATATAATTTTTTATTTTTTAATATATTTTATGTGATATTTTTTGTGATTACAATTTTTTCTTTCATTTTTGAACCAATTCAAATATGAATTTGATAGTTACTTTATTATTTTTTAAGATCTAAGTTAGTCCGTTGGTGCAATTCACATGACTATATGTATTGAAATATATATTAAGTATGAGAGGCGTGATGGGTTTCGGCTAACTGCACTTTATTGTATTTCACACTAATTATCCACCTGAATATATATGAGAAAGTCACTTTTTAAATATATACATACAAATGATAAGAGCTAATTAAAATTCATAAATTTAATTTTAAGCGTCTTAGTGATAATTGTGTGTTTGGGACTCTATGAACAATAAAGTTCTATTTGAATTATGGAACGCACAGAAAAAGATGGTGGAACGCAAGCTGGACATTGAATGTGAACATGAAGAACACGCAGCTGTAATAGAAGAACTCCGAACAGCTGTGGGAGGAAGAACGAAGGAAGTAGATTGGCTGAATGGACGAAACCCCCTCCAGAACATCGGGGGAAATCAGGAAAAGCCCTATTTAAGACAGAGAAGATAGGGGATGGGTAGGATGGCTTTTGTTATTCTATTTATTTTATAGTGTTATATCAATAAATCAACTTATACCTACCTACCTGGTTCCTGATTACAATCCGAATAGCTGTATTGCCGTCCGAGGATCCTGACCTCCCTCCTAAGGGGAGGCTATTTCAAGGCGTTTAAAGGGATTCTCCAGTGCCAGTAAAACATATTCAGTGACTTACTGGAGTCCAGCACCGATGTCCTTTGGCCCTGGGTCAGGCTCCACCTACGCTCCTCCCCCGCTGACGTCAGCCTGCAGGGGAGACCTAATGCGCATGCACAGCAATGGCCGCGCATGTTCATTACACCTTCCAATAGGAAAGCATTATACAATGCTTTCCAATGGAGATTTCAGCGACGCTGGAGGTCCTCACATAGCGTGAGGATGTCCAGCGTCATTTTAAAACACTTTTCGTGTTCTTTGAACACAGAAGTCTCCTCCAATGGCTGTCTAGTAGTGAGCCACTAGAGGAGGACTTAACCCTGTGGTCTGGGTGCCTGGAGTGTCCCTTTAATCATTTGGAGTCTGTGAGTTCTATACTGAGTGGGGGCACTGTTAACATAATTATACAATGTTCCACTATCGTTCGTTATTTTATAGTTTAGATATCCAGCTGTATCCCACATACTTTGTACCAAATCCTATATTAATAAAGGTAATTTATCCATATCTGGGTATGGGGGAGATCTGGTAATCCTTATAGCTGTTGTCCTCACAATTAGGCACGGATGTGAAATAACAAATATAGGAAATCATTCATAGGGTTTTACTACTTTGATATTCTACAATGCTGGCTGTCCACATTTGGCTCACCGGCTGTCACTGTTCCCATAATTACCTGATCTTTAGGAATTGCAGTACAATTTGTAGAGGTATAGTGAAATGCATATGCCCTAAAGGTTTTAAGACTCAATCGTCCTACTGACTTTTAGCAGTTTGTTTAATACACCACTAGATTAATACACAGGGTATGCCTGAAAATCAGATCCAAACCACGCAGTCATTCTAAATTCTATTTTTTATTTTTATTTTTTAACTTAACCCAGATTGGTGCCATAGCAATCAACTCAACTGTAAGACACCCTGAGATTTTAATATGAAACTTTTAAAAACTGCTCTTACTGAATTACCTCAAAAAACCAATACCAGCTAATAATCATAAAACAACATTTTATATTGTACATGCAGCACTAGTTTCCATTGATTCATATGATAAGCTCACAGGAATGCAATCTTGTGGCTGGTCATGCGTTCACATTCATCGATCTCCCTTGGCCTTGTTTTTTGTTTTCTTTTTTACCTCCAGTCACGTCCCAAGAGGCCAGGAAAGAGATATCTGGAGAGTGATTCCTGGGAATCCCAAAGGTGAGGATACAGCAGTAACCCGGCTCCTGAGTGCCTTATTACCCTGTAACATCTTATTACAGTAACCCGGCTCCTGAATGCCTTATTACCCTGTAACATCTTATTACAGTAACCCGGCTCCTGAGCGCCTTATTACCCTGTAACATCTTATTACAGTAACCCGGCTCCTGAATGCCTTATTACCCCGTAACATCTTATTACAGTAACCCGGCTCCTGAGTGCCTTATTACCCCGTAACATCTTATTACAGTAACCCGGCTCCTGAGTGCCTTATTACCCTGTAACATCTTATTACAGTAACCTGGCTCCTGAGCGCCTTATTACCCTGTAACATCTTATTACAGTAACCCTGAGTGCCTTATTACCCCGTAACATCTCATTACAGTAACCCGGCTCCTGAGTGCCTTATTACCCCGTAACATCTTATTACCGTAACCCGGCTCCCGAGTGCCTTATTACCCTGTAACATCTTATTACAGTAACCCAGCTCCTGAGTGCCTTATTACCCTGTAACATCTTATTACAGTAACCCAGCTCCTGAGTTCCTTATTACCCCGTAACATCTTATTACAGTAACCCGGCTCCTGAATGCCTTATTACCCCGTAACATCTTATTACAGTAACCCGGCTCCTGAATGCCTTATTACCCCGTAACATCTTATTACAGTAACCCAGCTCCTGAATGCCTTATTACCCTGTAACATCTTATTACAGTAACCCAGCTCCTGAGTGCCTTATTACCCTGTAACATCTTATTACAGTAACCCGGCTCCTGAATGCCTTATTACCCTGTAACATCTTATTACAGTAACCCAGCTCCTAAGTGCCTTATTACCCTGTAACATCTTATTACAGTAACCCGGCTCCTGAATGCCTTATTACCCCGTAACATCTTATTACAGTAACCCGGCTCCTGAATGCCTTATTACCCCTTAACATCTTATTACAGTAACCCAGCTCCTGAATGCCTTATTACCCTGTAACATCTTATTACAGTAACCCGGCTCCTGAGTGCCTTATTACCCTGTAACATCTTATTACAGTAACCCGGCTCCTGAATGCCTTATTACCCTGTAACATCTTATTACAGTAACCCAGCTCCTAAGTGCCTTATTACCCTGTAACATCTTATTACAGTAACCCAGCTCCTGAGTGACTTATTACCCTGTAACATCTTATTACAGTAACCCGGCTCCTGAATGCCTTATTACCCCGTAACATCTTATTACAGTAACTCGGCTCCCGAGTGCCTTATTACCCTGTAACATCTTATTACAGTAACCTGAGTGCCTTATTACCCCGTAACATCTTATTACAGTAACCCGGCTCCTGAATGCCTTATTACCCTGTAACATCTTATTACAGTAACTCGGCTCCCGAGTGCCTTATTACCCTGTAACATCTTATTACAGTAACCTGAGTGCCTTATTACCCCGTAACATCTTATTACAGTAACCCGGCTCCTGAATGCCTTATTACCCTGTAACATATTATTACAGTAACCCGGCTCCTAAATGCCTTATTACCCTGTAACATCTTATTACAGTAACCCGGCTCCTGAGTGCCTTATTATCCCGTAACATCTTATTACAGTAACCCGGCTCCTGAATGCCTTATTACCCTGTAACATCTTATTACAGTAACCCGGCTCCTGAGTGCCTTATTACCCTGTAACATTTTATTACAGTAACCCGGCTCCTGAGTGCCTTATTACCCCGTAACATCTTATTACAGTAACCCGGCTCCTGAGTGCCTTATTACCCCGTAACATCTTATTACAGTAACCCAGCTCCTGAGTGCCTTATTACCCCCATAACATCTTATTACAGTAACCCGGCTCCTGAGTGCCTTATTACCCCGTAACATCTTATTACAGTAACCCGGCTCCTGAATGCCTTATTACCCCGTAACATCTTATTACAGTAACCCGGCTCCTGAATGCCTTATTACCCCGTAACATCTTATTACAGTAACCCAGCTCCTGAATGCCTTATTACCCTGTAACATCTTATTACAGTAACCCAGCTCCTGAATGCCTTATTACCCTGTAACATCTTATTACAGTAACCCGGCCTTATTACCTGTAACATCTTATTACAGTAACCCGCTCCTAAGTGCCTTACCCTGTAACATCCTGAATTACAACATCTTATTACAGTAACCCGGCTCCTGAGTGCCTTATTACCCTGTAACATCTTATTACAGTAACCCGGCTCCTGAGTGCCTTATTACCCTGTAACATCTTATTACAGTAACCCGGCTCCTGAGTGCCTTATTACCCTGTAACATCTTATTACAGTAACCCGGCTCCTGAGTGCCTTATTACCCGTAACATCTTATTACAGTAACCCGGCTCCTGAGTGCCTTATTACCCTGTAACATCTTATTACAGTAACCCGGCTCCTGAGTGCCTTATTACCCTGTAACATCTTATTACAGTAACCCGGCTCCTGAGTGCCTTATTACCCTGTAACATCTTATTACAGTAACCCGCTCCTGAGTGCCTTATTACCCTGTAACATCTTATTACAGTAACCCGGCTCCTGAGTGCCTTATTACCCTGTAACATCTTATTACAGTAACCCGGCTCCTGAATTATTACCCGTAACATCTTATTACAGTAACCCGGCTCCTGAGTGCCTTATTACCCTGTAACATCTTATTACAGTAACCCGGCTCCTGAGTGCCTTATTACCCTGTAACATCTTATTACAGTAACCCGGCTCCTGAGTGCCTTATTACCCTGTAACATCTTATTACAGTAACCCGCTCCTGAATGCCTTATTACCCTGTAACATCTTATTACAGTAACCCGGCTCCTGAGTGCCTTATTACCCTGTAACATCTTATTACAGTAACCCGGCTCCTGAGTGCCTTATTACCCTGTAACATCTTATTACAGTAACCCGGCTCCTGAATGCCTTATTACCCTGTAACATCTTATTACAGTAACCCAGCTCCTAAGTGCCTTATTACCCTGTAACATCTTATTACAGTAACCCGGCTCCTGAGTGACTTATTACCCTGTAACATCTTATTACAGTAACCCGGCTCCTGAATGCCTTATTACCCCGTAACATCTTATTACAGTAACTCGGCTCCTGAGTGCCTTATTACCCTGTAACATCTTATTACAGTAACCTGAGTGCCTTATTACCCCGTAACATCTTATTACAGTAACCCGGCTCCTGAGTAACTTATTACCCTGTAACATCTTATTACAGTAACCCGGCTCCTGAGTAACTTATTACCCCCTATAAAATCTGTCTTTCTTATGCAGTCATCCCCAAGAGGAAACAGGTAAAGAAAGTGAAGTAGTGGCAGAAGCAGAGGATGAGTTTCCTTTGATGGAAGACCAGGGCATGGACCTGCTGGATGAAATCTTTGAAACACTGAACACAAGAGCACCTGGGGAAGAACGTGCATTATATGGAACACATAGCTTGGACTTCTTCAATCTTGATGACAGTCAATACTTTACAAGGGTGAGCGGAGAATGGCCAATGCTTATAAATAGTGAAGCAGAATGGAGGAGGAACGTCATATTAGCCAAAGTAATATGGTGGGGAAGTAGACCGCTAAAATTTCACTTCTGTCTAAGGTGTCTTCAGTTTCTTGTTAAATGGTGTAATTCCCAGAGAAGTAATGGTTTCCCTTTAACCCTTCCTGCTGCCACAGTTAACATGTCACTTCCAGAGCATTTAACACCAGTAGATAGAGTTATAAAAACAGTCCCTTTACCTCCTTTTTCGTCATGCAATCAGCTTTTATCTTGATATCAAAAATTAGAACGCACAGTCATCTATACTTCTTTTTCTAATAGGGGTTAAAAAAGAAGTATAGATGATGAGGTAAAGAACAGCAAGAAAAATAAAAGAATGAGACAGCGCTTGGTTAACTTATAGGCAGCAACCTTAAAAGGGGATCCCTCAAACCCTTTGAAATAAGGTGAATAAAAAACAGTAAAAGGCTGCGCCACAATAAATAATAAAAAATATATGTAAAATAGTCCAATGGAAAGTCCAAAAAAGGGAGAAAATCCCAATATTTATCCTTACAGATAATCTTTGGTGGTAAGGTCTTCTACTGATATGGTGGATCCACTTGGTATGAAAGATAAAAAGAGAGAGGGACAACCAATGGTGCAGTATGTAAAATTCAAATGTGAATATAAAAGAATAATAGTATAAAACTCACATTTACCAGAGCTAATATCCAGCTCTGGAGTAAGGCGCCTACAGCGGTTTAAATCCTCGCTTATGGGATATAAATGGGTTCCTCTCCGTCGTTGGTGTCCAATTCTCGGAATAAAAGAGACAACTAATAGTGCTCACTGTATAGTATTGTTGATAAAATAATAAAAGAATGTACTTACAAGGTAAGAGCAGGCCAACTGCTCTATGATGATAGCTTGGGTGGATTGATCCCCACCTAAGGATTTCTTTAAGTACAGGAAACTTCCAGGGATATTGTCCAATGATTTTTATAAAACCAATAAAAAAATAATACTAAAAAGCCAGGGTAAAAGGAAAAGTTATGTGTCTTTAAAAAAGTTGATTGGCACAAATAAATGACCAAAAATACTTTAATATGATAAAAGAACACAAATATTAAATATCCATAACGCGTTTCGTCAAAAAAAAGACTTTTTCAAATGGATTTACATATGATACCTGGCTAATAGATGTTTTATAAAGATAAAGCTAATTTGAATTTGGCGCCAAAAATGGTACAACCAATCAGAATTAAAAACAAAATTAAAACATTAAATTGCATAAATAACTCAATAAGTGTATAAATAATAATACTATAACATGATATTAAAATGTTTGGATCAAAAACGAAGGTGTTAAATTGTGTTTTTAAACATTAATAAAAAGTCACATGTCCAAACAGCACTTCCGTTTTTCGTAAGTAAAACACAATGCCACATGGGAAATGTAGTCAAAATGGCCGCAAAAAACGGCCACATGTAACAGTAAAATAAGCAGATGATTGCATAATTATAGCCTTCACAAAGTGTTGATTAGAATTAGAAATTAAAAACGAAGGGGAGCAATAGGTTTAAAGCTAATCAGACTTGGTCACATGGTTTTTCGGCACTTCCGCAAATCGGAAGATATAGCCGCAATGCATGTAGGGAAATGTAGTTTAACCCACAATAACAGGAACAAATATAGCAGATAAATGTACTTGCAGGGAAAAGAAATAACAAAGTATACACACTCACAGCACAATCAATGTGTAATACATCAAGAATATAAAAATATATAAGTATAAAAAGGCCACAATGGGCAAGGGACCCTTAGGTACAGCAGCTGTTCTCTTGATATTACTTGGCTGACACTATGTTAATGGAGTTGAGCTTAGTCACACGTGCAGCAAAGCTTAGAGTTCCTACCTCCCTTTTGATTCTAAAGCATAGCCAATTCATTTTCATTAAACGATACAAGTTAATGGGAAGGAGTAATGATGCAAAACTAACCAAGGAGTCTTTCAAAACTCTTACATATCCGTTTGAATCCATAAACCATGCCACACGGAGATTATATATATATATATATATATATATATATATATATATATATATATATATATATATATATATATATATTCTGAACTAGAAAGTTCCTCCCTGAAATTGTTTGAACACCAGGCTGCAATCCCAGTTAACCCCTTAAGGACCAAACTTCTGGAATAAAAGGGAATCATGACATGTCACACATGTCATGTGTCCTTAAGGGGTTAAAGAGCTGCAAAAGCCATCACCCTTGGATAAAAATTAAAGGGCCCCAAACACCATGACCACTTCAGTGATTTGAAGTGGTAATGGTGCCTAGAGTCTGTATTTGCAGCAATTCACTATAAAACGCTGCACATACAAAGTTTAACTAATTTGCTGCCAGAGATGTAACTCCATGTCTGGCGACATCATTAAGTAATCATTAGCCAGCCCTGAACACGCGTTCAGAGTGGTTAATGTTACATTTTGTGCATATGTCTGATGTCAGCATTCACAGCATGCTGGCAACCGGTGTTTTCTCCTCAACCTGCCCCCTATGACATTGTTACTCATCCAGCAAGGAAGAGTAACATCATTTGTGGAGAAACAATCTGAGGGGGAACTTGGCCTCAGCACTGGAATAAAGCTAAGTTTTAGATTTGTTTAAATTGTGAGGGGGAGTGAAGGGGTCAGACCAGCACATCAAGTGCTGCTTTAACCAAGAACACTGTTAGTGTTTTACTAAAACACTTTTTTTGGTTGAAATAACTCAAAGTTAAATTTCTGTACTATATGTGTGCCAATTTTAAGTTCAAATGCGCATATGTTACACATATCGAGATATGCCTTGTAATATAGATGAGATCAATGTTACATGTATCACAGAATTCCACTGCCTAGATATTATGCCATCTAAACAAACAGGAAGTCATTATGCTTACACAACAAATATATATAGTATAGAAGGAAATTAGGCGCTCTCTGTGGAAGAGCTGTGTTTGTTTAACATGTTTGTGCAAGGAACAGTATCTACATATGCATGTCTAAGTGAAACCTCTCTCTGCTTTAGTTTCAGTCTATAAGCCCCACAAGCGAGGAAGATCTCAGTATAAGTCAACCTAGAGATTCTTGTCTCTGGTACCTGCAAGAGGAGGATGAAGGGTCCTTGGACGAAACCAATACATCTCCAGAACCTACGTCACTAACATCAGACAGCACGTCAATGAACCTAGAAGATATTTCACAGACCACAAAAGACATTCCACCATCTGTCTTAGTCGCTTCACCAATATCAGAGATCATCTTGCCAACCACAAAGTTCACCTTCCCATTAGCCCTAAACGACACTTCAGAAATACAGGAGGTCACAACCTTAGCCGAAGCAAGAACATCTCTAGAAAATGAGGTCAAGTTATTAACCAAGGAGGTTGCATTACTATCTAAAGCGGATACTCTGCCAACAGAGGACATCAAAGCACAAGTCAACATGGCCATCCCCATAACTACAGACATCCCTACACCAAAAGCAGAGGTAAACTCACAAGCCAATGTAGTCACATCACAAATCAAAGACAACTCAGCAACACCAGAGTCTGCAGTTTCATCCACAGGTAGCTCTACAAAAACCCCAGAGAACATTGTTCCAGTTACGGTTATCTCTTCAACACCAGAGTCTGTAGTTCCAGCCACTATTACACAAAAAGGTGCAACCACAGAAGGTCCAACTCCTAATCATTATAAAACAACTGAGAAGGATAGGGAGTGTACAAACCAAGGTGCCTCATACAGAGTGTCAGGTCCTAGTGTACGAACAACTATCTCTCGATTCCAGAGTGGTCCTTTGGACCCTCGACTTATGTGGCCTGGAACAAAAAAGGATGCAGCACAAAAAGTAATTAATTTCATTAATCAGCAACAGAAAAACACCCCTCAAACTCCCTGCACTCTTAACATGATCCCCAGAAACACCAGCAATTCCAAACTCAAAGTGCAATCAGATTTAAGTCCGACAAGCAACAACCCAAAATCCATCCAAGCACTCAATGCTAATGCTTCAATATCAATTCCAAAAAGAGAACGTGTAGATCAAGAAGTTTCCCCAGAATCAGCAGACTTGAGCCTCCCGTCTCTCCCTAAAGTTTCTGAGCTGAAGAAAAGATTTGAAGTTTAACAAATTAATGACCATCTAGGTTTATATAACTAAAGGACACG
The DNA here is from genome assembly GCA_933207985.1 of Pelobates cultripes. Taxonomy (NCBI): domain Eukaryota; kingdom Metazoa; phylum Chordata; class Amphibia; order Anura; family Pelobatidae; genus Pelobates; species Pelobates cultripes. The sequence continues at coordinate 31,103,158 of OW240914.1, forward strand.
ATCACTGAAAATCTGTCACACCAAGAATAACACCAGGATGTAGCCCCTTCTAGGGTGGGATCCTAGTAATATCTGTATTTATACAGCTTTTTTTTTAACATTATATACAGTGCCTCCCCCTCTAAGGTGGGCTCCTAGTAATATATGTATTTATAAATTGGTTTCTATATTGCACTGTACTGTACAGGCTGCTCTGGGGTGGAACCCTAGGAATAATGGTATTTATACATTCCCTTTTCTATTACATTATACACAGCGCAGCCCCTTCTGCAATGGGTTCCTAGTAATATCTGTATTTATACAGCTCCTTTCTATTACATTATGCACAGTGCAGCCCCCTCTGGGGTGGGATCCTAGTAATATCTGTATTTATACAGCTCCTTTCTATTACATTATGCACAGTGCAGCCCCCTCTGGGGTGGGATTCTAGTAATATCTGTATTTATACAGCTCCTTTCTATTACATTATACACAGCGCAGCCCCCTCTGGGGTGGGATCCTAGTAATATCTGTATTTATACAGCTCCTATCTATTACATTATACACAGCGCAGCCCCCTCTGGGGTGGGATCCTAGTAATATCTGTATTTATACAGCTCCTTTCTATTACATTATACACAGCGCAGCCCCCTCTGGGGTGGGATCCTAGTAATATCTGTATCTATACAGCGCCTTTCTATTACATTATACACTGTGCAGCCCCCTCTAGGGTGGGATCCTAGTAATATCTGTATTTATACAGCTCCTTTCTATTACATTATACACAGCGCAGCCCCCTCTGGGGTGGGATCCTAGTAATATCTGTATTTATACAGCTCCTTTCTATTACATTATACACAGCGCAGCCCCCTCTGGGGTGGGATCCTAGTAATATCTGTATTCATACAGCTCCTTTCTATTACATTGTACACAGTGCAGCCCCCTCTGGGGTGGGATCCTAGTAATATCTGTATTTATACAGCTCCTTTCTATTACATTATACACAGCGCAGCCCCCTCTGGGGTGGGATCCTAGTAATATCTGTATTTATACAGCTCCTTTCTATTACATTATACACAGTGCAGCCCCCTCTGGGGTGGGATCCTAGTAATATCTGTATTTATACAGCTCCTTTCTATTACATTATACACAGCGCAGCCCCCTCTGGGGTGGGATTCTAGTAATATCTGTATTTATACAGCTCCTATTACATTATACACAGCACAGCCCCCTCTGGGTGGGATCCTAGTAATATCTGTATTAATACAGCTCCTTTCTATTGCATTATACACAGCGCAGCCCCCTCAGGGGTGGGATCCTAGTAACATCTGTATTTATACAGCTCCTTTCTATTACATAATACACAGCGCGGCCCCCTCTGGGGTGGGATCCTAGTAATATCTGTATTTATACAGCTCCTTTCTATTACATTATACACAGCGCTGCCCCCTCTGGGGTGGGATCCTAGTAACATCTGTATTTATACAGCTCCATTCTGTTACATTATCCAGAGTTGTGAAATTCTGAGAGAAACATGTGTACTGCATGACACCACATTAAAACATAAAAAAAAGAAAAAAGAAACACAAAACCTTAGGTTTATGATAAAAAATAATTTTATTGTTTTTACAAGTATAATATTTAAAACCTGTGATTAGTACAAAACATTTTTATTTTTTTTTACAACTCGCCCCACACAGAGTGAAACATAGATGGTCTTATTTGGCAGAAACACTCTTCAGTTCCACGGTGAACTTCTTATCCAGAAAATACCCAGCACAAAGCAATAAGGCACTTTTGGTGTGGCATAAATGTACACACACGGTCAGGCACTGGACATGCATTGAAACTTCATCTGGATAGGGCCCTGGGTACAGAGTACTGACATTTTGAAAGCGTTCGCCCAGCATGTTAGAGTTGCCCACTCTGAGACTCAGGGGATTAGCAGGATTAAGACAGAATGTACTATACAAAAAATACATGATATCAATTATGAACAATTACAATAAAAAATTTAAGTTTTGCATACCTGTCCATCTCAATTTCTCAACTGAGCAAGCACTGATTGGTTTAAATGGAAGCAGTTCTGTAGCTATTGATGTAAAAATCTGCTTCATGGGTACATTTTGTTGAGCCATTCTTTGGAAAGACCAGTGATGGTAAAACCTATTTAAAATGGCCTGTGACCTACACTTCCCATTATATTCACTGGATAGGATTTAGGGGAGTGATGGACCGCCTCTATTTCTCAGATTATATACCGTAGCACCCCAAATGCTCTTCTCATAGAGTTTAAGGGAGTGATGAGGACTAATAGCCTTTTGACCTACACTTCCCATTAAGATATGCCTCCCCTTCGACTGTCTAAACTACATGGCAAATGTAGTTTACACAACACATTAACTACCAGAGTGAGCCATCACTCACTTTGGGTGTGTTAATCAAACATACCTGACACCGTCCAAACATTCATTATGAGGGCCAGAACATCAAAAGCCACATCTGCTCCATTCATGCTCAAAGTGTGCGATTTTTGCAGATGTCCCTTACATTGCTATTTACAGGCCCAATCCTACTTCTTACATTTCTTCTGACCAAAACATACAAACATTCACAAATCTTAAATTTAAGGTGATCAGTTTCCTTTAAGAGTGGTTTCTACACATGGGTGTATATAGGTCTACACATATTTATAAAATATCTTTATATACATATTTTCATTTCCACTGTGGTAAATACATTTTATAAATTTCTATCTACAGTTATTACATTATAAAAAAAAAAAAAAGATAATGCAAGGTCTGGCACGAGCTGAAAGTCACCCTCTTCATGATAAAACAGTTTGATCTCCAACTGGTGTAATCACCTCTGACCTCTTCCTATCTAATACTGGTAATTGGTCCCACTCAAACTATATGAAACACCCAGATAAGAGTAAGATGATAGGAGGATGTAAGGATGGATTTGGTTATGGGATGTGTGAAGCAGGGGGAGGTGATATTATGAAATAATAAAGATTTGTTTTTAAGTTCCCATTCCTTACAGAAAGGGCATAATGTCTCGGAAGTAATACTAAGTGTCGGGCAGTCACTATGTGGACACACAAGTGGCCATAGCAGAAATTCTTGGACCTCTCTTGAGGTGGAAGATCATTTTTTTCCTGATCAGTAGTATGCTTCTTTAAATGTTACAGTTCAACCTCACTTGCACCACTTCAGTTCAAATCAACACTACTGAAAGTGGTGTAATTGTAACACTCTCTCCTAACTATACAAGTCTCTTTGTGGTAGAGGAGAGGGACTACACACTTTTTAGAAGTCTCTTTTCAGCAGAGTAGTGTATGGATTTGACCACTTTAGATGAGCCTTTCCTCGGGGGGTAATTTTAGAGTACTGTTGGGCTCCACCCGCGATCCTACTTGTTCCTCTTGGCTAGGTCTGTAGGTTCCCTCTGTTCGACGTAACTCACGCACTTTGATGAAAAAGAAGATCAGTATTCCAATGATAATTAATCCTCCCACCACAGACGGGACGATGATGGCTGCTAGGAGTGCAGATTGCTATAGATGTGAAAGATCAGATACAGTATCAAGCACAAGCATAAGTATTAATAGCAAGCTCTCTATTTATTTATAAATGCCTCTAGAGGCATATCTGTGCATTGCCTCTTTATATCCATTGTGATAGTGCTTACCAATGTCTGCCAAGGACTGTGAGCTAGATACCTGTACTTCAGACGGCTGTGACGACTGTCAAAGTGGAGTATCACTGAATTATAAAACGGAAGTTCACTTTGTGGCAGAACTTCACTATCAGAGACTCACAAAGAGAGAATCATGGGTGTCTATCTCACAAACCTTCGAAAGACAACAGAGGGCAAATGATACCGCTATGGATTCTCGGAGGAATATCATCACCACAAGGACACTCTGCCTAACACGGATAATATTACTAGATGAGGTAAAATGGTTATTAGAGGAGACAGTGAGACTAGGGTTTCAGTGAAGATGACGACAGGGAGATGGTGACATGAATGAAGAAAGTGACATGGACATGGGGAATGAGTATTAAATCAGAACATTTAACAAAAACATGGAATGTTTGCCCCATGTTACTTACCGACAGTTTTGGTTCATCTGTATTGGTTGTGACTGCAGAGAAAGAACATGAGGTTTGGTAAACATAACATTAATCTAGCAAATTACAAAGTATTCTCATCCAATGCAGTATATTTAAAGAGCAGGTGTCACAAATCATTCATGTAAGAGCTTAGTTTGATTAATAAACTACATTAACCACTGGTCACTGGACTAGCCCTGCATTAATCTCCCTTGTGTTTGCCAACCTTTTCGTCCGAAGCTGACGGGCCATATTAACTTTTCTAAATCGTGGGGGGAATTAACAATGAGGTCTAATCAATCAAAACAAACAGATATGGCTGTCCCAGAAGGTATACATTTTAGAATGCTGACAGATACATTACAATTTACATCTCTGCTTTAGTGGAGGAGAATAGGTGATGTCTGTATCTTTAAAGCAATCAATAATAAAAAAATAAAAAACAGCGTTAAATGCGATGTGACAGATTATTCACACAAACAAAAATATCACAGTATCCACCTAGAAAAAAAACAAAAACCAAAAAAACCTCTCTCTCTCTCTGGTTTTTACTTACATGCTCATATCCCTGTGCCTACTCAGTGTCCTATAATCCATAATCTTGAGGTTACACATTAACTCATCAGAAAGATTTTTAGCATTATGAATGCATGGGATAAAGTCAGAAGTGCTTCAAGCTAAGAGAAATTCCACAGAACAGAGGCAGTCTTATTTCTTCAACAGTTCAACTTCAATCCACATCGCCCTCCGTAATGGAAAACAGTTGGATCTGAAGGGCTCTATATAGCCAAGTAAGGTGCATCACACACAGGATTGAGCTGTAAATTAATATTATTCATATATCACCATATTGTGCAGCGCTTTACTATTCTAGATGTGTAGAAGGCCCTGTTTAAACAAACTTACAATCTATGAGGATTTGTGGTAGGCTTATATATTGTTGGGCGTTTTGCCAAAAGGTGAGGTGGTCTGACCAGGATTCGATATTACTATTGCTCTAATCATGCAATATCTAACCAACTATATCAATGGTGGTATTGACAACAATCATCTATAATTTATAATTCACCATGTGTAACAATTTGAGAATCAACCATATTGGTACTAAGCACAGAATTTCTGTACCGGTAATTAAAAGAGTCTTAAGGTACCAGGCGCCTAGTTCATATCAAATCACTTCAGCGGTCTCACAAAAAAAGGCTCTCATAGTGCTTATGGCCAGGCCGGTGCAAGGATTTATGGCTACACAGGCGAAAATGCATTTTGTCGCTCTCTCAAAAAGGTGTCTTTGCTTGTGTGCCTCTTCACCCCCCCTCCCCCCACCCCTCACATTGGTGCATTTGTAGTAATCGCCGAATGTGAGCCAATTTTACGATAGATAGGAAGGGATACTGTTGTAACAGAGTCTCCCAGGGTTTGAGCAGAGTAGCATTACCCCGTTAAGGACCAAACTTCTGGAATAAAATGGAATCATGACATGTCACACGTCATGTGTCCTTAAGGGGTTAAAGGACCACTATAGTGCCAGGAAAACAAACTCGTTTTCCTGGAACTATAGTGCCCTGACCCACTCCCGCCGGGCTGAAGGGGGAGGAAGGGGGTTAACCCCTTAAGGACCAAACTTCTGGAATAAAAAGGAGTCATGACATGTCACACGTCATGTTTCCTTAAGGGGTTAAACACTCCCCTTTCTCCAGCGCCGGGATCCCTCGGCGCTGGGGACTCTCCTCCCTCTTCTAATCACAGTGAGAAGTGCCTCTAGCGGCTGTCAATGAGACAGCCACTAGAGGCTGGATTAACCCTAAAGTAAACATAGCAGTTTCTGTGAAACTGCTATGTTTACAGCAGGCAGGGTTAATCCTAGATGGATCTGGCACCCAGACCACTTCATTGAGCTGAAGTGGTCTGGGTGGCTATAATGGTCATTTAAAAGAAGACTCACTGTTAGAGAAAAAAGTAAGTAAATCTTATTTTTTGGGAGGCGTCTGGCATCTACTGGGGTTAATGAATACTCCAAACGTTAAAACCAAATATTGACTTTTAACATTGGAGTGTTCCTCAAATGTATGAGTATTAGAGAGAGAGAGAGAGAGGTATTTTAGAAGGTACTTCCCTCAGAGTTCCTGGATTATTGAATAAAATGAAAATATGGCACAGTGCAGTATACAATTTAGAATAGCACTCTACCAGCTAAAATTACATGTATTAGTTCTTTTACACAGACTTAAAACATAATACATCTGCCCACTCACATATTTCCACAATTGATCAGGGATAAATGGGGGGGTGCAATAAAGTCACTATTAGTTGGAGAAAAATATAGGGAATAAAAGGAAAACAAAATGTAAATCTGTGGGGGGCTTCCCAGACATTGGGTCATCAAGTTCCATTTCCGGGGTTGAATGCAAAGCCTGTGTACAAATGGACACCACCAAAACAAGTGCAAATACATTATCACCTCCCACAATGCATTGTGGGCGATATCTGTATCTGAAGAGTACATGGTCAATCGTCAAGGTACTTGCATCACTGTTGATAATGTGGCAGATTGGGTTAATGTTGTATACTCGGCTAGGCATAAATATTATTTATAAGAATAAGGTATTGGTTTATTATAATAATTAATAATCTTTCTTGCTCTCCCCACCCACTGCCTGCAGGGGAAATAAAGATAAAGTGAGCAGAGTGAAGTTCAGGAAGATTTCTGCAGAAAAGTTGTACAGCCAGCTCCTGTGATGCTGTAAAATTATCTGTAGTGCACGTTAGGACCTGCCTGAACAGAGGTAGCTCAATGCCGCACGCAAGCTGCACCCTTGGCGATTAGCTGAGAGTACCACAGCTGACGCCACATGCTGAATGAAAGAACCGTCACTTTAGAAGGAATGACAAATCCTAACTGCAAACAAAAAAGCTGATTTTGTTTTGTATTTACATTAAATGCAAGGCTGTTAAGACATAACTAGTATTCAATGCAAATTTCAAAATGTTCCATGAGACCCATAAACCTATAGAATCCTAGGAAGATGGCGACACCAGTGATCAAAAAATGACGTCTCTACTGCACACATCAACCTAGAAAATGCTTCAATGGATTTATTAGTCGAGAGAAAAACTAAAACATGACTTGATTTATGATAAAAAATGTAGCAATAAAACAAAAATATATATATAATGTAAAAAACAAAAACAAAAAAAAACAACTAACTTTTTCGAATGTTGACCCCCAAAATCTGTTACGAATCTACAACCGCCAAAAAACACCCGTGCTAAATAGTTCCCAAACTTAACGCATTGTAACACTGATATCTATCAGGAATCCCTGAATAACCCTTCACATATTATATTTTTAGAAGACAACCTAATGTGATAAACTTGGGGTATTTTGACTCTTTTCATGCAACCATTTTACCACCAATCTATGCCAAATAAAAAAATAAAAAAAAAATTAAAAAAACACAATTGGTGATTTTTTTTGACACTTATAGCAATTTAAGAATACATGTACGGAGAACTTTAAGGGTTACTGCCAAAGAACACCCCAATAATTGTGTTCTACCACCAGTCTTTGTCAACCTTTAGGGTAGTCATTTGTTTGTGTTATTTTTCACGCACATTGTACTTTAGGCATGGATTCTCAGCTCCTGTTATGTATTACTGCCGAAGAACACCCAAATATGTGTTCAGCAACATCTGAGTACAGTGACACCACCCATGTACAGGTGTGTCAGGTTCTATGGCGGCTAAAATGCCTTATTTGGAACGTGCGCATTCCAGTTTTCCAACTTCAGGTATGGATTCTCAGTTCCTGTTATGTGTTACTGACAAAGAACACCTCGATAGGTGTTCTGCAACATATACCGAGTACAACAGTGCCCCCAATGTTCAGGTTTTATGGGTTTCTGCAAACTTACAGGGGCAAAATGTAGGGCTTTCCCCTTTTCCATGTTTGCACATTGAAATTTGCTAGATTGGTTTGCTGGGCCTATGTTGTCTTTGAGACCGTATAGTAGCCCAGGAATGAAAAATTAGCCCCATCACGGCATACCATTTGTAAAAGTAGACAACCCACGGTATTCAAAATGGGGTATGTCCAGTCTTTTGAAGTAGCCACTTCGCCACAAACGCTTTCCAAAGTTAGCGTTCATATTTGTTTTTTGCATTTTTTTTAACACAAAAAAAAATGCACTTTTACTGGTGATTTCATCGACGTGATAAGTTTTACTGTTGTAAACACTCATATTTGTGTTCAGCGAAGTCTCCAGAGTATAACAATACCCCCATGTACAGGTTTTATGGTGTTTTGGAAAGTTACAGGGTCAATATAGAGCTTGCCCAATTCAGTTTGCCAGATTAGTTTGCTGTGTCTGTGTTGCCTTTTGAGACCATATGGTAGCCCAGGAATGTGAAATAACCCCATCATGGCATACCATTTTCAAATGTAGATAACCCAGGGTATTCCAAATGGGGTATTTCCAGTCTTTTGTAGTAGTCACTTAGTCACAAACGCTGGCCAAAGTTAGCATTTTATTTCTTTTTTTAAATGGTCAGCCCAGACAGTCCCCCCTTAAGAAGAAGACCGACCGCCAGTGGGGGAACGGCGGTGATCGGTAAGTACATGGGGAGGGAGTGGGAGGGAAGGGGTTAATTTTTTATTTATTACTTATTTTTAAACATTTTTTACATTCACTAAGTGCCTCGACCCCTCGAGAGCATCTCTGATGCTCTGCTATACTGCAGGGCTTCACGTGGAGCAACCCGGACGTGATCGCTCCTGGGGGGCGTGAAACGATCACCTGGTGTTCTTCAGGGCCACCGGCAGTGAGAGGGTTATTGCAGTGTACTAATTCCATGCGGACGTATCAGGTACGTCTGCGGTCCTTAAGGGAACGTTTTTTGTCGGAAATACCTGATATGTCCTTGGTCCTTAAGGGGTTAAACTGTGGTGCAGTATGCAGCTGTGCCTTATGCTGTAATATCTTTATCAGTGTAATATATGTCCTATCAGTTACATTTTTCACTATATACACACACACACACACATACATATATACATACATATACACACACACACACACACATAATATATATATATATTATATATATATCTCTATCTATAAAAAGGAGATAACCGTCAAAATATATATTATATATTTCTTTTAAGACTAAACATAACCCTACATGCTAAAAGGTATCAGGGCATATATAAATAAGTTAGCAATCCCTGTAAGACATGTCTTAATGATGAAGTGAGTCAGATAAACAAGAGTTCTCTTACAGTTCAAGTCTACAAACGTTGTCATTACATCACTTGTAATATGAATAATGGCCTTCGCTTAGCTATCTGCACATACTGCAAGAATCAGTATTTGAGGCAAACAGAATGCTCAGGGATCAGCATTTAGTATATCATTAGCTCCATAGCAGAAGTAGTGTTGGGCTTGAAAAGTACCAGAAGAGAGGATTAGTAAAAAATAAACAAAAAACTGAACGGACTACACTCAAGGACGCCTTGTCCACTACGTTAAGCTGAAGCAGGTATTATAGTTTGTGTCTCTTTAGGCAATTCAGCACACCACCATGTGAGAATCTATCTGGGTTTGCGTTCTATGTATCCTCATCTTTGTGAAATAATATCAGAAGGGAGATATTTTTTTCCCCCCGTATTCCTCATTTCATCTAAAAATGGTAGGTATGGAGTCAAGCTGTTAAAGCACAGAGCCGGAGTGGGAAGTACTAATAATGCAAAGCATATCACTAATAGAACAGACAGAAAGGGTGCATCTTGACCTTGGGGATAAAAAGGATGTGAGGTTGGAAGACTGCATCCCAGACAGCCAACCTAAGCCATTCAAATTTAGCAATCTGTACTAATTGAGGACTTTTCTTTTGTCTCTATCAGTGTGATACCAGAGATGCATATTCGGCACATCAAGACAATGGTCCAAAATAATACAGAACAGCTGGGAGGGATGCTTCACTGGTGCCAGTCTTCATTCACCGAATTGTGAGCTGTAGTGAGCTGACAAGACTTGCTGAACACAGGATACAATAAACCGGAAAACTCAAACCCTATGTTATTTTATATTGTGGCTGCCAGGACCGTGGCTTGTAAAAAGTGGAAAAAATGCTTCTCATTCATTCAGACAGCTCAAGGTAGTACAAAGGTGTTACATGGATGGGTTGCTATGACAACATCCACCTAGAAGGTGCAACAGTGTATCACCTTTGGTTCATGAATATTAAAGTGACACTAAAAGTACCAGTGACACAGATGATCTTTGTGTAGGTTATGGAGCAAGAAGATCCCCTGTTGCTATATTTCTACATTCTGTTACCAATACTTGCAACGGTTTACAAAAATCTCCACAACACTGTAACTAAATCTCTCTGTTAACATACAATCCCAAGATATAAAGGCTCTTCTATGGCAGGGAAAGGCAACCTAGATATTGTAAACTACATCTCCCCTGATGCTTTACCAGCATAATGGCTGTAAGAGCATTATGGGAGATGCAGTCCACAACATATGGAGTGCCGAAGATTTTTCTGAAATATAGGGAACAAGGACGAGAATACCATTCTGCAAATTGTGGGCATGACAAGCTCCCATTCGGGTAGGTACAGATTCTGCCAATACACTGTTCTGGCAAAAAAATCACCCGCAAGTATATGGATCAAAATATATACTTAGCTAACTTTCCTCTGCCTCCTCACCAAACATGGACTCATGGACTAGAAGCAGCGGCACATTCAGTCACCCAGCAAAAGACGAGAGCAGTGTCCCACAATTCCCAGGGTGCATTTGCACTTTAGGAGTTATGGGATGCTGTCAAATCAAGTTTTCATTGCTATGTTGGTCACAACATATGCACTTTAAATAAATGCTGAAATGTAAAGTTCACTACTCGTTGAAGCTTTTATTTATGCAGACCTGGCACTGAAATGGTTTTCAATTGGTTTAAAATTATAGAGCCAACAGATGAAAAATATTTTGACAAAAGAAGCTAGCTTGTGTTTTGCTAGATTTTCCTTTTAACTTACAAGGGACCCTTTTTGTGTCGGGGAATTGTATTGCAAGTTTCCAAAAACACATGGCTTTATTCACTATAAGCCTAATTGCAGTGAGTTAGAATCTAAATAATTAAAATGTGAAATTTAGGCAACGGTAGCCAAGCTTTGAGTACAGATAAGTTGGAGATTGCTTTTTTTTTTAATATTTTTTCAAACAAGCAATTTTTGCATAGATTCCTCAATTTTGGTTTGAATTTGATGGAAATCGGTGTAGCAAACAAGATGCAAGGAATATGATACAACTGCATAATTTCATTATCAACAATGGGTGGCTAGAGATCACTTAGTTCTTAGTCTCTAATTTAATCCTTTGAGGATTTAAGTATGCAAGATGGGAAATTTACAAAACTGCATTACTTAAAGTTAAAGAATCACCTCAGTGCAGCTATGAGATCCTTAACCACTGTTGCTTAATCAGCGGTATAAACAGGTAAAACAAAACAAAAGAAGTGGTGCAGCAAGATTGCAAGAGCACAAAAGTGGTACTGTTTGTTTTATCGAAGGGCATTTCAAACGTTTGTTCTTTGAAATGCCTTTCAATAAACCACAGTAACGCACTGGTGCACTTGCAACCTTGTGGTGCTTTTTCCATTTCTTTAACTCTGAGGATTTAATGGGCCTAAAATAAATTGCAAGCTCATATCAGGTTCTTCAATCATGACCATTGCAGGCATTTAAAAGCTAAATAAAGAATTATGGAAGAAGGACATTTTCCAGTCAGATTATTTAATTTCCCTTAAGAAGCAGGACACCAGGGATGGAATGAGACTTTGATTTAAAGTGGAATTATTACAGAATCTTGGCAAACTGTATGAGGCCTAGAAATTTTTGTAGCAGGAAAGAGGCATTATTGATGACTAGTTCAGGAACCAAACCAGCCCTGAGCTGCCATCTATTCCTTCACCTTTGGCACCTGGAACCAGAGATTCTTGAGGTATCAACCCCGCTGCCAGCTCTCTGCTTTTTGACATGGTTATGGTGGTAGGAACCTGGATGTGCAGCATTTTAGCTTGCAATACTGCATATCTAAAGATGTAGTTAACGGTGTGTACCAGGGTCAATTTGCATCCCTGGCACACATGACTTAGGCAAAACAGAACTCTGTTCTGGGCTGTCTAATCTCTTGCCTACCTGGCTGAAAAGGGCTCAGCGGGTGAAAGAGTTATAGCCCAAGACCCGAAAACGTCAGGGAGGGACTACACAAATGTTTTCTTAATCATCCCCTGCAGGGGGGAAATACATATTCTGTACTGGATAAATATGGTTTAACAAGGGAAAGGTGGGCACACCCGGTTAACAGCCATATACAATAGATAAAGTGAATTAGTACAAATAAGGGTGCTCACTCCTAAAGCCCCATTTCCAAAAGGCTACAATACAATAGTATAATACTAAAAAGAGGAGCACAACCAAATAAAATGCATAAAAATGCTTTATTATACAAGAATGCACAAAACAAGTATCAATATAGTCATATTGCAATGTCAATATAAACAAACATATTTTTTGACGTCTTCACCCTCTTCTCATGTTCCTTGATAGGTTCTATCTTTGGTATGTATTTTTTGTTTTGCATTTTTTATTTTTTTTCAGATATCATAATATTGTTTCATTATATTGGTGCTTACACCATTTAGTTTGTAGATGCAGAGTATTTCTGATCGCTTCCTTTTTGGGTCTATTCATTGCTTGCATATTTTCTACATAAATGTTTGTTTATATTGACATTGCAATAGGACTATATTGATACCTGTTTTGTGCATTCTTGTATAATAAAGCATTTTTTTGCATTTTTATAACGGATAAATATGGTGCCTGCTTCCCAATAAAATATATTTGTTTCATATTTCGAGTCTCAACTGATGTATGGGTAGGCTGCTCCAATTACTCTGACGTCTGAGCTCCACAAGGTAAGTAGACTAGCAGCGATACTCTGCTGGAACTGGAGCTCTGCAACACACAAGCTGTGCGGACCCCTTGCCACCGGTTGCCCGCCGCCATCTGTTGCGGCCCCAGCCCGCGTGGTGTAACCTCCGAGGCCGCATTGAAGGAGTCCATCGGGTGGCCCATGCTGTTAGGGCCACCAGATGGCAATGAATATCCAGGGGGCCCCAGTCAGCGCCGCAGCGCTTTAATAGCGCGACCGGGCCCCATGTGATGATGTCAGACGCAGGGAGGAAGTGACTGCCCCAGTCACTCCTCCCAGCTATCATAGAGAGCCGTGCGGGAACGAAGAAGAAACTCTGACTCCCATCAGCTTGAAACCCCCACTGGACCCCAGGGAAAGTCGCCCTCCTGCACCTCAAAGGTAGGAAGCAGGAGGGTGACTTAAACATTTTGCATATGTGTCTCTGTATGTGTGTGTGCGCATGTGTGACTGTATGTATGTTTCTCTATATGTATGTGTGTGCATGTGTATCTGTTTGTCTGCATGTGTGTGTGGGGAGGGGGGTGAACAGGAGAAGTAGACCTATGGAGGGGTGGGGGTGGGCAAGGAGGAGGCAGTGCAATTTTTGCACCGGGGCCCCGTGTTTTGTAGTTACGCCTCTGATCACTACAAACTAGAATTAATCAGAAAACGTGCACAGAACAAAACGAACATGGATTAGAAGTCTTTTATGAGAAGGGTTTGTGAGCTCTAATGTAATAGAAAAGATATTCATCACTGGGAGTTCCTGTTTTTCCAGCAAAACGTCAGGCTAAGAAGGATTTGCAAAGAGCACTCGCCAAACCAGGAAGTGATGTTGGTTGCTATACAGCACTTCTAGGATTATCCAACAAGCAGGGAATTATGAGCACATCGAAGGTTTATGGGATTTGTACTCAAATTATCAACTTCCCACTGTATGGGCTAATAGCCTAAAGGGATAATATAGTCACCAGAACTTCTACAGTTTAATTTAGTGGTTCTGGTGTCTATAGGCTGTCCCTGCAGGCTTTACAATGTAAAAACTATCTTTTCTGAGAAAAGGCAGTGTTTAGATTAGTCCCTTGTAACAGTGGCAGTCACTCAGAGCATGCACAGTAGACTGAAGTGAAAAAGGGACACAGCACCGAGACCACTTTAATGAGCTGAAATAGTCTGGGTGCCTACAGGGTCCCTTTAAGTACATCAACAGGAATAAATTTTTTTATTTTTTTTTAAATCTTTATTTTGGTGTGCATGGTGATTAGTACATACAAGCTCTTGGTGCCCCAACAGCAATCCTCGAGCATTTTGTCTAGCATTACAGTAGGAGCAATAGAGTAATGAGCACATTTTTATATATTAACAGATTCATAACAGGAACATTCTATCAGATTGTGTATAGGGTATAGTTAGTGGGCATTTAGTCACAAACGCTTACTGTCATGTTGTCTGAGATACGTGAGCATTTTGTGGCGGCTGGTGTAAGTAGTATGGTTCGTTTAACCGCTAGTGCCTCTCATGATGGGTCAGCCGTTCCTCCGTGTAGTTAAGCGTGAAATACATGTATATGCAAGCAAAAACATGCCAAGCTTACTGGTTAGCTAAGCAAATGTATAAGAGTTTAGCAAGATGAGTTTAACACTCCACAGGTACTCATACATGTACATCAGGTTTCGGAACAGTGAGAGACAACATCTACGCCTGTTCAGTTGCCTGAGTGAACAGAGAATAATCAGCGGAGAGGCGAAGTGGTGTATTATAAGTATGTCTATACTGCCTCTGTGGTAACTGTGAGTGAGAATATATACAGTTAAGTACCTGCTGGGCTGATTAAAGAAAGGTGGAGTATATGTCTGGTCTGAGTGAGTAAATCAGACCAGAGATATATAAGCTGCTGCATGGCGTGCCTAACTAGGTTCTCAGTAGCTTGGAGGCAACACTAGATGAAAGAACAAAAAAAAAATAACAAAAAAACAAACAAAGAGAAAGCATCAAACATGTGTGATTGCACTTTGAGTCTTTCCACCCCGGGGGGACCCCCATTCCAGCAAGATGATAGTCAATGGTTTTGTGCCAGGAGACCCGTTTGGGTAACATAATAATGGCAGAAGGACCGCCGTGTTAGTTGTAGTGTGAGTCCCCTTGTGGTATACTTGCGGTTCCATCAAGTGCCTGTCTCGTGCAGGAGGTAAGTCCCATTAGCCTCGTTGTTGTTCATGTGCGTCCTGCGCGGTGATCCTAGAGGTTCAGTATGCGGAGCTATGTAGCTGGAGCACTGTCTCCTCTTTGAGTTGAGCATTTGGCGGTGTTTAGGCAGTAGTTTGCAGGTGTCGACCTCCGTCGGTTGCTTGTGGAGCTGTTTGCGTTGGCTTGAGGTGCCTCCGGCTTCTCCGCCCATTTGGCTTGGCTCTGGGTGGGTCTTTGCAGGTGCCCGGCGGTTCCCATGTGGCTTGTGCCGGCCTGCTGCCACTGTGAGGTGGGTGCGTCCGTCTTCCGTCTGTCGCGGGTGACTCGACATGCAGTCTCCGCCATTTTGATTGCGGCCTGCGAGGTTTGGGGCCCCCCTGCCACAGCTGATGTTGCTGCACACTGACAGGGTTAGGGTGGGGACCGGGATCACCCCCCCGGTCCAGAGGGGGGGGGACAGGGCCAGTTCCACCTAGCCTTGTGCTTCGCCCATACTGCTAGTGGGCAGGATAGCAGCAGGGCCGGTGCAAAGAATTTTGGGTACATAGGCGAAGATGCATTTTTCCGCCCCCCCCCCCCCAAAAACCTCTTCACCCATGTGCCTCTTAACCTCCCTTTTGTGTTTCTTATCCCGTCTTTTAAATGTCTGACTCCCTTTAATGTATTTTATCTCCTATTTTTGCCTTTGTGTGTCTCCTATCTCTCCTCTTTGTATGACTCTTACATCCTCCCACATTTTGTGTCTTACTCCTCCCAGCCCCTTTGTGTGACTCCTTTTCTCCCAGCCCCTTTGTGTCTTTTATTCTTCCCAGCTCCTTTGTGTGTGTCTCTTTCCTTCTCAAGCACCGCTATGTGTTTCTTTCACATCCAGCCCCTCTCCCCGTCCCTTAATGGTCCCCTCCCTTCTCTGACCCTTACTGTTCCTCTCCCCTCTCTCCTCCTTTCCCTGTTCCTCAGTGTTCCTTTCCCTTCCCCCCTCCTTTCCCTGTCCCTTAGTGTTCCTCTCCCCTCCCCCCTCTGTTCCCTGTCGCTTAGTGTTCCTCTCCCCCCCTCCCTCCTTTTCCTGTACCTTAGGGTATCTCTCCCTGTCCCTTGGTGCGCCACCCACCCCCATAGTGGTCCCCTCCCCTTCCTGGTGTGCCTCCTACCTTTCTTGTAGCGTGGCTGAGCGGAGCGAATCCCGGTACAGTGAGCTTTTCCTGTCAGTCCTGCCAGGTACAGGAAACAGAAGTTCCTGTACCACGGTACACTCCGCTTGGCCACGCTACAGTCAGGGGTGTATAAACACTGACAGTCACACACACTCAATGACAAACACACAGACATCTCTGACAGCCAGACTCACTTATCTGACACACTCATTCATTGACAGACACTCACACGCACACTGACAGACACACAAACACTGACAGACTCATTGACAAACACACACTGACACACACACACAAACTCACAGACACTGACAGACACATGTACTCACACACACTGACAGACACATGTACGCACACACACACACACACACTGACAGACACACACACTGACAGATACACACACTCACATGCACACACACACACACTCACATGCACACACACACACTGACAGACACACACTCACATGCGCACACACACACACACTGACAGACACACACACTGACACACACTGACAGACACACACACTCACTGCACACACACACACACACACACTGACAGACACACACTCACTGCACACTGACAGACACACACACACACACACACACACACACTGACACACACTGACAGACACACACACTGACACACACACTGACAGACACACACACACACTCACACGCACACACACACACACACTGACAGACACACACACACTCACATGCACACACACAGTAATTAATAATCTAAATTAAATTTAAATGTCCTACCCAGCCTCCCTACCTGGAGAGCTGGCGTGGGTATCTCATTGGTGGTCCAGTGGGGCTGCTGGGAGGCATGCGGATGAATTGGATGCCGAGGTGGCGAGGGAGCTCTGATCTCTCTGGTCTGCTCCCTCGCAGGCTGTTTACTGATGCCGCGGGAGCCGGAATATGACGTCATCAGTAAACAGCCTGCGAGGGAGCACATCAGAGAGATCAGAGCTCCCTCGCCACCACGGCATCTAATTCAGCCGCACGCCGCGCCGGGGATCCAGGAGGTGACCTGGCAGGAGGGAGCACTTCCCTCCTGCCGGTCACTGGAATTTTGCGCCCCCAGAGCCGGTGCGCCCTAAGGCGGCCGCCTGTGCCGCCTTATGGACGCGCCGGCCCTGGATAGCAGGGCAGCGGCCGTCCACCCCACTCACCGCCCGAGTGGTCTCCATCGTGGGTGACGGAGAGCACCCCTCCAAGGGACTAGAACTTTGCAGCAAGCCTCTCCTCGGAACCAGGGTGGCTTCTTGCACTGGGTCGCTGCTGTCAGGTAGGTATTGTCGTTTTTGTGCTGAAAAACTGGGAGAGATTGCAGGAGCCACACTATTTTGCGACTGCTCAGCATGGCGGTCCGGCCCCGCCCCCAGGAATACATTTTTAGCATAAAAAAACAATGCAGTATGGCAGGTGAGAGAAGTCGACTTATGAAGCAAAACTAAATCAGTATTTATTTATTTTATTTTTTTATTGTTAAAAAAAAAAAAAACTGTCACTTTTATGAAAATCTACACCACTGGAAAAAAACATGGAAAATGCAAACTTTGTCAGCTGCAGAGTTCAAATGGGGTGCAGGTGACTCCAGACCACTTCATTGAGATGAAGTGGTCTGAGTGCCTTTACGGTCCCTTTAAGACAAGGCAATGCCAGGGCAAATATGGCAAATGAAAAATAGAAACATTGTTTCAGTTCTCTTCCCTGTATGCTTTCTCTATGCTGAAGCAACATGCAGATGACAGAGCTGAAAACAATGTTTGACATGGAGCCGAGATGTAGGCACCCAATTGCAGGATAAAAAGGAGTGGATTGCATCATATAATTTAACTCACCTACTAATACATTTTTGATATAGGGACAAGGTAAGAAAACAAAAAAATAACTAATCTAACGTACAAATTGCACCACACCTGCTTTGAGTCCCTCTTCGTGTAAAAATGTATTTCAGCAAACGATTAAAGGGATTCTAAAAGGGTTACTTCAAGCACCAAGGTCACTTCAGTTTTTTTGAGGTGGTCATGGAGAATGTAGTCCTGTACGTGCAATGTTTTAATATGGAGATATTTAATGTTGCCGACAAAGGTGGTACTCTACTTGCAGCAGCATCAACAGCAATCCCAGAAGTGTACCGGCTGGCTAATGTAAATTCTGAGCATTTTCCACGCACAAGTTTCATTTATTAGCCGAGAGCCCTCAGCCAAAGCTCCCAGACGATAAGTGACGGGCATTCCTGGATGCGACCATGCTGGCTCCAGGTAAGAGGTAAACCATTGCAAAATCCAAGCATCATAACCACTACAGTCCAAGGTACATTACACATGTCAAATGTCAAACAAAACTCTTTTAAAAAAATGCATTTTAGAACATCAATGCCGAACAACTGACTTACTTAAACTCCCAACTATTGTGGCCTAATTTTTTACAAACTATGTTTTCAATCGACCACAATTTATTAGTTAAAGGAACACTATAGTCACCTAAATTACTTTAGCTAAATAAAGCAGTTTTAGTGTATAGATCATTCCCCTGCAATTTCACTGCTCAATTCACTGTCATTTAGGAGTTAAATCACTTTGTTTCTGTTTATGCTGCCCTAGCCACATTGACAGAGCTTGCATGAGAAAAAAAAAAAAACTGGTTTCACTTTCAAACAGATGTCATTTACCTTAAATAATTGTATCTCAATCTCTAAATTGAACTTTAATCACATACAGGAGGCTATTGCAGGGTCTAGAAAGCTATTAACATAGCAAAGGATAAGAAAATCTTAATTAAACAGAACTTGCAATAAAGAAAGCCTAAATAGGGCTCTCTTTACAGGAAGTGTTTATGGAAGGCTGTGCAAGTCACATGCAGGGAGGTGTGACTAGGGTTCATAAACAAAGGGATTTAACTCCTAAATGGCAGAGGATTGAGCAGTGAGATTGCAGGGGCATGTTCTATACACCAAAACTGCTTCATTAAGCTAAAGTTGTTCAGGTGACTAAAGTGTCCCTTTAATAACAATACCTAGGACAAATGGGAAAAGGTTTTCATATGATACAGTGGAATGAAGCCCCGTACGAATATCACTAATGGGATAGAATGAATATAGAACCTTCATATATTCACAATATTTATGTAAGCATTGGCCCTTTCTACGCAGTGTTAGTCAAAGTTATTATAACAGCCCGGACATGTAATTTGTCCCGAAGGTATTAAATATGAACTAGTAGTCAAAACCCATCACAGCTCCATGTTTTATCATTATCTACAATGAAACATGGCTGTGTAGTATGTGAATCCCTACATGGACTGCTGGGGGGTTCTTTGAAACATACTAATTTAAGAATCGGGTCTCTAGGATCTCTAAGGAAGATTTATTGTCCAATCAAAGAAACCCATGGTTTACACACAAATATCTCAGTAGTGAACACAACTCCTAAGGTGATTGGTGGATTTGCAAGTGACCAATAGGACTCCAATTTGGTCCTTGCCAAACCTAGCGCTGCAAACAGAGGTGTGCTAAAAACAAATCTGCTATTTAGGCTAAAATGTTTTTTTTTTCCATGTCATTTGCCTACAATGCTCTGATTAGTGAATTACTCAGCATGTGATTCAGAGAGGGAAGGCCAACAACCTCCTATTAATAGGCATATAAAATTAATCTGTATGTCAAGTGAATATATAATAAATAAAAAAAAAGCAGTGGGTGTGCTACAAAACAGCACAGTCATAGGCAACTATTTTTGTGGTTCAATTTATAACTTTTTATTGTAACCCCGCTATTTATTTAAAAAAAAAAAAACCAAAAAAAAAAAACCACATAGGACCCATTTCGTACAATTTTTAAGCCAAGTAAGAAGGTAAGGTATATATATATATATATATATATATATATATATATATATATATATATATATATATATATATATATATATATATATATATATATATATATATATAAATAAAAGAATTGCAAGCATAAACATTTAATAGTTAATGCATCAGTGTTAATTTTGGCATCAAATTCCAATTTAGTTTTAGCCATAGTTTACGGACTAAAAAGCCATATCAGTTTTAGTTGTATTTTAGTACGAATTGTTTTAGTTTAAGTCGACACAACTAAAATCTAATAGAAACATAGAATGTGACGGCAGATAAGAACCATTTGGCCCATCTAGTCTGCCCAATATTTCACTAATACTTTCATTAGTCCCTGGCCTTAGGATAGCCTTATGCCGATCCCACGCATGCTTAAACTCCTTTACTGTGTTAACCTCTACCACTTCAGCTGGAAGGCTATTCCATGCATCCACTACCCTCTCAGTAAAGTAATACTTCCTGATATTATTTTTAAACCTTTGCCCCTCTAACTTAAGACTATGTCCTCTTGTTGTGGTAGTTTTTCTTCTTTTAACTATAGTCTCCTCCTTTATTGTGTTGATTCCCTTTATGTATTCAAATGTTTCTACTCATATCCCCCCTGCCTTGTCTTTCCTCCAAGCTATACATGTTAAGATCCTTTAAGCTTTCCTGGTAAGTTTTATCCTGCAATCCATGAACCAGCTTAGTAGCCCTTCTCTGAACTCTCTCCAAAGTATCAATATCCTTCTGAAGATACGGTCTCCAGTACGGAGTACAATACTCCAAGTGAGGTCTCACCAGTGTTCTGTACAAGGGCATGAGCACTTCCCTCTTTCTACTGCTAATACCTCTCCCTATACAACAAAGCATTCTTCTAGCATTTCCAACTGCTCTAGGTGTAGTTAAAGCAACTGTCTCTTTTGCCCCTCTGTGTCTCTTTGTGTCCACCCAACCACTCTAGGTGTCTCTCTCCCAAGCCCTGGTCTGTCTCTTTTCCCCCTTCCACATCCCCTCTGTGCAGTGTTAATTTTGGTAGCAAATTTCAATTTAGTTTTACTCATAGTCCTTTGACTAAAAAGCCATTTTAGTTTTAGTCGTATTTTAGTCATCTGAATTGTTTTAGTTAGCTAAAATTTGACTAAAATTGTTATTCGACAAAATTAACACTGCAATGCATATATTTTGATAGTAGGAGGTCCTTGGTTTAGGATGTCATAGAAGAATACATTACCCTCTAGGTCCAGGTATAGGTAACCTTCAGCACTCAAGATGTTGTGGACTACATCCCCCATAATGCTGGCAAAGCATCATGGTAGATGTAGTCCAAAACATCTGGAGTGCCAAAGGTTGCCTATGCCTGCACTAGCCTGTAAGTTTGTTTGAGCAGGGTCCTCTTCAACCTATTGTTCCTGTACGTTTTTTTAATGGTCTCATGTATTGGTAAATCTCCCCCGCTCATATTATTGTAAAGCGCTATGGAATATATAGGCGCTATATAAATGCCAATAAGAATACTCGACTACACTACCAAGTACTTCAACAGGGTGCACATGATAAGTAAATCCCACAGCTTGCTGGTTAAAAGTTGCTCTCACTTTAGGGGGTCCTTGAATATTTTGCAAAGATGCCTGAAGGGAACATGCCTAGCTGGTGTATGAAAGACAGGGGGAGCTAAAGAAAGATCTACTTACCTGTAGCTATCCTCATCTTTGGTCTGACATACATCTTTACCTACTGGCTGTTGATCTGCCAGTATCCT
This sequence comes from Pelobates cultripes, assembly GCA_933207985.1. NCBI lineage: Eukaryota > Metazoa > Chordata > Amphibia > Anura > Pelobatidae > Pelobates > Pelobates cultripes. The sequence goes on from OW240914.1 coordinate 31,125,198, forward strand.
TGTCATGGTCATACTCTTGTGAATGAATACAGCACAGGTCGAAAGAGGATTCCATGAGAACGCAGGATCCTTCGTAGTAACTAACCTTGCAGCAAGAAACATTTCCAAACAGCCAATGCTAGCAATGGAAGGGGGAACTGACAAAGCTTGATGGTGGAGCTCTGCCTTTTGTCAATTTCGGAATTTATCCCAATGCACATATTGGTCAAACATCACTCATTTTGGGAATGCCAAAAAAATAAAAAATAAACAAAATACCCATCCAAGATAAATGAAATCAATAAGATCAATGTGGGACCACCACACTGGGAAACCGGGAACGCTGACTTGCGCTTTTCGTCCACTTAGCACTTAATCTTTATTATGAAACAAAGTAGTCCTCTCCTGATCTCTCCCCGTCCCTCTTGACTAGTGTCTCTAAATGCCTCTCTGCTATTTCTAACTGGATGGTTGCCCACTTCCTTAAACTAAACTTGACCAAAACTGAAATTCTGGTCTTTCCTCCCTCAAGTGTTGTTACTCCTGTGTCTGTCTCTCTCCAAGTCAACAATGCTACCATCAGCTCCACCACGCAGGCTCGCTGCCTAGGTGTTCTCTTTGACTCCGACCTCTCCTTCAAGCCTCATGTTCAATCTATCGCCAAATCCTGTCATTTCCATCTCGAAAACATTGCGCGCATCCGCCCCTACTTAACGCCAGATGCGACTAAGGTGTTGGTCCATTCCTCTGTCCTTTCTCGCCTTGACTACTGTAATCCGCTTCTCAGTGGTCTTACGTGCTCCCAACTAGCACCGTTACAGTCCATAATGAATGGGGCGGCGAGGCTCATCTTCCCGTCCGCACCTCCCATGCCTCACCCTTCTGTCATTCCCTACATTGGCTTCCTATAAAATATAGAGCTCAATTTAAAATTCTGGTTCTTGCTTTCAAATCTCTACATAATGCTGCTCCCACCTATTTATCCTCCCTTATACACAAGTATGTCCCGTCTAGGCCCTTACGATCTGCTGAAGACTTACGTACTCCCACCTCTGATGCTCGCCTTCAAGACTTCTGGAGGGCTGCACCGTTCCTGTGGAACTCGCTTCCCTCCTCCGTTAGATGCTCACCCAGTCTCCACTCCTTCAAAAAAATCGTTAAAAACCCACTTCTTCATAAAAGCGTAGCAATTAAACTGTTAATAGCTCCTGACTGATTCCTCTTCTGCAACTGTCACTAGTCTAATACTATCCTTACCTTTTTGTGTCATTTTACCCCACTCCCTCTAGCATGTAAGCTCATTGAGCAGGGCCCTCAACCCCTCTGTTCCTGTGTGTCCAACTTGTCTGGTTACAACTACATGTCTGTTCGTCCACCCATTGTAAAGCGCTGCAGAATTTGACGGCGCTCTATAAATATCATCATAATAATAATATTAATAGTCATAAAGTCAAGTTTTGAGTTGTAGATAATCTTGAACTCATATATAGTCATCTTAAAATATAGTTTGGATGACATACTACAGTATAGATATCAAAGGATCTGGTTGGTAGCAGCAGCCTTGATATACCTGAAGTAGATTAGGGGAATGGCCAATTTTACACAGATGGAAATATTCGGCAGTTAGATTTCAACTCCCAATGAGCTTTCCCAATTGCACTGTCAAGCAGGTTTTAGATTTAGTTATTCCATTAAAAGCTGTAACTTAATGCACTTCATGGATACATTAATATATGCGGGTTGTGCTTTTTCCATCCAGGCTATTGAGATTTCAAATTGAAGTTCTAGCATAGACACATACGATAATTGCATAAAAAGCAAATACCTAATGTAGAGTGGCATTTTATATTTCCACATACATGTACCTCCTCCAAGGCAGGCTGACTCATATTCTAATTACCATACACACACCTAATAATAAGTAGAAACTATAGAGGTAAAGGAACAACAATAATATTAATTTAAAAAAAAATATATATATATATACACATACACACACATATATATATAATCAGTGTCAAATGCTGAAATACTTTCAGATAGAAGAAGGCAATTGGCATTATAGCTACTCACCATTGGTAGTTGGCGTTGCCATCCTAGGAGATGTGGGCACACAGACTTAGTCACAGGTAAACAGGTGCTGAGTGAGAAAATACAGAAACTAAGATTCTCTGCAACAGGAACTGAATGTGAGTAGATGTGATAGTTGACAAATAGCACACCTGCTGCAGATTATATGTAATCTCCCTGCTGATGAACAAATTAAGGTGCTTATTTTTTAAAAATGTAAAAAAAATAAAAATACATAAATGTGAATCTATTACAGTCATGGGCCAATCAAGCTGCAGCAAACATACAACATAAATACATATAGGTACATATATAAGGGAGCAGACACATGGTCCGCATCTAATGAGAGACAGACACCCGAGTCCATATAAGGATGCTCAATAAATAGGGATATTTGACTGGGATATTATGGTCAATAAATTGAGATGTTATGGTCAATAAATAGGAATATTTGGTTGGGATACTATGGGATATTATGGTCAACAAATAGGGATATGAGGGTTAATAAATCGGGATATTATAGTCTGGGTATGTATAGTCAATAAATAGGGATATTTGGCTGAGATATTATGGTCAATAAATAGGAATATTTGGTTGGGATACTATGGGATATTATTGTCAACACATAGGGATATATAGAAATATTGTGGTCAATATATAGGAATATTGTGGTCAATATATAGGGATATAGAGGATTTTGGGTGATACAGAGCACACACTGTCTCCCTGTGTCAGATAGTTATACAGGATGTCGCTCAGTATATACTATGTGTGTCAGTATACAGTCAGTATATACTATGTGTGTCAGTATACAGTCAGTATATACTATGTGTGTCAGTATACAGTATATATACTATGTGTGTCAGTATACAGTCAGTATATATACTGTGTGTCTCAATATATACTATGTGTGTCAGTATACAGTGAGTGTATACTATGTGTGTCAGTATACAGTCAGTATATACTATGTGTGTCAGTATACAGTATATATACACACTATGTGTGTCAGTATACAGTCAGTATATACTATGTGTCAGTATACAGTCAGTATACAGTATATATATACTATGTGTGTCAGTATACAGTCAGTATATACTATGTGTGTCAGTATACAGTCAGTATATACTATGTGTGTCAGTATACAGTCTATATACTATGTGTGTCAGTATACAGTCAGTATATACTATGTGTGTCAGTATACAGTCAGTATATACTATGTGTGTCAGTATACAGTATATATATCCTATGTGTGTCAGTATACAGTCAGTATATACTATGTGTGTCAGTATACAGTCAGTATATACTATGTGTGTCAGTGTACAGTCAGTATATACTATGTGTGTCAGTATACAGTATATATACTATGTGTGTCAGTATACAGTCAGTATATATACTGTGTGTCTCAATATATACTATGTGTGTCAGTATACAGTGAGTGTATACTATGTGTGTCAGTATACAGTCAGTATATACTATGTGTGTCAGTATACAGTCAGTATATACTATGTGTGTCAGTATACAGTCAGTATACAGTATATATATACTATGTGTGTCAGTATACAGTCAGTATATATACTATGTGTGTCAGTATACAGTCAGTATACAGTATATATATACTATGTGTGTCAGTATACAGTATATATATATATACTATGTGTGTCAGTATACAGTCAGTATACACTATGTGTGTCAGTATACAGTCAGTATATACTATGTGTGTCAGTATACAGTCAGTATATCCTATGTGTGTCAGTATACAGTCAGTATATACTATGTGTGTCAGTATACAGTATATATATCCTATGTGTGTCAGTATACAGTCAGTATATATATCCTATGTGTGTCAGTATACAGTATATATACTATGTGTGTCAGTATACAGTCAGTATATATACTGTGTGTCTCAATATATACTATGTGTGTCAGTATACAGTGAGTGTATACTATGTGTGTCAGTATACAGTCAGTATATACTATGTGTGTCAGTATACAGTCAGTATATACTATGTGTGTCAGTATACAGTGTCAGTATACAGTCAGTATATACTATGTGTGTCAGTATACAGTCTATATACTATGTGTGTCAGTATACAGTCAGTATATACTATGTGTGTCAGTATACAGTCAGTATATACTATGTGTGTCAGTATACAGTCAGTATATACTATGTGTGTCAGTATACAGTCAGTTTATACTATGTGTGTCAGTATACAGTCAGTATATACTATGTGTGTCAGTATACAGTCAGTATATACTATGTGTGTCAGTATACAGTCAGTATATACTATGTGTGTCAGTATACAGTCAGTTTATACTATGTGTGTCAGTATACAGTCAGTTTATACTATGTGTGTCAGTATACAGTCAGTATATACTATGTGTGTCAGTATACAGTCTATATACTATGTGTGTCAGTATACAGTCAGTTTATACTATGTGTGTCAGTATATACTATGTGTGTCAGTATACAGTCAGTATATACTATGTGTGTCAGTATACAGTCAGTTTATACTATGTGTGTCAGTATACAGTCAGTTTATACTATGTGTGTCAGTATACAGTCAGTGTATACTATGTGTGTCAGTATACAGTCAATATATACTATGTGTGTCAGTATACAGTCAGTTTATACTATGTGTGTCAGTATACAGTCAGTATATACTATGTGTGTCAGTATACAGTCAGTGTATACTATGTGTGTCAGTATACAGTCAGTGTATACTATGTGTGTCAGTATACAG
>OW240914.1:31132587-31217080 GCA_933207985.1 Pelobates cultripes
GGCTATCGATTGAACATGGGGAGTAAAAGAGAGATCAGAATCAAAAAGAACTCCTAGGCAGCGAGCCTGGGAGGTAGAGGTGATAGTAGCGCCGTTGACTTGGATGGCGACAGACACAGGAGTAGCAGCACTTGAGGGAGGAAAAACTAGAAGTTCTTTTTTGGACAGGTTGAGTTTAAGGAAGTGAGCAGCCATCCAGTTGGAAATGGCAGAGAGGCAGTCAGAAACACGAGTCAAGGTGGGCAGAGAGAGATCAGGGGACGACAGGTAGATTTGCGTGTCATCTGCATATAAATGGTATTGGACGCCAAAAGAGCTGATGAGTTTACCAAGGGAGGCAGTATAGATAGAGAACAGTAGGGGGCCGAGGACAGAACCCTGGGGGACGCCGACAGGGAGGGGTTGGGGAGAAGAGGCAGAGCCAGAGAAAGAAACACTGAAGGAGCGCTGGGAGAGGTAGGAGGAGCACCAGGAGAGAGCAGAATCCCGTAGACCAAAGTTACGGAGAATGTGAAGAAGCTGTTGATGATCAACAGTGTCAAAGGCGGCAGAAAGATCAAGGAGGATTAGGATAGAGTATTGGCCGCGAGATTTAGCAGCAATTAAATCGTTGGATACTTTGGTCACAGCAGTTTCGACAGAGTGACCAGCGCAGAATCCAGACTGAAGGGGGTCAAGCAGAGAGTTGGATTCAAGAAAGTCTGTCAATCTGGCGTAGACAACTCTCTCGAGGATCTTGGAGGCAAATGGCAGTAGCGAGATAGGGCGGTAGTTGGATGGGGAGTTGGGATCAAGGTTGGGCTTTTTCAGAATTGGAGTTACGGTTGCATGTTGGAAGGCAGAGGGAAATGTGCCAGAGGAAAGGGAGAGATTGAAAATGTTAGCGAGAGGAAGAGCAAGAGAGGGAGACAAAGTGCGAATGAGATGCGAGGGAATAGGATCGAGGGAGCAGGTTGTGGGGCGGGAGGACAGGAGCAGAGCAGAAACCTCTATACATACACACACACACACATACACACAATGACACAGATATACATACACACAGACACAGATAGATATATATATGTGTGTGTGTGTATATATATATATATATATATATATATATATATATATATATATAACAAGGGGTTGTGTTTTATTTATATATATATACACACACACACTTATAGATATACACACACTTAATGATCCGCATACTGCACGAACAACATGTTAGTTCTGCTGCTATTACTAGTAAATTAATACACATAATTAATTTGGCACCGGGACAGAATTACCAACTGGAAGGGATGCCAGTCAAACCAGGACGTCTGGTAACTCTATTATACGTGTGTGAACATGTATGTATGTATGTACGTACGTACGTACGTACGTACCTACCATGTTTCCCCAAAAATAAGAAATCCCCTGAAAATAAGCCCTAGCTTATTATCGGGAGATGCTCGTAATAAAAACCCTAGTCATAGATTCGCAGGATTCCATTCGCAAGTAAATGCACTATTGTACTGGTCTATGTTCGAGGGAATTAGACCCCCCAAAAATAAGCCCTAGTGCGTTATTCGGAGGGGAAATTAATATAAGACCCATTTTTATTTTCAGGGGAAACACAGTATACACACATTTTAATACATCTATATTGTTTGTGCCTCACGAGGTGAAGTGGGGTAAGATATCAGGGTTTTGTCTCTCTAACAGAGAAAGGGTAAAACATGCTATTTATTTGTCAGGGAAAGGGTATGCCTCAGTAGGAAAGAGTCAAGTTCATTGGCAGTGAGAAGGTTAAATATCAGGGGGGAAAAAGGTTGGTCTGTCAGGTTTGTAAGGAATTTTTCAAGTTTGTCAAGAAAAAAACAACTGAATTTGAAGGTGTTTGCCCTTGGTTATTTGGTGTCCTGCATAGAGTTATTTACTAAAATCCGAAATAGAGCATAATAGATTAGAAATGCAAAACCCAGACTCAAATAGCCAAGCAAGTTGGGGATTTTTTTTGGTTGTTTTTTTGTCAGAGTATAGTGAATAATCCTGTAAAATTACCCACCCTCTACCCACGACTCAACTCCTTCTCTACGGGAAAATACATTTTGATCTGTTGGACTTATATGAAATATGAAATATCAAAATAAAAAGGAATTTCTTGAAAGGATTGCACTAAGCACCATAACCACTACTTCTGCTGTAGTGATTCTGGTGCCAGTCGTGCTTGGCGTGCTCCCTCAGTAAGTAGTCAAATCATTTAGCAGCACTTTGGCAACCTTGGGTCTACTATTATGGGTGGTCTATTAAACAGTGATAGATGTATAAATAATTAGTTTTATTTTTTGGGCAGTGGAGTGACCCTCTTAGGATTTACCTTAAGACAAAGTAGTCCTATGATATCTTTTGACTGCATTTGGCATTTCGATGAAGTTCCAACATAGTTTGTATGAGCATCTCCTATAACGTTCAGTTATTTTAACTTTATTTCTGGTTGACAGAGCCGCTTTGAGTGCTAGGTATACGATCAGCATATTGTCAAGTAATATGAGCGACACATCTCTGGCAGTTTAATTCAATTAATTATCCTAAAATAGGAAACTACTATAATTGTTGGCACCAAACAATCAAATTAAGAAATGTAGATATATATTTAAACATACAGGTCATGGCAATAATGGGATAAAATGCACCTGGGAAGGTCTGGGAACATTCAGCGGGAACACACAATGCTGGAACTGGAGGACACATCACCAAGCACACACAGCTAGTATTTGATGATACATTACCATCAGATACACACACGGCACTGGTATTGAAACTCCGCATTATTTCTTGCTTTGTGTTACATCCTGGCAACTAGGGTTCAATTCCTTTTTTGGGCATATAATACTTTCTTTGTTTATTTTGATTTTTGTTAAATCGGACCAAACAAACATTGTTTGAGCTATTACATGCAGTGAGTATATTCTTTTACATCGACCAAGTTTCACTAAGGTCATTGACAAAGAATATTAAGATTATATAAATGTATGCCATGGCAATATGAATATATCATCCTAAATGATTACATGCGCATTCGCACCCTGGTAATTGTATGCATTCAAAAGTATTAATTAATTTCAGCTTATATATAAATATAGATATATTAGACATTAAGAGCTTTAGTTAATACACGGTGTCCTTTATTTGCAATATATCCCACATGCTCTAATATTTTAGTGTAAAAGCAAAATGCTAATTTCTCCCGTATAGTAGATGTTACAAAAATTAATAAAAAATAGTCAAATTCCTTGCTTTATAGTTATTTGTATGGACTCTGATATTACTAGTAGTACTGCTTACTAACAGAATGTAAAACGGATGTCTGCATTTGATCAAGATGGTCAAATATAGCAAAAACAGTTAAATCATATATTTCTAAAATAAGGGTTTTTTAAAAAAAAAAACTGCTATAGCAATATTAATCAATGTGTTAAATGCAAATTTAATGCTAAAAGTCAAATGGTAGAGTACATTCACTCCTCTCCTTCCCCCAACTGTAGGAATAATGACTCTTTGAAACTTCTTTTACTGTTTGGAAGGGAGTGATCTAATGTTTTTTTTTTAGCAATCTTGAAAACATTAAATCAGTGACCAGTGGCTTCTGAAAGAGCCATGTTTGTCTGCAGTCTGGCAATGATTCCTAAAGTATGAATGAGGATGAGTGATGCTTCATTGACTATATTTAAGATCTACAAAATGCATGGAATGAAAACCCTTTATACTCAAATGTAGTATTAAAGTGGTCAATGAGAAAAACAAAAGGAGAATTACTAAACTCCTACACGATAACTGTTCGCAGGTAGTCCAGTAGCTACCATTTACTACATGGTGTGCAGAAGGCCATGCCTATAAGCACATCATGTCAACCTGAAAGCGGATGGACTAAAGCAGCAGTTAAAAATCCTGGTTTCTAATCAAGCAAGCGGAGTAAATAATGTTTTTTTTGATAACCAAATCTGGCAAAGTGAAAACAGGATAGACATTGCCATTTAAAAATGACCCTATAACTATTAAAAAGACACATTGCATTCCAAACCTTGATCTATCTCTAGCCTAACTTCTTTGTTATAGGTAGTGCATCATGAACTGGCATCTCAATCACAGTATTAAAGGGTTACTCCAACCACCTTCACCACTTCTGCTTTCAGCAGTGGTCATGGATGCAGGAGTCTGTACATGCAGCATTTCTGCTTGAAACACTGCACATATAGATATATTTGGACTCGTGTTCCCGGGGACTAGTTGCACCATTGGCACATGTGGTTAGGAACGCCAGAAATGAGTTCCGGCCAATAAACAGTTTGTGCAAAAATAACATCTGTCAGAAACAGACGTGGTCAAGTTCTTCATTGATGGGAGCGCTCCTGCAAAGGAAGCCTAGCTCTCCCATCCCTCTCTTCTTTCACTGTATTAGAGCCCTTCCTGCTTTCTTTAGTAAGGCTCCATTTTTGTTTTTTAATCCACCCTCCCTTGTGAGTCAGGGAAACCGTCCAATCAAATGCTTCTCTATGAGGAGTCGTGGAAACCAGCACAGGGAGCTTCATCCCTGCCATAGAAACCTAGAATGTGACGACAGATCAGAACCATTCGTTCCATCTAGTCTGCTTAAATCTCTTGGATTCGAGGTAAATTTACAGCTTATATTAACAAGCTTAGACTAAAAATGGGGGTCTAGACATACCTGGTAAAGCCTTATCAGTTTAAAAGAAAAAAGGAAAGTAGGTGGGGGGGGGGGAGAGTTAGAGTAACCCAAATCTATCTAGGTTATCCACTAAAAGGAGAATTGAAAATGAATTTCAAATTTATGATCAAATTAGCCAGACTGGAAAAATTCACCAATGCTTTGTTTGGCATTAAATTACCCCGTGTGTGTTAGTTGTCAGTGCAATTTTCATAGTAATTGTAAAATAAAAGTGAAAATGAGCCAGTTTATGTAAAAGGACAATATTATACAATGTGTATAATCACATTTAAAAAAAAAAATGAAAGAAAGTGTGTAAGAGTGAGTGAAATGTCAGATAATGAATGTGTATGATGTCTGAGTGTACACCGTAAAATATTACTTTATACTGTAATTCTAATAATACAGTAAAGTATTCAGACCCCTTTGTTTTCTTCACTTTTTTTTCAGTTTTATGCTACAAATGTTTTATTTGTTTTTTTTCCCACATCTGTCTGCACTCAATACTCCATAATGGCAAAGCAAAAACAAGTTTTTTGAAACCACTGCAAATATTTTAAACAGAATAATATGTGTATATATACACATACCTCTGCGCTACACCACCTGATTCCCCAGTCTCCCCAAATAAGCACCACATCAGTTACACACCCTCTGTTATCTTTGCATTGTAGTCCCCCTCCCCCTCCCCTTTTTTTTTTTTTAAATTTTATTAAGCCATGTTCACTTCATGACATCATCCTGTCATTGTTGACCCCCAATCATGTTTTGGAGGGTGTGACTACCAAGGGATACCTGAGCTTTCCATCTGTTCAGTGCCCTGTTGTGGTTTCCTTGTGATCCCATTAACTCGTTCCTGATTATCTGTGATTTCCTGGTCATCTATACTTGACTTGTCTGACTACTATGGTCTCTGTACTCTTTGGCTTAATGATACTGTTTTCTTGAATTCCTGACCTCTGTTTGTTTTCTAATAATTCGCCTCTAAGGTCCTGTAAAACGTGATTATTCTTTGTTCATCTCTTGATTAACATTGGTTTAAGCACTTTATTTAGGGTATGCATACTTACCTTGACAAGTACTTAGTTGAAGCACCCTTGGTAGGGTTTACATCCACAAGTATTTTGAGATTTGATGCAACATGTTTTTCATACCTGGATTTGGGTAGTCCCTGACAGTCGACTCTGGAGATCCTCTCAACCTCTGTTACTGTACAAAGCCCATAGCAATTCTCTCCAGAGATACCCGATTGGGTTAAATTCCATCCTCCGGCTGCGTCACACAGGAACATTCACAGAGTTGTCCATAAGCCACTCTTGCATTGTCTTGACTGTGTACTTGGGGTGTCTTTCCTCTTGGATGGGTAACCTATGGCCCAGTCTCAGTACCTGAACACTCTGGATTAAGTTTTCAGTAAGGATATCTCTATCTATATGTATTCTGCTACGTTCAGCTTTTCTTCAAAAACGGTGATGGCTAACCATCACCGTGGTTAGCTCTAAAACGGTGATGGCTAACCTTGACACAATAAATTGTTTCTGGACTAGAAACATAGAATGTGACGGCAGATAAGAACCATTCGGCCCATCTAGTCTGCCCAATTTTCTAAAATGCTTTCATTAGTCTTATATCTAAGATAGCCTTACGTCTATCCCACGCATGCTTAAACTCCTTCACTGTATTAACCTCTACCACTTCAGCTCGAAGTCTATTCCATGCATCCACTACCCTCTCAGTAAAGTAATGCTTCCTGATATTATTTTTAAACCTTTGCCCCTCTAATTAAGACTGTCCTCTTGTTGTGGTAGTTTTTCTTCTTTTAAATATAGTCTCCTCCTTTACTATGTTGATTCCCTTTATATATTTAAATGTTTCTATCATATCGCCCCTGTCTTGTCTTTCCTCCAAGCTATACATGTTAAGATCCTTTAACCTTTCCTGGTAAGTTTTACCCCGCAATCCATGAACAGTTTAGTAGCCCTTCTCTGAACCCTCTCTAAGGTATCAATATCCTTCTGAAGATACGGTCTCCAGTACTGTGTACAATACTCCAAGTGAGGTCTGTACAATGGCATGAGCACTTCCCTCTTTCTACTGCTAATACCTCTCCTATACAACCAAGCATTCTGCTAGCATTTCCTGCTGCTCTATTACATTGTCTGCCTACCTTTAAGTCATCAGAAATAATCACCCCTAAATCCTTTTCCTCAGATGTTGAGGTTAGGACTCTATCAAATATTCTGTACTCTGCCCTTGGGTTTTTACATCCAAGATGCATTATCTTGCACTTATCAACATTAAATGACAGTTGCCACAACTCTGACCATTTTTCTAGTTTACCTAAATCATTTGCCATTTGGCTTATCCCTCCTGGGACATCAACCCTGTTACATATCTTAGTATCATCAGCAAAAAGACATACCTTACCATCAAGACCTTCTGCAATATCACTAATAAAAATATTAAAGATAATGGGTCCAAGTACAGATCCCTGAGGTACCCCACTGGTGACAAGCCCAAGCTTCGAATATCCTCCATTGACTACAACCCTCTATTGCCTGTCACTCAGCCACTGCCTAACCCATCCAACAATATTGGAATCCAAACTTAAAGATTGCAATTTATTGATCAGCCTTCTATGTGCAACAGTGTCAAAAGCCTTACTGAAATCTAGGTAAGCAATGTCTACTGCACCACCCTGATCTATTATTTTAGTTACCCAATAAAAAAAAAAATCAATAAGATTAGTTTGGCATGATCTCCCTGAAGTAAACCCATGTTGTCTCTGATCTTGAAATCCATGTATTTTTAGATGTTTAACAAACTTATCCTTTAACATGGTTTCCATTACTTTCTCCACTACTGATGTAAGGCTTACTGGCCTATAGTTGCCCGATTCCACCCTACTACCTTTCTTGTGAATGGACACAACATTCTCTAACTTCAAATCTTCTGGGACTACTCTTGTTAACAATGATTGGTTAAATAAATCTGTTAATGGTTTTGCTAGTACACCAATAAGCTCTTTTAATAACTTTGGGTGTATTCCATCAGGTCCCATTGACTTATTTGTCTTTACTTTTGACAGTTGAAATAGAACCTCCTCCTCTGTAAACTCACATGTAATAAATTACTTATTTGTCCTTTTTCCTAACTGAGGTCCCTTTCCTTCATTTTCCTCTGTAAATACTGAACAAAAATATTCATTGAGGCAGTCAGCTAGACCTTTATCCTCATCTACATACCTTCCTTCTTTTGTTTTTAATCTAACTAATCCTTGTTTTACTTTTCTTTTCTCATTTATGTATCTATAAAATGTTTTATCCCCCTTTTTTACTGACTGTGCTATTTTCTCTTCTGTGTGTGATTTGGAAGCTCTTATAACTTGCTTAGCCTCTTTCTGCCTAATCTTATAGATTATTTTGTCTCCCTCACTCTGGGTTTTTTTATAATTCCTAAATGCTAACTTTTTGTTTTTAACTATTTTGGCCACATCTGCGGAGTACCACACTGGTTTCTTGAATTTTTTGCTTTTACTGACAAGCCTAATGCAATTTTCTGTTGCCTTCAATAGTGCAACTTTTAAATAATCCCATTTCTCTTGGACTCCATTTAAATTTCTCCAGTCTGATAATGACTCCTCTACCCATATTCTAATTTTAGAAAAGTCTGTTTTTCTAAAGTCTAAAACTTTTGTTTTTGTGTGGTGTGACTCAGTCACTGTTCTTATATTAAACCACACTGACTGATGATCACTGGATCCTAAACTTTCACCTACAGTTATATCTGATACCAAATCTCCATTTGTTAACACTAAATCTAGTATGGCCTCTTTACGAGTTGGCTCCTCAACGACTTGTTTTAGAGACAATCCCAGTAGGGAGTTTAGAATATGTGTGCTCCTGGCACAAGCAGCTAATTTTGTTTTCCAATTCACATCAGGAAGATTAAAGTCACCCATGATGATAACTTCCCCCTTCATTGTCATTTTAGCTATTTCCTCAACTAGAAGATTATCTAACTCTCTTCTATTTGTCCTGGGGGCCTATGAATCACACCTACACAAGTTACTGTGTGATTACCAAATTCTAAAGTAACCTAAACGGACTCTATGTTCGCCTCACTAACTTTTATTAGGCTAGAATTTATGCTTTCCTTCACATACAGGGCCATCCCTCCCCCTTTCTTGCCTTCCCTGTCTTTTCTATATAAAGAGTACCCTGGTATTGCTATGTCCCAGTCATTACCATGTCTCAGTAACCGCGACTAAATCTACATTATCAGTTGGCATTATTGCCCCCCCTTCCTAGTTTAAATGAATCCTAGCAAAACCTCTGAACTGCTCACTGAGAACATTTGTTCCCATTTGAGAAAGATGCAAATCATCTTTTTTGTACAGTTTATTTCCATTCCAAACAGAGCCACCATGAGAAATAAAGCCAAATCCTTGCTCCTGACACCATTCACCAAGCCACAAGTTAAAGTCCCTAATACGCATCCGCTTGTCGTTCTGAGTGTTATGCACAGTACTTCATTGGCAAAACCACTAAAAACTTCCTTAACCTCTGAAACCTCATTGCAAGCCAAGTCATTTGTCCCTAGATGGACAAGTACATCCAATTACCCTTCCTGCTTTGCTCGCTTAACAATATTACAAATACTTCTCCTGTCTCTGTGAGCAGTAGCTCCGGGAAGACATCTCACAAGACCACCATTGTCCATCTCCACACCTCTTATGATGGAATCCCCCAACAACAACTGCTTTCTATTAGGCCTCACTATAGTCTCCAAGCCTGTCTCCACAACACCACTACTACTACATTTCCCTTGATGCTCAGCTAGCTTTTAGACTCTAAAAGCTAGCTGAGCATCATGAAAAATGTAGTCCAGACACAATTTATCGTGTCAAGGTTAGCCATCACTGCTTTAAAAGAACATGGTGCTGTGAATCGAGGCAAAACAATTCAATTTTCACTTAATTAGACCACAGAATCTTGTATCTCATGGTCTGAAAGTCCCTTAAGTGCATTTTTGCAAATTCAAAGCAGGCTTTCATGTGCCTTGCATTGAGGGGAGCCTTCTGTCTGGCCAGTCTGAGAAAAATCCCAGATAAGTGGAATATTGCAGTCATGGTTGTCATTTTGCAAGTTTCCACTATCTCCACACATGATCTCTGAAGCTCCCCTTGAGTGACCATCAGGTTCTTGGTCATCTCTCTTACCAAGACCCTTCTCCCCGATTGCTTGATTAGCTGGGTGGCCAGCTCTAGGAATAGTACTGATTGTTCCAAACGACTTCCGTGTATGAAGTATTGAGGCCATTGTTCCCTTGGCAGTGGCAGAACTAATGTAAGAATGACCATGGAGAAGAAAAAAAAGTCAGCCCCCCTGTAGAGAAGGGGTGGTTAAAATGTTCACATATGCACATACATTGCCATAAACATATGCACATTACCACACAAAGATACACTCAGATATATACTGCCACACAGAGAAGTACACCTATACACTCTAAAATATATACATAGGCACACATGAGCAGATACAGTGACACACACACTGACACATATGCACACAATATACACATATACACTTGACTCACCCTCATTCTGAGTCCAACTCTCCTACTGCCATGCTCAATGTCTCC
Source organism: Pelobates cultripes (assembly GCA_933207985.1). NCBI lineage: Eukaryota > Metazoa > Chordata > Amphibia > Anura > Pelobatidae > Pelobates > Pelobates cultripes. Next base: position 31,142,933 of record OW240914.1, read on the forward strand.
AGCTGTGCCCTGGTTAGCATCCATGCAGCCCTCCCTCAATTTTGGCACCGCAACTATAGTTGGTGTCTGCCCGACCAGGAAGGGCCCCATGCAGCTCTTGAGAGCAATGTGCATCTGCAGGCACCCTGACACAGTCACACCGTCATCACTGGTGGTAGTTCTGCGCATTGCTCGAACCGTAAATGAAGACAGAAAAGTGTTGTGACTTTCCCCAGATCTGTGCCTCAACACAATCCTGTCTCTGAGCTGTACAGGCAGTTCATTTGACTTTAAGAATTGGTTTTTGCTCTGTAATGCATTTACAGCTTATGTGTACAGGTGTGTGCGCCTTTCCAATTCATGTCGAATCAATTGAAATTGGCATAGGAGGACTACAATCAAATTGCAGAGACATTTCAAAGATTATCTGAAATTGCCAGTGTTACAGGAAACTGTCTGAATACTTAAGTCAATCTGATATTTCAGTTTATTCTTTTTTATATATTTGCTAATTTTTCAGTAATCTGAAAACATGAAGGGGTCTGAATACTTTCTGAATGCACTGTATTTGCATATGAAAAACAAACATTAGGTTACATTGGAAGTGTAAGATCAAGGTTCAAAAGAAAGAGACGATGTGTGGACGCATGAGCCAAATGTATAAATAATGTGCTAAGATATCTATCTAGTATTTTATGGTGAATTATGAATATTATGAGATAGTTTAGAATAATTTTGTAGTGTATAGTATTTGCTGGAAAAATGCATTGATAGATTTGTACATGTGTAGTTGAAAGATTTTTTTTTCATCTTGCAACTTCCTGACAGGGGGAGAAGAGAGAGGGAGTCTTATCACTGTGATCACATAGAGCGGGCTTCTCTCTCCTGCTGCTGTGCAATTATGCCCTGTTTCTGTGTTTAGAGAACTGGTCTGAAACTGAGAGGTTGATTTGGGTTAGTGGAGCTGAAGAAACTCCCCTAGCTGAGAGGAGTGCCCAACAATGCAATATAACCAAGTTTGTATTCGGTTTATAAATGTTAAATACTTTTCAAAGTTTTTCTTTCTTTACTTTGATTTGTATATTTGTTTAAAAGTGTTTGCTTGCTGGTTTTAAAAGATATTTTTCAAGAGATGCATGTCCCTTTAAAACGCTACAAGCATACCATTTTTGATCACATACACTAAACCCAGATGTCTTTTTACACACCACACAGAAACTAAGGAGTATGTATGGTACATTTTATAAAATAATTTAAGTTAAATTAAAACAATAGTTCATTTAGGCCACCATAGGAAAACTGGAATATAGTGAGTTTATCATTTTGTTTTCCACTGTTAAAGCTTCATGGTTTTCTGTTTATAACAGTTCACTGTAGTGAAGAAAGCACAGTCTAGAAATAGCCTCTTAGCTACCCAAATCCATTTTAAGTATACAGAAAAGGTTTCAAGACAGAGCTACCAGGGTTCTAGAGTGAAGGAAAGTATAAAGCTGTCAAAAGGAGAAAAAATTCCAAGCATTAAATTAAATAGAGAAAAATATTCATTAGCTTTATGTTAAGAAACTTGAACAATGCAATCACACAGAAACAAATGAGATATTTATGTATTTTGTTTCTGTAGGAACATCAAAAAATTATTGAAAGTGCACTTGGCCAACCCTTGTTTGAAGACACGGTTAAGAAGAAAATTGAATATGGCTCAGTTGGTTAAACAAAATCCAGATGGTCCAAATGGAAATGTTACCTGTGGATGGTTTACCGATGCTCCATATGAATATACAGTTAAACCTGGAAAGAGAGTCACTGCTCGCCCTTCCTCCCAAATTCCAGGCTTAAGTGCAGAGTCTGATGATAAAACCGCGGAGCAAAGGCCCAAACAGTTCATTAAGGATTTTGATTCTGATTATGTCAAATTGGCCAAGCAAGGTGGTCATAAAAATCTATTGACTCAGGCTGAAAATGATCCTAACGAAGTTTCGACATCAACTTACATGCCACCAGATTGGTACATTGACCTGGCTGCATCCAAACCAAAGGAACAGAAAGAAACCCCTCAGAGAAATGCTCCAGACTATATGGTCCACGAAGAGTTTGATACAGAGCAAAAGGAAGATAAATATGAAATGAATAGAGGTCCTTTTGATTTTGACCAGGAAACCCATATTAACAGCGATGAAAAGAATGTAAAATTGCCATCGGTCAACCCAAGATTTGATGATAATAGCATTACCACTTCTAGCAGAGATCCTTCAATGAATCACAAAGAGGGAAAACTTGGGAAGAAGTGTGTTTTTCCACCTATGCAAGGGCATGATATGGCTAAGGCTGTTAACTTTGGCAAGCTACTAAGTCACGGATACGGAGACGATTGGTTTCAGCACCGTGAAGACGCTTCAACAAACATCCAAAAATAAAATCCTTAAACTAAAAAATATGTGTACCTAATTTATGTTTGAGTAGTGTAGTAACAACTATTTCCTCTAGGGGATTTTAATATAAATTTATACACTTTAGACCATTCCATATCCCAGTAAATAACTTGCTGCCGTTTCCAATGCAAAATTCTAAGCATTAGTTTAAAACATTTTTATGTTATTGATGTCTTCTGCTTCATTGTATTTAATGTGTTTTGGAAATAAATAATTTAGTTCAAACTTTGTATTTACTGTGTTGTATTTTAGGTGGGGTTGGTTGGTTGCCCTCTCAGCTATGTTTTTTTTATTTATTTTTTTTATAATTCTTTATTTTTCTGTACATGGATTAATTGAACAAGCATTCACGTCATACCCCAACAGCAGTAACATGCATTGAAATTGTATAACCGTATGACAGTTGTGGCATAGTAAACTGATGCACATTTTTGTATGAGGGTTATCAAGAACTGTACTAGGCTAGCAAACAGGAAACAAATCAGTAAGTATAAAACAAAGCCTTTGCAGCGAAGTTACGTGAGGTCATGTAGGTTAGTTCCGTAGTTAAACATATAGTTAAAATGCGAAGCCCCGAACCCGGACAAATTAGCTAGGAACTTTGCTGCTCGAGGTGAAGCTAGATCATTATCATTATTTATTGCGGATCCCCGCTTTCTTGACCTTTTAGCCTGTTAAAACGGTTGATATGCTAAACACCCATTATATGCTGGAAGTCACAATATTTATATGATGTAACATCAAGTGACAATATATAAACTTGGGTGGACCTACAGGAGGCAAGATTGTCCTGCCCTGAGTGTGGAAAGAGACTTTTGGATGTGAATGTTGGGGCAGGTTATGTTTAGCAGGGTAAAATGGAAAAAATGCATGGCAACTGGCCTGGCGTGCTTGCTAAACAGACAATGTATATGTCAGTTTAATGTTAATTAAATGTGAGTGCCCACAGGTAGTGTGCGGGGGAGGTTCATCTGGTTCAGCATCCTCTAGGGTATCAAGAGTCCTGGGTGAGGATACGGGAGACTGGTGATGGACGTAGCTTGCATTGATATTGTGGTCACAGGAACTAAGTGCCATGTTGTGGCTATGTATTGTAGGGTGGGACTTAGAGGGTCCTAAAGTTGTGGTCTTTTAGGTGGGTTCAGTGGCATGTTTGTCCGCCCTTCCCTAGAATTAATCCTGAATGAGTAATTCCTTAAAGGAAGAGTCTGTCACCATAAGTTGTCATGGCATGTGCAGGTCCCTGGCATAGCTGTTGTCATGCATAAAAAAGGCTATTGATTGTCGTGGTCCAAATATAATTTTGCCCCTTCATAAATCCATGGGAAGACATCATCTTGAATGTGCAGTGCAATTTTGGAGCAACAATTTTAAAGAGGGAAATTGCAGAATGAGTGAGGGTGCAGAGGCAAGCTACAACATTAATAAAGAGGGTGGAAGACATTAGTAATGAAAAAAGGTCTAGAAAAACCATTTGATTTCTTTAGAAATAAAAAAAGTACGCACACGGGATATGACAGTGCTGTACAACTATATTTAGAGTCCGTATAAATCGCTTCCTGGTAACTTGTCCATTAGCAGAAATAAACAGCGGAAAATTGTTCGGTTCGGGACCTCAGCAATTCGGGATTTCGGAACAACTCTTGCAGCCGCTTGGTAGATAACTCCCTAATTCCCACGGTATTAGGGAGTTATCTACCAAAAGGCTGAAAGGCCTAAAATTACTTTGTATTCGTAAATTGTGCCCCTACTCGCTGTACTGCGAGTAGGCGCATGTCTATTAAACAGTGAGCAGCCAGTGGCTGCTCACTGTTTAAAAAAAATTCAAAAGGGCCCCCCTTCCCACGCTGTGTAATTTGACTCATAACACTCTGATTGATTGTTTACTTAATCCACCAAACAGAGAGTTATGAGTCAAATTACACAGCGTGGGAAAATTCCAAAGAACTTTCCCACGCTGTGTAAAATGACAGAGCACTCTGGTGGATTTCAAACCAACCAATCAGAGTGCTGTGACAGGTAAATGTAGAGACTTACGTGTCAGTCTCTTCATTTACCTGTCAGAGCACTCTGATTGGATGGCTTAAACCCACCAATCAGAGTTCTTTGAGTCTAATTGCAGGGCAGGGCAAGGCTTTATAAGGGAGACTGGGGGGACATAGTCTCAAAACAATAACCACTACTAAATATGTTATAACATGTGTTTTGGTAGTACCAGAAAAGAGTCTGTCTTTAATTTATGTTTGAAAAAAACGTGTAAGGCGTAAATATATATCACAGTTAAGACTAAATTTTATTTTGAAAACACGAAGAAAACAAAAATAATGTGAAAATGGTTTTAAAAAGAGGAATTTAGATCTACCAGAGAAAAGGCAGGTAATTAGAGGTTCTTGTGACTCCTAAACGGTATGAATAATTATAGCATATAAATTTGAAACAAACTATATGTGAGAACAAGGTGATTGTAACCTTTCAGTTTGAAACAAACTATGTTTGAAAACAAGGTTATTTAAAATCGATCTACTTGTATTTATCTGTGTAGAACTATTGAGCAGGGGATCCCAATTAATTTTTCCCTTTGTGTAGTGTATCAACATCATCAAACCCCCACCAAACAAATCAATTTTGTTCGGTTGCATAAACCTTTTTTGTTTTTTGTATGTGCTGGTGTGTTTGTTTGTATTTGCCTGTGTGTGTGTGTGTATTTGTATTTGTCACACAGATACATACACAGTAGCACACAGATACACTCCTCAACACACTGTGTGTCTGTGTTTTTGTATGTGTCAGTGGGTGTATCTCCGTGTGTGCATGTATTTATCTGGCACACAGATACACACAGTAGAACATACACTGACACACCTTTACACACAGATTCACACACATTGGCAGATACACATACTGACACAGCTACACACAGACACATACACATATGTTTAACGTATCTTTTTTTTATTCCTTCAGTGCTGCTGGCTGAACATGGTGTGCCAGGTCGGCAGCTACTCATTTCCCGCTCTCTGTCTGGGAGGAAGTGCTGTCACTTCCTCCCAGCATCCCACACAACAGTGGTCCAGTCGCGGTCTTAGACGCCCGCTGTGCCTAACCGGACCCCTGTTTAGTGATAACCATCGGCTGGCCCTAAATGCTTGGTCCACCCGATGGGCAAATTGCTACAGAACCCCAATTTTGTTCTCGCGGAACCCTAATTGGGAAATGCTACGGTAGTGTTAAGATTGCAAACCTCCATCTAAGTATAGTTGATATGAGTCAGAAAGAAACCTCAAAACATCAACCAACAGGATAGGTTGCTCATATGTTAGCAGGGGGCTAATTTGTATAGTGTATCATCTGGTCACTAGATAGTCACTAGAAGTTTGTTAAATAGATCATATTGTGACTATGGCCACTAGCAGAGAATATATGCCACTATTAAAACGGGGTCTTAATAGTGGCCTATATTCTCTGCCCCACTGCAGTCCCTCCTCAGATATTTGTTCTGGAATTGCCCCTGGCTCGGTTAAGTTTAGGGGCTGATTAGTTATGTTGAGACAAAGATGCAACTGATCTGCTATTTTTGGACACAGATTGCTCTGGGTAGGTATATGGAGACAGAGATGGCAATGGTAAGCTGGGCATAAAGATGGCACTGTAGGAAGTGGGTGACATGCAACCTAATGAAGTTGGGGGCCCAAAGTGTTGGAGTGGTTAGTATATAGCCATGCCCAGCTGGAGCTCCAAAAATAATATTGCACCCAGGCGTCAGTGACCCTATGATCGCCCCTGCTTCCACTTCTGATGCTCGCCTTCAAGACTTCTCCAGAGCTGAACTGTTCCTGAGGAACTCCATTTCCTCCTCCGTTAGACTTTCACCTAGTCTTCTTTCCTTGTGTATCAATTAACCAACGCTTCTTCCCTGCATCCTAATTCCTCTCTGCAACTGTCAAAAATAACCCATTAAGCCCTCCTTGAATACTTTTCCATTAGCCTTCTTGTAACGGAGCACCTGGCACCCCGACTGGGTACCTCTGTTTATGGACGCTTCCTAGCTTGCACCGAGGACCACAAGCACCGTACCGGACACCACAATCACCGCAGACTCCACAACCACTGTAGCTTAACTGGAGTCTTGCCGTCTTCCTTCCACCCTGGATCAGCTTCTGTCCTCCAGGTCCGTGTGGTGAAGACCTCTTCTCCAGGAAAGCGTATCAGGAACAAGCTCTAAAAAGTGCTAAGCTACAACGGGTACTGGAGTGGCATACTCAACCAGCTCACAAACAATGGATCGACCTAGATAAAAGCCATATTGGCCCCTCCTTTCTGACGTCGGTATGGAATTCAAAGAGATTACCACGGGTGATACTTGAACCAACATCTACCGTAGCGCAGACACTGAAAGCATGGGATACTATCAGAAGAGCCCCACATATATCTCAAACACCGAGCCCGATGATTCAAATACAACATAACCCTCAGATAGGAGGAGGACTACCCCTGACATCGTGGACTTTCCTGGGAGAGGGGGAATCATTCCCCATCCATAGGCTACTAAACACTGGCATGGCCCCCTTCAGGGAACAGCTGGAGGGCAACCACCCCACTAGCCTACAAGCCCTTCGTTATATGCAGCTCAGGTCCTACTACCAGACACTCCCAAACAAGGAAGCCATACATAGGGACTTATCGTGGTTCGAATCACTATGAGATCACAAGACTACCCTAGATAGGACGGTATCCAGTCTATACCAACACATGCTAGTGGGACACCTCACCAACAACGACCAATTCCGCAGACGCTGGGAACACATGCTGGGCACATCCTTCACCACGGCCCAATGGGATAAGGTCCTCACACTGCACCATAAATGCTCGTCGAGTTCCCAATACCAAGAAATAAACTACAAACTTCTCTCATTTTGGTACAGGACACCTGATAGCCTACACAGGATCTTCCCAAATGTACCTGACACATGCTGGAGATGTGGAGAAGAGCGAGGTATGCCACTACACATATGGTGGGAATGCCCTCTCATTGCGCCATTTTGGGAAGGAGTTAAACAGAAAATAGAGGACATCTTAGGGACTGACGAAAGACTTGACGCAGGGGCAGGTCTCATGCACTCCACACCAGACACCATAGGGGCATATCGTAAAAACATTTGTAGACACCTGTTGAACGCTGCCAAAGCACTAATTCCACTATACTGGAAACAGACAATGGATGGAGCAGGTGGAAGAGATATATATAGTGCAGAATCAACACAGGCTGCCCTAATAGGTCTTGAGGACAAACATGTGGAGCGATGGCGCCCATGGCTGCTATATATAGCAGACTGAAACACGGACAGGAATGAACCCCAGCGGACCCAAGGAACACCGTGCTCCCTCTCGGATGGAGAATGAGACCCGATACAACACTCACGGTAACCACAGGCTTAGGCAATGGGATCCCCCTAACCCACTACACCCACCCCTTCTTCAGCATCTTCCTCTATCCCCCTTCTTTACTTTTCCTTTCCTTATCTCTTTTTCATCTAAGTTCTCCAACAATGATACATAAGCTGACTGAATAACTGATGCAGACCAACTCAACTCGAGGTTACCAACAGATATACTACATATTCACGCTCAAACATTTGTCTAGGGGCGAACACTTCAACCACAACATCACGAAACATAAACAGGGAAAACACACAAACAGCTAATGACCCCCAAAGTGGGCCCGATAACCTTCATCATCTCATTGGGGATGAGACCTGCAGGCGATAAGGGGATAGTAAATGTAATCACAATGCTGACTCAGCAAAGACATCACCTTACTTAAGGAACAGTATGGGGACAGCCACCCCAGTGACATAAGATGATCTCCGTGGACATACTGACCTTAATGGCGGACCGCCCCAAAGGTATCAGACATGCACATATTACCCAATAAGCTAGGACGGAGACAACTCCTAATAACTCCACTGGACACAATCGGACACATTCGACCAACAAGACAGCTCACCCGAGCACACTCGATTACACGAACACCCACGACCTTTACTAATCTGCATAACCTCCACGAAGCACAGTCCAATGCTTCAAAAAAGGTACTATGAACACCTCAAATACGCCGAATTCAGCATACAGCCTATAAAGTATGACAATTTATAACCGCAACCTGAGCATCCTCCTAACTAACATAGCTTGTTATACATATTTACTCTACATTTCTGTATAATAACATACAACTGTTTAAATGTTGATCATTCAAATTTTGCCGGGACCTGCGCGTCCGCTATACTGTATCAGATTGTTGCAGCTAATAAACAGCTTTGAGAACCTAAAATGAGCTAAGTGGTTAGAGCTCAGGGGAGTATGCAGAGCATAGCAATCCCCGGTGTGATAAAGCAGTTCCCTCCAATCACGATACAAGACTACTGAGGGTTATGATCTGTCTGTACTGGCACATACAGCCTCTTTTATTCACATTCTACAAACATAGTACTGCCCACAGGGTTTTGAAGAACAACTAATCAAGACATTACAACACAGCTGACACTCCCATTCATTACATCAGAAATCCTCCCCTCTGCCTGTGTTACAATTATCTCAACACAATAGAATTATCACAGGCAGGAAAATACAGTATTATAAAAACATATCACAGGCACCCCAAAACATGCAATAACCCCATAAAAATATATCCTTGGAACCGGGGGATCTGGGTGAACCACATATCCAAAATTCACCCAGATCCGTTAAGTAGTTTGGAAGATACGGTTTAATGCAGATTCCGCAGAACATATACAGGCTATATGAAAAATAATTCTTGTGAAATGTGTCCCCTGTTCTGTAGTTTAAAACTACTGAACGATGTCTTTGTGCACCAAATACCAGCGAGATGGCACCGTGTAGAAAAGTCAAAACAGTGTGAGTTAAAATGGCCGCCATCCATTGTTCTCACCATGTGCCTCTGATACATGAAATGGTGGCCACCCAGTAACTCCACAGTTTGTCTGGTAGTCTATCTAGCCGAACCAACAGATGAAACACATGGGGAACAGTGCAACAAACGGAGGGAATCATAAAACATATGGACAATAGTCATATTTGTGCACAATCTCCAGTTTTGTCACAGGGCACAAAGTGTGTTTTCAAATGCCATATATCCCAGGGCCATTGTCATGTGGCAGGAGGCTGGCAATCAGTCCTCTCCAATGCCCAGTGGCAAATGGCAGTTTGTCACACTACTTTTCTATCCCGTCCCTTACCCTTTGTGTCCCTATACCCCACTCCCTCTAACATGCACGCTCGCTGAACTGGGCCCTCAACCTCTCTGTTCCTGTTCATCCATCTTGTCTGGTTCCAATTACATGTCTGTACACCGCTATGAAATTTGTTGGCGCTTTTATAAAAAAAAAAAAAAAATAGTAGAGAAAGCCAATCCCTCTGACATGCTCCTCTTTGGATGAGCACGCTGCATGGATGCTAGCTCTGTCCATTTACCTGAGTTCGAGAAGGTATGCAAACGTCCCAGTGGTGTCCTTGGATAATTCCCCTAGGACATCAAAAATGTCTTGGAACCCTCCCATTGGTCTCATTTTATAGTGTCTGCCTATGTGTCAATTTTTGATGTATACACACTTGTGACATCATGGCCTTCTGTAACCAATTGCAACCCAGTATAGGATATATACTCCCTGGTTGTCCTTGTATCTTTTCCCCCCGAACGGGGGTCTCCATTTACAGCAATACAAAACATAAGCCCACCCCAGCGACGCTGTGTCTGGAGATAAAGGTATCTCCGGACACAGGAAGCCGAACACACCAAACCCCCAAAAATACACACCATAAAGTAACGCATTTACACATGCCATACATCCCCAAATAGATCCTGGTCCCAGCTATGTTCCTTGCAAATTGAAAAGCTATCGGATGTACAGAGTCCGAGAAATCGTCTTACAAAGTCTGGGCTTGAGGCTCTGTACATACCTGAAAATAGCTCCACAGAATCAGAACCAGAAACTTGGTTTTGGCCAGTGATTCAAATGTCCCACCTAAACCACGCAGAGGCCAATCAGGAAAAAGGGTGCGAAGCAATGTGCAACAAACGGCGCTCAGGGAGGGGAGGTGTTTCGCCAGCCAATCGGGACAAAGGGCGCAAAACCAGTTTGAATAGTACCCTTTCTTCTATTGGCTGGCATGGATTTCCAGGCGGCCAGCGGGACTCTGCCGCTGTGAAGCCGACCCATAGCTCCAGAAAGTCGGTCAGGGCTCCCTGGTGGGTAAGCAAGGGGGCTGGAACAAAGGGGTATAACAGGGATAATTATAGTCTTTTGGAGACACTGTTTTAGACAGGCATGGCACGCTGTGACAGCGTTCAATCACACATCTCCCCCTTGACCACTTCCGATAGCCATAGCATGATCCATACGAGTCAGTTGACGGCTTCCTGGAGTGGACATATAGTCTGTTAGTGCCTTGCCTGCAACAGCACGTGTCTTTGGTCAACCCCTACAGTCTGGGGTTCTGGCTGGCTTTGCATCCTGCACCCTCCTAGGTGACTTAGACACAAGGCGCCTTTAGTCCGGGCAGATTCCGGTACACAGGCGTCTGAGCCCGTAAGAAAAAACCCTCCCTGAGCTCCATTTAAGGTGGAACGTGAACGTGATGACGTGAGCACATGCAACGTTGTACGCACGGACGGAGTGGCTGACACAGAGACAGAAACGGAGACGGAAAGAAGAGGAGAGCGATACTATGAGCGCTAAGAATTGGATTACCTTGTGTAGCGTGTTTGGAGCATGAAAGCTTGAAAGGCCTGAGCCGGAAAGCCTAAAAATATACAGAATATGTAGAGAAAATATAGAGAGTGTGGTGGAGAGAGCGGTGGCAGCAACTCCAGTAGCTGCTTGGATCGATTCCAGAAGTGTGCAGATAGATCAAGTGGAAATAAAATCTTACCCTCAGATCAAAGAAAAGAAGAAAAACGCTGAGAGAGGAGTTGAGGACTTGAGGAGTGAAGTGGAGAGGAGAAACACTGTTAAGCGCTGCTAAGGACCAGCAAGAAGTAGCACGACCAAAATAGGTCCGCTACCGGATAAGAAATATAAGGTTAAGCAACGGAGCGATAAGTATAATTTATATTACATTTCTGTACTGAAACAGCATGGTGAATATATAAATCGAAATAATTGATATGCTCCACTCTGAACCACTTGTACCTTAAAGGACCACTCTAGGCACCCAGACCACTTCAGCTTAAAGAAGTGGTCTGGGTGCCAGGTCCAGCTAGAGTTAACCCATTTTTTCATAAACATAGCAGTTTCAGAGAAACTGCTATGTTTATTAATGGGTTAAGCCTTCCCCCTAATCCTCTAGTGGCTGTCTCATTGACAGCCACTAGAGGCGCTTGCATGCTTCTCACTGTGATTTTCACAGTGAGAGCACACCAGCGTCCATAGGAAAGCATTATGAATGCTTTCCTATGTGACCGGCTGAATGCGCGCGTAGCTCTTGCCGGGCGTGCGCATTCAGCCAACGGGGAGGAGAGAAGGAGGATCGGAGGAGGAGAGCTCTCCGCCCAGCGCTGGAAAAAGGTAAGTTTAACCCCTTTTCCCCTTTCCAGAGCCGGGCGGACGAGTATGTTTTCCTGGCACTATAGTGGTCCTTTAAATAAAAGGGACTGCTCCACAAGAGGAGACATATAAAAGTATGTATATATATATATATATATATATATATATATATGAAAAGTATGCAACATAAGTAAAAAAATAAATAAAAAAATAATAAAATAAATAAAATGTAAAAAAAAAAGTAAAAGGGAGTTGTAATAAATCTCCTGTTTAAAGAAACAGCATACTCTGTGTTTCCTTAAGCTTGACTCACAGACAATAAGAGGATTAAGCGACAAACATTTTAGCAGCTGTAACCTGAGTGATCAGGTCTGTTGCCTTTTTTTTTTCAATCAAGAATAAGCATTTCACTCATAAACAGTATTCACTATAAGACGGACTAACTATTCTTTGAATAATTACCTTACAAACCAGTTACAACTCTCTATAAGAGTCGGTTACACTCACATTCATCACAACGCAACGGGTGTAGACAAAGACTTTAAAACTTAAAGATTTAAAGACTAAAACAATTTGGAGAGTTAGAGGTCTCATAGTTTGAGACATAGAGGAGAAAAAAAGAGATAAATAAAAAAAATAAGGAAAAAAAAAGGGGAGGGAAGGAAAGAAAGAAAGGGTTAGCATACAGTCTATTGTATACTAAACAATGCTATACTCCACTGTTTATTACCACTCTCCACAGTTTACCACCCTTCATTATCACATATCCTTCTAAGCAAACCAAACTAACAGACTCAGCACGGTATGCTAAAAAAGAGAAGCAAAGGCAAACACAGGAGGAAGATGAAGAGACACAATATGGTCGCCGCACAAAGCGGTAGTAAGAGGACTTTTTTTGAAACGTTCTTCTTTCCTAAAGAAACAAAATATGTCAGGTCTACTTGAATGCCATAGACAAATAGCTAGAATTTCTAAACAAAATAAAATTCAACCTTCCCCTCAATTAGCGGAACAGCTTACTGTGCTTTACACACGACTTAAGGAGCTCAATGGGGAAGAAACTAAGCGCATGCTATACAAACTCAGAGCTAATGTATACCATAGTGGCGGGAAAGCCAACAAATATTTAGCTTCTAGACTTCGTAATAAATACTCTAGCTCTAAGATACCCTATGAAATGGGAAATGATGGTCTAAAGAAAATCAGATGAGATGAGCAGACAAGGTTTATACTGAGGATGGATAATACTAGAAAACTTGCATTGATATTGGAGCACTTAAGGGGGGCCAGAGGAGGCGGACTTTTACTAGCATTAGATGCTGAAAAAGCTTTAAACCGCCTCAGCTGGCCCTTCCTGCAACAGACGTTGTGTGCATATGGGCTCCCACAACAACTATTGAAACAGATTTTTGCTTTATACTCAGGCCCTTCAGCCCAAGTGTTACAGGCGGGCTTAATGTCCGATCCATTTAAGTTAACTAATGGAACGAGGCAGGGGTGCCCGTTGTCCCCATTACTGTATGTGCTGGCACTAGAGCCCCTTTTGCGAATCATCCAAAATCAACCCCATATAAAAGATATTCAAGTTAAAGGAATAGAATACAAAATTAGTGCCTTCGCGGATGATATTCTACTCTATATCACCGACCCCATTAATACCCTTCCTACACTTATGCAGATAATAATGGAATATGGCCTCTGTTCTTATTACTTATTAAACATTATTAAAACGCGGGCCTTCGGATTAGATTTACCCTCTCAAGCTATAGATATATTACATAAGACATATCCCTTTGAATGGAGACGTGATAACATCAAATACCTAGGGATAATATTTGCTGGAAGACTTACTGATCTGAGTGCAGGTAACTATATTAGGGTATGGAAGGAGTGTAAGCAAACTGATAAAATGGAGATCCCTTTTTCTTACCTGGACCGAAAGAATAGCAGCTATTAAGATGTCACATGGTGCCAGAGCGGTTACATAAAATGTTTCCCTCTGTAATAACTGGCTGTGTGTTTATTTAGTTGAATAAGTCTTTAATATATATATATATATATATATATATATATTTCTTCTTGGGCCAAATATAATGCTCGCAACATTAATATATGTCTATATTAATGAAAAGTACTAATACGCAATTTGACTTACGGTTTCTTCAGGTTTATTCTTAGTTACGGATACATAATAAAACAACAAAGGATGTTACAGGATAATGGACATTCAACAGCAGATGGTAATTGCTGGTCTTCTGAAGGGAGAGTTACTTCCTTACATCTTTACATCGAGAGAGAGCCAAGAGAGAGCCAAGAGCCAAGAGAGAGCGCGGCCTCGTGTACCTCTGTTCAGTTACTATATAGAAGTGCCATAATGACATCAGACTATAACTCGAGCCATATAAGGACAAAACCCCCAAATCCACATTCCTGAACTCTCAGACAAAGAAAGCCTTGTGACTTATACCATCTGTTACTTATGTCAATCCACACATCCATATATAATCAATAGAAACAGAATATGCAATATTCTATACCCTCCACCTCACCCACTTGTTGGAGATGTCAAAAGAATATTGGATCAGTTATACATATATGGTGGAACTGCCCATTAATCCAACCCTTTTGGGAAGCCGTACATACATTGTTACAAGATCTCACAAAAGTTAAACTATCGTATAATCCCCTTCTGTACTTGTTATTGCATATCCCACCACATACGCCCAAATATCTCCAAAAATTTATCTTCCATATGGCACTGACGGCTCAACACCTTATTGCACAAGCCTGGAAGACTTCAAGCATTCCCACAATTCAGAAAATACATTCTGAGATGGAGGAGCAGAGGGTTTATGAGCGCTGCTTTATAAGTATATATCCATCTAACCAATGTGGGATAGCGGCATGGGACATTTGAGACAAGTGGAGATTGGTACTCCCCATATAGGGGGAAGCATTAATGTCTCATAAAGATGTTATCGCACTGTTTTAATACATTTTGATCTCAAGTAGGTTAGCACTAGATTAAATTTTATGCTCCAGTTATACAGAAATTTGCAATCTAAATGTGATTATACTGATAAAGGCCATATTGAGTACCAAAGTATTGTGTATTATTATGGATAATACACCTTCTCAGTGCTGTGATTTGAAAAAAGTTTTTGATAAGGGTGAAGCAGACCATCTTTCAACTAATGATGACCTCATGATTGTGCCATAAACTTAGTTCCTAGTACTATGCCTCCTAGAGATAGGATTTATCCTCTATCTATCTACCCATCCATCCATCCAAAAGGGATTCATTAGACTGTCTTCTTCACTTGCAAATGCAGGATTTTTCTTTTTATCCAAAAAAGGTTATCTAAGACCCTGCATAGACTACCAAAGGTTTGAACAAAACCATTGTTAAAATGTATATGCATTCCAATCATCACCAAACTCTTTGACAGTCTACATGGTTTACTAAACTTGATATAACAGGTGCCTATAATTTGGTTAGGATCAAGGAGGGTGATTAGTGGAAAACTGCATTTAATACCCACAGCAGTCACTGAGTACCTTGTCATGCCATTCGGGTTATGTAATGCACCTGCTGTGTTCCAATATCTTCTCAACGATGTCTTAAGAGAGTACCTTACCAGTTTTGTTATTGTTAATCTCAATGACATGCTCATACACTCACATGATCTTTAAATACACCACATTCACGTACGTCCTGTTCTTTGAAATCTCATTGAGAACGGTCTTTTTTGCAAACGATCTACGTAAACCCTTTGTTTTAGAAGTGGGTGTATATAAAATTGGTGTGGGGGCAGTAATTTCTCAAAGGTCCTATCCTGAGTCTACTCTACATCATTGTGGGTTCTTTTCAAGGAAATTGATACAGACAGAAAGGAACTCCTAGAGGGTTCATGATACTTAGAGACCATAAAAATGTGTCACACTCCCCCCACAAGCTTCTGAATCGCTTACCTGTAGCCTACCTAAGCTGAGGGCCAGCAGGGATAACTTCCTGATGCATCGCCCACAGAGGCCGAAGATCCACAGGCGGCGACAGTCCATCAGGAGCTTCGGCTGTTTCCCTACACAGATGGCCCTGGTCTTTAATGTGCGTGCTGAGTCTGTGGATACGAGATGCGGGCCTTCATACAAGCTTGGGGCATGGGGGGCACCTTACCTTGGCTACTGGCTATCTCCCTACTCTCCCTAGTATAGGAATTACCCAACACTGAACTACCCAACACTGGCTACTGGCCAGCTATAATTTAATGTTTTGCATAGGAGCTTTCTTATTGATTCTTATTTTTCCTTTTCAGGGTATCCAAAGATGCTTTACACCTGAGAGAGGAGGAGACATAAAGTATATCCTAAGAAAAGGGAAGCTTTTTAGATAGTCCAACTTCATACCAAACGCCTATATGGCATATATTATTAAAGGGATATCATGTGTGATTCGTCACTGACTTCTTTGATATTAGACTTTGTATGTCCTACTGACTTCCATCATATTACTTGGATCTTCTATCAGCTCTTATGCATATTCCATTTTTCTTTCCAGATATTTATTCTGGTTACTTTAGTTACTAGCTTGTTCTGGGTTTTTTATTGACATTTTATTATGCCATTTTATTTGCCACTCCCTTTTGTTCCTACACTATGTATTTATTTTTTTATGTTGTGTGCATTGGTGTTGGTTCCCTCTCTTTCTCTTCTCCTTCCCCCTTCGTCTTGGTTTGCCCTCCTCCCCCCCCCCTTTAAGATTATGGAGGGGGAATAAGTTTTTAAACTCACCATATGGGATATTTAAGGGTGAAGCTTCTATCAGTGAAGTACTCCTATATCTAAGGACCGGGTGGTCTGTAACGTGTAAGGAAGAATTTTGAGGGGCTTTTGTTTTCCCCTGTTTGTCTATGTACCTTGTGGAATAAACCTATTAATTTTGGATTTGGAGCGCTTGCTTTTCCTGGCATTATTTTTTGTTTTTTTTCCCTTTGCAAATGTTCTGTATGTGCCCAAGTCAGGCTTATTAAAGCCGTTACCAATTCACATGAGGTCATGGACTCCTCTTTCTAATGACATTATGGTGGACTTACCTCCATCCAAGGGTAACAATGTGATACTCATGATAGTGGATCATTTTAGTAAGATGGCTTATTTTGTACCCGTACCCAAATTGCCATCATCCGCTTACCTGGCCAAGATATTTGCCCTAAAAGTATTCCGGTTGCATGGCATTTCTCAGGTTATGATGTATTAGGCAGGGGTTCACAATTTGTATTTAGATTTTGGAGAGGATACTGTCCTGAAATTGGAATCACATTATCCTTTTCATCAGCCTATCACCTACAAAATAATGAAGCTGCTGAATGTGCCAATCAATTTGGAACAATATTTGTGCTGTTTTGTTTCTACTCTGAAGGCCAACTGAGCGGACCTTCTTCCCTGGGCTAAGTTTGATCGCAATAACACAGATCATGAATCTTCTGGTCAGTCCTTTCTTTGCTAATTATGGCATTCATCCCCTAGTTTTTCCATCCTCCTTTGTTGAGTAAGGGATATCGGGATTTGACTTGCATTTTGGAGTCAGGTTCATGCTATACTGCAGAAAAGTGCCATGCTCCAGAAACGTTATGCTGATCGTCACCATAGGGCAGCACCTTCCTATCAAGTGGGTGATAGGGTTTGGCTCTCCATGCAAAACTTCCGCTTCAGTGTTCCCTCTAAAAAGATGGCACCTCACTTTCAGACCATTTAAGATCCTGCATATAGTGAATCCTTTATCTTATGCTTTTGATTTACTTCATAATCTACGCATTCCTATTGTGTTTCATACCTCACTTTTGAATCCATTAGTGTGCAACCGCTATACTTCAATGACTCCTGCTCCTGTTCTGGTTGATGGAGAGGAGGAATATGAGATCCAGGAACTTGTGGATTCCCAGTTTTCTGAGGGACACTGGAAGGGTTATGGACCAGAATAACGTTCTTGGGTTTTGTCTTCTGATATCCATGCTCCAGTCCTGCTTCTTAGGATTCATTCCAGGTTTCCTTTACATCCTGATTCTGTTCGTCCTGGGGGTTTATGTTAAAATACCTGTCCCTTGCAGTGCTGTACGATAAGAGAAATTATGTATTTTCTGAGTTCGGATCCACTCATCTCTAGCCGCCCGGTGTCTTATTAGGACATCATATATGACTTGGATCCCTCCTATTGGTCTCCTTTTATAGTGTCAGCCTGTGTGTCGCTTTTTGATGATGTGTACACACTTGTGGCATCATGGCCCTCTGTAACCAATCACAACCCAGTATAGGGTATATATACTTCCTGGTTGTCCTTGTATCTTTGCCCTGTAGAGGTTCTTGTTACCCAAAAGTGTGCTTATACTGTGTTTTGGATTTCCTGTTTTCTAACCTCAGTTTGTTTGACTATACTTGCTCTCTGTTATCCTGATCTTGGCCTGGCTATCGATTCTATGTGTTTTTGTTATCCTGACCTCAGCCTGTCTCTCGTTTTTTTCTCTGTCTGCTTGCAGACATTTCATTTACCTGGCCGCTCTAAGGACCGGTACGTGTACCTCTACTGCTTCATTTAGGTTTGCATGTTAGGGTATATCTATTCCTGACACTTGATGCCACAGGGGACTCTGGATCACTTCTGGTCCAGTTGCCGAAGCTTGGACTGGGGACTCTCTGAAGCCCTTCCACCCAACCAGTTCTTTTCTTCCAGGCAGGTATCGTCCCCTCTACCTATTCCTCTGCAGCTCTCCTTACAGGCAGACATCCCTATCTCTGCCTGTAAGGATAGTATTATTCCTAAAACTATAGTGTTCTTTTAAAACCCTTCCTGCACAGAGAGCGGGGGATCTGATTGTAATCAGACACAGTTGAGAATATCCACTGGTTGGAATACATTTTTTACCAGTTATAGAGATTTACTGCATACAGAGTTAAAACACACATGTTTACGGGAAAACTGTAGAGATTTTTCCTCTAATCCAAGAATATCCTGAAATTTGGTAATATGTATCTCGGATTTCCCATACACCCAGTATACATTTACCTTACAGGTCTCTATACTGCTTTTGTCAGACTGGAATACTGAGAAATCTATGATGACAAAAAAGTCTATAACTGAAAAAAACTGTGGTGAGGATCCAATCAAGACAGGTTGGTTCCAGGTGTCAAATAAAAGGAATCCAGACCAACTAAGGGATGACCGGTTTATTAATATTGCAATACGACTCATTCTAAGTAAAATAAAAAAGCAGCATGGAGAATGAGTTCTGAACATTGTGCAAAGACTTATATATCTACTAAGCTCTCAATATAATATTGTTGGAAAAGCTTTCTAAATGATTTAATATTATGAAAAATAGTTTTCAATCTTCCGATATTTTTTGATATATTGATAGATTTTGATATAGGATTTATGTTTTGATATTTTAATACGTTGAGAAAATATTTAGAAGTTTATTAAAAAATAATAAATCCTTTGGAAAGCTTAATCAACAAAAAATTTCAATTGAAATCTAAATATGAAAAATTACTGATAATATTTATTAACCTTATTGGTTATAATTGTCTGCATAAAGGAACTCATTTATGTATTAAAGTAGATATGAAAATTAGTGAAAACCAGCTAGAACAAGGCCAGAACATAGTTATTTCAACAATTATCTGACTCTTGACACATGTTAATTCAGCATGGCATACGTGACTGGTTCATCTACTTGAAATGGAGTTTCTTGTTAGTAAAAAGGTGCTAGCAATGTTAGCTTAACTATTATGAAAGGCTAGGACAACAGTATTTTCTTTTTACATTCCCCCACGAAAAGTGTTTACAATAGACTGAAACCACTAGTTATGTGAGATAAGGTTAAAAGTAAACAAGGTCGTCAGATTATGACCAGTAAGCCAACAAAATAGTGAGTGTATCCACTCGTAGTCGGTGCTGTTAGACCTTATCCCATTAGCAGGCTTGGGACTAAAGATAGTTTAGTTTATAATTATTAGTTTATTGCAACCTGGATATGCATAGGTTAGTGTTCAATTGCAAAAAGGGAATAGTAGGACTTATAAGCAAGGTGATATATATTAAGAGAGTTTTAGGACAAGGGTGCTTAGAATACCTTAAAGGTAGGAGGGGAGCAGGACTTTGTACATGCTTATGAAAACCGCTATTAAGATGTGTATGTATGTAGTAACACCGCAATAAACCATACTATAACACCAGTAACACTCATGATCATATGTAACTAACTGGCACTAGGGAGCAGGTCTAACAGGTGGTCAAAGAGAACCAAACCTGTTCTTGCCATGGATAATATTTTGTATATCTCTCTTAAGTCTGTTGAAAATGTGATGTTTAATGTCTGGTCAGACACGTGGCTACCGCTTTCTGATGAGATTAGGCAGTAAAAACCCTTTGGGCCGCTGATAGATTGTCTAGGTGCATACAACTTTTGAGGTTCCAGTGACCTCATTATAGAAGGCCCGCAAAACCATGGCTGAGAACCAAATGTTTTTTTGTGATCCATGTATACCCCAAACCTTGAAGGATAGCCCTTCCAGAAGAATTACCATTGTAGTTGCTACAATTTCTTACATGTGCTGAGGGCATTATGCAGATACCAAGTGTCCTAGTTCCCATAAAACTAGACGCAAAAATGCCGTGGGGTATGTTAGAGATTGCTATGTAACCACAAATTGAATACAGGCCACAGGGAGGCATGGTTTATAATGAGACAGCCAACTCAAGAGAAAGATAACTGTAGTTGGCCTCCTGGAAAAAGCGTATTTATTTCTGCAGGTGAATTCGTCCGGATACACTGTGAGGGAGTACATATACACAAGTATACTTACATTGTGAAAGGACCACTTGCCTTGTCCTGTGTTACAGCGCAGGAATCCCGCAGAATTTCAACATGGAGCAAAACGTGTGATGTCAGACTAAGTATTGGTGCAGTCTGCTTAAAGGTATAAATACAAAACAGGGCAATGTTAATCTCTGTGCCCATAAGAGGAATATCTCCTTTGTAATGTGTGGGAGTGTATGTACAAATGTAGCATGTAGCCGTGTATTTTGCTACACGCTTCATAAGTGTGACATCGGTATTTTCCCATTCATCTCTCAGCCTCTCCAGAAATATTAGAAAACTTGAGGTACCTGGGGCATCTGATGGAGGAAGGGAACGTTAATGGTTCCAATTTACCTGGGCACCTCAACCTGGTGTTTGAAAGCTTAAGTCAAGTAAATAGAGATTGTACACTATATTATTTATAACAAATGTGCTACTAATATCTACAATCATGTTTTTAAGTCCACTTGATGCATATGGTTTAAGTGTCTAAGGGACCACGCTGTGCAGGCACCCTGATCTTCCTCACGTTCTCTACTTGAGATAATAACAAGGAGCATCATAAAAAGGTCAAAGCTCTTATATGTTAAAACCCTGTATTTGCCCACTTATACATTCTTCTGTATGTTAGAACGAGTAAGGCGAGGCAAAGCAACATCCACAGGAGCAGGTCAGGAAAGTGTTAGAATAATTCCTTTTTGTGTTGCTTGAATAGTGTCAGGTTACCTTATGTATCAGTCAGGAGCATGTCACAGGCTGGCATCTCATTGCAGGGTACTGGGGACACTCCTACTAACTTTAAGCTTGTCCCTAGCGATTCTCATGCCAGCCGCGATAAACCCACCTTCTTTTATGACGTGGCTAATGAGCGCCGATGTCATGACGCTAAGAACTCCACGGCATGCCAAGGTGTTTGAACGAGAACATTTTGGGGATGTGGTTACCTACCTAAGTGAACACTGTATTTAAAGAGAAACCAGGGAGAGACTCATCGCCCTGTTGTGGTTCTTGTTTGATCCAAGAGCGCTGTGGCAAAACTAGCCACTTAAGACTGTATTTCCATTCCTGTAATATTGTATCTTTAAGGCTATCTAAACTGTGCATGTTCCCTTTGCTGTATTTGATGCGTACGAGAGCATTCGTATTCTGGTGGCACGGAAGTCACCAGCATTCCTACAGTCACAAACAGTGAATTCCAACTCTGTTTGTGAAACGAACAAACTACCGAATGGGAGACCACACACAGGAGGTCGTGTGGCTCCCATTACGGATCGCAACATTGTATCTTTCGGCAGTTAATAGATGTTCAGAGTGGTCGCCGTTCGGATACTGACCACGCGGCGGTCGGCCATCTTGGATCCTTTGTTAGCCCAGCGGTATTTTGTCGTTGAGTGCCTGGAACTGAAATCAGCTACTCAACGGCACGAATACCGCTGGACTTCCAGGCCGTTCGGGAGCACCAGTCTTTCGGTATTTTATCGCTGCATGTGTATTCGTGACTTTGGTGAAAAATGTGTGTTCAAGTGTACTTCGTGCGGAGTTCGGCTAATTGTGCTGGGATCTGAGCGGTACTTTCACGAAGTATGCGCTCAGACTCCAGCTATCTGCCGAACGGTCATTCGGTATAATAGCACGAATAATGTTAAAGTTATATATTTTTATGTAAAAAGCCAGTTCTGCTGCACGGAGGGATAATCCACTTAACTGGGTATTCTAGTGGGAGTATCTCTCTTGTACAGCAGTGCATGGTGGGAGAACTGTCCTGGTTGTTAGGTTCCCCATGTAGTCCCCTACTGTACAACCCCTGTAAAGTCAGTAAGGAAACCCCTTGCATGGGGAGCCACATAAATACTGTGACCTGTGATTAAAAGCTCAGTTGACTCCCAGCCTACGTGTCGTCAAGTTCTTGGGAAGGAAGGATTTATATAACGCTACCGGTATTATTGTATGCTGTTCTTGTTATACCTGCATTATTATATGCTGTTCCTGTCTACCAGCGGAGATACTAGGAATTATACTACCTCTCCGCTACAATCACGTATTCTGTATTGGTATTCTTGTATTCTTACTTTAGCTTTGTTTGACTATTCCTCCTTCTGTGTTCCTTTGACCTCGGCTATTGTATTATCGTTTAATCCTGATTTCTGGTACCCCTGACCTCGGCTCGCTATTTGACTATTTTTTGTGTGTGTAATGTTAGTCCGGCCATCCTAAGGTCCGGTATACATTACTAGTATTTGCATTCTGCGTGTAGAATCCCCAAACGTTCCTGACAAATTGTTAATATTATCTGAGAAAGGAGAGTCTGGTTTAAGGTCCTGAGGCTGGGGTTAAGTCAGCGACTATATGTCATCTGTCAGGAAACCTGAAAAAATAGCTGGACTCTCTCTCTCAGTCAGGGACGTATTAGCCGCGAGGCAAACAAGGCATTTGCCTTGGGCGGCATTTTTCAGGGGGCTGCCCCCAAATGCCCAGGGCAAATGCCTAGTTAGCCTCGCGGCTAACAGACATGCTGAGCTGGCGGGCGGCGCTGGCTGCTGTGCGGGCGGCTGACGTCATCTTCTAGCTCCCAGCCTCACTCTGCGGCGCACGAGGGAGCTGACAGACCTCTCAGAGGAAGAGCTCCCTCACCAGCCGCCCGCCCAGCCTGACCGGCAGCCACTGGACCACCAGGGAGAGAGAGAACCCCCCCCAGCACTCCCAAAGGTAAGGAGGTGGGGGGGTTTAAATTAAAAAAAAAGTTTAATGTGAGTGTGTGTGTGTTTGTGTCTGACTGTGTGTGTGTGTGTGTTTGTGTCTGTGTGTGTGTTTGTGTCTGACTGTGTGTGTGTGTGTCTGACTGTGTGTGTGTGTGTTTGACTCAGTGTGTGTGTGTGTGTTTGTGTCTGACTGTGTGTTTGTGTCTGACTGTGTGTGTCTGTGTATGTGTCTGTGTGTGTGGGTTTGTGTCTGACTGTGTGTGTGTTTGTGTGTTTGTGTCTGACTGTGTGTGTGTGTATTTAGAAGGTGGTATGGGGGGAAGGGTTGGGTGGGTGTGGCGTGGGGGGAGAGGGGCGCCTGAGTTTTGTCCTGCCTAGGGCAGCACAAAACCAGGATACACCACTGCTCTCAGTACAACATTATCATTGTAATGTTCCAAAATACATGTTTGTATTCAACAGTAATATCAAAGAAGCAAAGAAATTAACCACTTTAATTTTGTAATCCAGCATAATATTATGTCAGAGATACAAAGGGTATCAGCGGAGCAAAGACATTAGTCTTGTTAAGGGTAAAGCTAGCTGCCTGTCAAAGCTCACCGTGACATCAGGTGAATCAGAAGCAGGGCCGGTGCTCTCTACAGGCAAAATAGGTGGCCGCCTATGGCGCTGCTTAAGGGGGGGCGCCGGACCTGGCTTTAAGTTTGTGCTGCAGCTGCCCCTTCATCAACTTAAATTATTCTGAGTATGCTGCCGGCCATTTTACCAGGTGCTCGGACGCACTTATGTTGTTGCTGACTATCGCCCGGTAGAATAACAGTCCAGCGGCACACTCAACAGCCCTCAGAGACAGGTTCCTGCAGGCATCCATTGCGGCGGCAGCGCGCGGGCGTATTAATTCCTCGTTCTGCCCCTTTACCTACACGTGGGGAGAAGTAGGAAGGAGTAGTAGGTTCAGGAACAGGAAATATGCTGAGAAAGGTCATAATTGGCAGCCAGACACAGGCAACAGACAGCAATGAAGGTAAAGTATGTCAGAGAATCTGTGTTAGTCTGCTTCAGTCGGTATGTTTATGTATGTCATGTGTGTAATGTCTGTCTGTATGGGTCACTGTGTTTCTATATAGGTCAGTGTGTCTGTCTGTATGGGTCAGTGTCTGTTTCTGCATGGGCCACTGTGTGTGCCTGCATGGGCCACTGTGTCTATATGTGTGTGTCTGCATGGATCATTGTGTGCATATGGGTCAGTGTGTGTTAGTCTACATGGGTTAGTGCGTGTGTATCACTTTGCATGGGTCAGTGTGTCTGTATATGTTTGTGTGTCTGCATGGGCTAGTGTGTCTGTATGTGTGTCTGCATGGATTAGTGTGTGTCTGCATGGATTAGTGTGTGTATGAGTCTGTGTGTGTTAGTGCGTGTGTCAGTTTGCATGGGTCAGTGTGTCTATATGTGTGTCTGCATGGGTCTGTGTGTCTGCATGGATCAGTGGGTGTATATAAATCTGTGTGCGTCATTCTACATGGGTTAGTACATGTGTGTAAGTTTGCATGGGCAGTGCGTGTCTACGTGAGTCAGCGTGTGTCTGCATGATTGGGTGAAGCAAATGGGGCAGCAAATTTGTTTTCGCCTAGGGCGCCAAAAATTCTTGCACCGGCCCTGATCAGAAGTATCCCCTAGTAGGGATTTGGTCCTACAAGTCTCTTCCCTTTTCATTCAAAAAAAAAAAAATAGCAGCATGGAATAAATAGTTCATTGTACTTCAAACAGTAATATCAGGTGAATGAGCATGACAAGTGCACTGTCGTTTACCGGCATATTAGAAGCACATCCCCACAAACCCAAGAATACATAGACACTGACATTCTTATTGGAAAATATATGTCCACAGCTTTATTAACTTACAAGAAAATATAACAAACTAAGGTAATTGCCAACAAAATAACCCAAACGTAACCCACCATTCCCCCCGTACATAAATACCCCTTGGCATTGACCCCACAAAACCATATATAACAATATAAATAACAGTACATAGAACATGGCCATTCCATCGGCCCAATAACAAACTTATTAACTGTAGGGGTGTACCAAGACACCTCTACACCCCTAGGTTCGGAGCCACCGACAAGATCGAACCTACTAACCAAATGAACCCTTCCTGTCTAACCCATCCTAATTTAGCCATGCCCCACTTCCTACTCCATCTAACCCCAAATTTAACCTGGCCATTCACCGCCACATCTCAGGGCTTGACCACCTAAGCACCTGAGCGACCCCACCACAGAAAAACAGGGCCCTATGAATACCTTCCTGAAAACCTAAATTAAGCAAGTCACACCCCACATTAGAAAGATGTACACCATACCTCCTATAATATCCCGGAAGCATACCTTCCAAATCCTGTTGCCTGCCCGCTACACCTCCAACTTGCCGAATAAACACTGCCATCATCCTGTTAATCGTACCCCTACATCGCACCAACGCAGCTGAGTCCTCAGCATTCTCTAATTAAACCTAGGTACCATCTCGGACCACACTACAACCACCCAGGGAACCAGCTCTCATAGCCGGTCCACATCCCTCTTCATCCAACGTACCAACACTCTCTGGGGGACTAACACCAAATCATTCCATCAGCGTGGATGACCACTAGATCCAGAGTTGCTCCCACCGCCACGCTCCGAAAAATCTCCCCACTGATGCTCAGCCAGCTAAAACCACGGTGTGATGGACCGCTGGCACTCCGACTGAATATCTTCGCCAATCAATGCTCCTAGCGTTAGCCGAGGACTCCGAACACTCCAACCGACACCAACCGCACTGCGGACCCCACTTCCAGCTATGCAGCTTCGCCGGGGTCTCGCTGTCTCTCACCCACCCTGGATTCACAACCACGATCCAGCTCCCAGTGGTTGAACCTCTCCTAAATCCAGAGAGCGTAGCAGGAACAAATCAAGCTCTTACAAGAGCTTACTCTGGGGAGTAAGTGATTATAGCAATCCCCAGAGTATAGGTATCCCTTCCCCCAAGCATGAGCCAAGGTTTCAAGATAGGTGCAAGTAGGTCTGGTTTATTGAGGGCTACCTGCCCGGTATTTATGCAAGTGTCCACCAGGTGGACACTCTCCTAGGTAATCTGATGGAACAATGGGACACATATTGGATATTAGCCAATCACAGACAATACAAACAAAACACTCCCACAGTGACATCACAATCCCTCCTCTCTATCCTGGAGATAATTGGGAAGGGACCCGGTTGGGATGCAGCTGGAGAGGGGAAGTTTCACTTACCTCCTCCTCCTGGCATCCCTGCGGGGTTGGTTGGGGATCTGGACCGCCCGTCCAGCATCCATGTAGGACTGGAACAGAGATCGCGGTCCCATCTGCACCAGTGTGGTTAGGGTTGTCTTCCCCCTCTCCTGGTATCTCTGGCTGCTGTTGGAGGGGGAGGCCGGTTGCTGTAAGGTGGAGGGATCGACAATCACCTCCTCCTGGAACTCAGGCCACCGCTGGGGAGAGAGACCGGTTGTCTCCTCTCCCGGCAAAGTATACTGCTGCTGTGGATCTGGGCCGGCTGCCCAGCATCCCTGTAGGGCCAGCAGAGAGAGACCTCGGTCCCATCTCCGCCTGCCATCTGTGGGTCTTCCCAGGCCAAGTCTATGAGGTCCCTCACCTCTGGTACCTCTGGCTGCTGTTGGAGAGGGAGGCCGGTTGCCTCCCCTCCCCAGGAGGCTGCCTGCTGTACGGTGAATGGATCGACCATCACCTCCTCCTGGAACTCAGGCTGCCACTGGGGAGGGAGACCGGTTGTCTCCTCTCCCTGCAAAGTATACTGCTGCTGGGGAGCAGGACCGACTGTCCCTACTCCTGGTAGTATACTTGGTTGCTGTGCTAAGCTGAACAGATGTTGGTAGCTCTGCTCCAGCTCCCACTCCATTGTGACCAGATGAATCAGGTCTGGCCCCAGGTCGTCCACTCGGGGAAGATCCATCAGCGTTTCCCTGATGTCGTGGATGTCCCAGAGCCGACATTCTGCGGGGCATCCAAAGTCATTGCCCTCCTCAAAGGCCTCCCAGAGCAAGCCCGGGCCATTATAATCCTCTCTTTCCAGCAGATAGTGGTTAGTCATCCAGGGGTTGCGCTGGGTGGCATACCACTTTAGTGCCCGGTAAGCTCCATCCAGCCACAACTCCTTCCAAATCAGGTCCCACAGTTCCATTACCCACTCATCTAGGGGTTGCTCCCTTAGAAAAGGTGACCGCAGGGCCACAAGTACCTGGAACCGCTGTTCGTCACTGGGAAGGCTCTCTCTCCGCTGCTGTACCTCCTCTAAGGCCTCATACCACAGCTCCTTCCACGTGGCATCTCTCCAGTCCAGTGTGCCCTCCTCTGATACAGGCCCATCCTGCTGGGCCAAGTGTTGCTGCAATCTCCAGAGAAACTCCTCTTCACATGGGGACGCTGCACGGTCGCTACTTTGCTGCAACTTTAACAGCAGTTGAGAAGGTTTATGGAAGTGGATAAAGGTCTAGTTGACTGACTCAATTAATATTTTTGTTCAATATTTACAGATGCAAATGAAGGAAAGGGACCTCACTTAGGAAAAAGGACAAATGAAAAGTAAAGACAAATAAGTCAATGGGACCTGATGGAATACACCCAAAGTTATTAAAAGAGCTTAGTGGTGTACTAGCCAAAACCATTAACAGATTTATTTAACCAGTCATTGTTAGTAGGAGTAGTCCCAGAAGATTGGAAGTTAGCGAATGTTGTGCCCATTCACAAGAAAGGTAATAGGGAGGAGTCGGGCAACTATAGGCCAGTAAGCCTTACTTCAGTAGTGGGGAAAGTAATGGAAGCCATGTTAAAGGATAGGATTGTTGAACATCTAAAAACACATGGATTTCAAGATCAGAGACAACATGGGTTTACTTCAAGGAGATCATGCCAAACTAATCTTATTAATTTTTTGATTGGGTAACTAAAATAATAGATCAGAGTGGTGCAGTAGACATTGCTTACCAAGATTTCAGTATGGCTTTTGACACTGTTGCACATAGAAGGCTTATCAATAAATTGCAATCTTTAAGTTTGGATTCCAATATTGTTAAATGGGTAAGGCAGTGGCTGAGTGACAGGCAACAGAGGGTTGTAGTTAATGTAGTATATTCAAAGCATGGTCTTGTCACCAGTGGAGTACCTCAGGGATCTGTACTTGCACCCATTCTCTTTAATATTTTTATTAGTGATATTGCAGAAGATCTTGATGGTAAGGTATGTCTTTTTGCTGATGATACGAAGATATGTAACAGGGTTGATGTTCCAGGAGGGATAAGCCAAATGGCAAATGATTTAGGTAAACTAGAAAGATGGTCAGAGTTGTGGCAGCTGGCAATTAATGTGGATAAGTGCAAGATAATGCATCTTGGACGTAAAAACCCAAGGGCAGAGTACATAATATTTGATAGAGTCCTACCCTCAACATATGAGGAAAGGGCTTTAGGGGTGATTATTTCTGATGACTTAAAGGTAGGCACACAATCTAAGAGAGCAGCGGGAAATACTAGCAGAATGCTTGCTTGTATTGGGAGAGGTATTAGCAGTAGAAAGAGGGAAGTGCTCATGCCATTGTGCATAACACTGGTGAGACCTCACTTGGAGTATTGTACGCAGTACTGGAGACCGTATCTTCAGAAGGATATTGATACCTTAGAGAGGGTTCAGAGAAGGGCTACTAAACTGGTTCATGGATTGCGGGATAAAAGTTACCAGGAAAAGTTAAAGGATCTTAAGATGTATAGCTTGGAGGAAAGACAAGACAGTGGGGATATGATAGAAACATTTAAATATATAAAGGGAATCAACACAGTAAAGGAGGAGACTATATTTAAAAGAAGAAAAACTACCACAACAAGAGGACATAGTCTTAAATTAGAGGGACAAAGGTTTAAAAATAATATCGGGAAGTATTACTCTACTGCAGTGATGGCGAACCTTTTTGAGCCCGAGTGCCCAAACCGTAATACATGCCAAATTTTTTTCCCTCAAAGTGTCAAAACTCCAATTAAACCTGAATACTGAGGTTTAAGCTTAGAAAAAAACAACTCATACATTTGTCTGAACTAATTAACATCTCTGTGTGTGTATTAAGCAGTTTGTGTGTGTGCTCGGCAGTCTGTCTGTATGTGTACTTAGCAGTCTGTCTGTATTTAGCAGACTGCTGAATACACACACAGACTGCTGAGTACACAGTCTGCTGAATACACAGACTGCTAAATATACACACACAGACTGCTGAGAACACACACACACAGACTCCTAAATACACACACACAGACTGCTGAGTACACACACACAGACAGACTGCTGAGTGTACACACACACACAGACAGACTGCTGAGTGTACACACACAGACAGACTGCTGAGTGTACACACACTGCATTGAGGGGTACAGTGTATGTGTTTGTGTGTGGGGGGATGTGTGTTTGTGGGGGTGATGTGGTATGTGGGGGGGTGGTGTGTGTGTGTGGGGTGATGTGGGGGGTGGTGTGTGTGTGTCTTTGTGTGGGGTGATGTGTGTAGGGCAGGGGTGCTGTGTGTATGTTGTCCCCCTCTCCACCCACTGTTTTCTTTCCCCATCCTCCCTCAGTTTTCTCCCCATCTCTCCCTCAGTTTCCCCATCTCACCTCAGTTTCCCCCTCTCTCCTCAGTTCCCCATCTCTCCTCAGTTCCCCATCTCTCCCCTCAGTTTCCCCATCTCACCCTCAGTTCCCCATCTCTCCCTCAGTTCCCCATCTCTCCCTCAGTTTCCCCATCTCTCCCTCGGTTCCCCATCTCTCCCTCAGTTTTCTCCCCATCTCTCCCTCGGTTTTTCTCCCCATACCTCCCTCAGTTTTCTCCCCCCCTCATACCTCCTTCCAGTTTCTCTCCCCCATACCTCCCTCAGTTTCTCTCCCCCTCCATACCTCCCACAGTTTTCTCTCCCCATACCTCCTTGGTTTTCTCCCCCACCTCCCCTCAGTTTTTCTCCCCATACCTCCCTCAGTTTTCTCTCCCCATACCTCCTCAGTTTCCTCCTCCATCCCTCCCTCAGTTTTCCCCTCCATCCCTCCTTCGGTTTCCCCTCCATTCCTCCCTCAGTTTTCTCCCCCATACCTCCCTCCAGTTTTTCTCCCCCATACCTCTCTCAGTTTTTCTCCCATACCTCCCCTCAGTTTTCTCCCCATACCTCCCTCAGTTTTTCTCCTCCCCATACCTCCCTCAGTTTTCTCTCCCCATACCTCCCTCAGTTTCTCTTTACTCCTCAATTTTCTCTCCCCATACCTCCCTCAGTTTTCCCCCTCCATCCCTCTCTTAGTTTTAATTCCCCCCCCCACTTGTCCTTGCTCTCCTACCTGCGTGGCCGAGCGCACCGCGGAGCTCAGTTTCCTGTACCCAGCCGGACAGGAAGTGCTCTCTCTGTGAGCACTTTATTTCCAGCCGCCCGGGTATAGGAAACATAAGTTCCTGTACTGCGGCGCTTAGACAGAGTGCCTGGCAGGAGGGAGCGCTATGCGCTCACCTCCTGTCGGTCACTCCGGTTTTGCTCCCGCTGGGCCGGTGCGCCCTAAGGCGCACCCTCCCTCCCCCCGGTGACCTATGGCCGCTTGCCCACAGAGTGGGCTCGGCGTGCCACCTGTGGCACGCGTGCCATAGGTTCGCCATCACTGCTCTACTGAGAGGGTAGTGGATGCATGGAATAGCCTTCCAGCTGAAGTGGTAGAGGTTAACACAGTAAAGGAGTTTAAGCATGCGTGGGATAGGCACAAGGCTATCCTAACTATAAGATAAGGCCAGGGACTCATGAAAGTATTTAGAAAATTAGGCAGACTAGATAGGCCGAATGGTTCTTATCTGCCGTCACATTCTATGTTTCTATGGGATGACAAGGAGAACAATGTATGGTCCTTTCCTCAGTGGTTGCAATACTTTTACCAGCATTTGGTTCCCTGGCTTAATAGAAAGTGCAGCTGTGTCCATAGGCAATGGCTAAAATTCCCGTGGGTACCTGATGAGAGGTTAGCAGTGTATCCCACATGGCAAAGTCTGGGACATGCAAGGATGTAGGGGAATAAGAAGGAGATAGACTATCATACATGAACTCAAATTGAGTTTGCCCCTAGTCATAGAACTAACTTGCATTAGTGATAAAGATAAGACATCCAACGATAGGACTCCTCTCCGAGTGCATAATTTAGCAATGGAAGGCTAAAGAGTTTGGTTCATCATTTCAATCTGGCAACAGCTGTCTGGCTACCAAGCAGTGTTCAATTTCTATGTAACCCCCTTCCTGGGCCCCTTACATTCCCGCATTGGATTAAACTGGGCACCTTGTGAGACAGTTTAAGACAACGTGTTGGACACCCTGGTAGAAACTTGGGTCAAACTAAAATCTGGAGAGGTATTCCACCATGCTTGTGCTGCCTAAAGAGTGAGTTGTTGTGAATGGAGAATAACATAAAAGATAAGTGAGATTCTAGAAGAACAGGTGGGTCCTCTGTGTTTCTCCCAACCCCTGTCTTTTTGGAGACCCAGTCCTTCCATGCGTGTAGGAGAGGTTTTAGTATATAGTCATGAAGTTAGGTTAATAGTGTATCAGTAGGATGTAGTGAAACAGGCTGAAGGTAGTGGTTGTCATTAGTGATCTCAGCAGAATGAGCCGCTGCATCTGCATGCTTGTTATTACCTAGGGAAATATGATCTCTGCTCTTGGAGTGAGCACAGCAATACTGATATGGCATTGGGTCATAGAGACCGCATTCTTGCTGTCTATTTAAATGTTAGCCGCCTGGTGTACAGGCAAGTGGCATGCACAAGTTAGGATCACGAGTTCTGCAGGTTGAGCACTGTAATTAGAAGCAAATCATTAACTTCAAGTTTGTCACATAGAGTAAGTATAGTCAGAATGTCCTGTATCACTAATAACACTGGAGCTACCGTTACAAAATAGTTACGTTTGGGTTATTAAAAGGCAATGTCTGATAAGTCACCCCTGGTTATTCAGAGAGGAGGGAGATAGTCAAACAATCATAGAGGGCTGCTCCACTTCATCTGGCAGGCAAAGCATTGTGGCTGGGTTCCAGGTGTTAGAATGAGAAATAGCAATGATACGAAGTCCCAAAAATACAGTCTCATATGGTCAGTCTTTAATTAAAGAAAAACAATATGATGCATGTTCTATTGGTTTAATAAAAACATAAACAAAACAAAAATTTAAAGGGACACTGCAATGTCCAAATAAAAAAAAAAAGTTAAAAAGAAAAACATTTTTTAGTAGATATATCCCCAATGAAAACATACATGCATTTTATTATGCATTCTTTCATTGGGTTATATCTAAAAACAGCTTGAAAAGGCTACAGATCTCTTGTCTGCAGCCTTTGGAAGCCCTACCCTTCTAACCCCACCCAGACATTCTATGGCTGTCCAATCACAGACTTCCATTGCAGACTTCCAATGAGAATTCTTACATGAAAAATATTACATTACTCCAGGAGATCAGCAGAATGCTGCCATACCTAAAAAAAATCCTTGGAAATGTCTTCTGGTGATTGGCTTTGCACAGTTAACAATACCCTGGATATGTTCTTTAGATAGGTGGTCCAAGTACTGAACATCCTGGGAGGCACACATAATTTTAGAGGGTAAAACTTTATGGCCTATGTAAGCAAAGGATATCAAAAGTGTTTCAGTGTATTGCTTGCAGTTTTGTACAGTGGAGGAGCACAACAATAAATCATAAACGTATAACCGTAGCTGAGGTCCCCCTGATAAAGTCTTCATGCAGACAAACAGAAAATATAGCAGAACTCAACTCAACATAGCCCTGGGTAAAGGCAACTGGTATTGTCTGTCCTCCTCCACAGAGATAGAAAACAAAAAGCTGAACGTAAGTCACAGAGTACCAACCAGTGTCTGGGGGAATACCAGTAAGTATGGTGTGAAGATGTTGGACCACAGGAGGTCTTGGAATAACAAAGTAATTTGCGGTCCTCAAATCTCCACATGAATCTCACATCTCAGCCACCCTTGACTTTTGTATAGCACGGATAGGAGTATTGCAGTATGATAAGGAGGGAATAAGAATAAGTGTAAGGCCTAGAACAGCTTCTCTAGAGGTCAGGGTATCGTCTAATATATAGGAATGGTCAGCCTTGTCTGGTCCTGATATGTACTGGGTCAACAGGGGTTCTATTCCCCCATTTGGTTCCTGTCCTGTGGTCATACCAGCTGGCTGCAAAGTCCCAGTGGCCCCATTAGTCCAGTGGTGTAACCTGCAAATTAAAAAGACTGTTCAAGTGGTGACACAGTTTGATATATCTAAAGGGTGTAACAGGATTCTATTTAGTGCCTTGTTATCTGTTGACGTTTGTTAAAGGGTTAACTCCACCTACCATGACTACTATAGTGCTTAGTAGTGGTCATGGTGGTAGGAGTATGTGTGTGCACTGCACACTCAGAGATATTTGTAATTGTGTGTCAGGGGCTAGTTGCACCCTCAGCACAGTCTGTTCCGGGCTGCGTAATATCAATTCTGTGCATATTTTACATCTGTCATTAGCTTACACTGCATGCTGCCAAAAGATGTAAAAATCTTCCTATTGGAGGCCGAGCTTCTGCAAGGAAAGACATGTATTTCCCATTCCTCCTTTCATCCCTCCATTCCAGTGTGTGCTCCCTCCTGACTCCCTCTGTTAGTTGTACAGTATTTATATTTATTTATTTTATTTAAGTACCCATTCCAGTCTCCTTCCTCTCACCATCCAGAAACACGTGCATGCGCTCCGAGCCAGCAAAAAGTCCAGTCAGGTTTCCTTTATTGTAAAGGGAGGTGTTGGGGGGCTTATGCATAGTGCCCAATAGTGCAATCTACACAGAAAAAAGTTAGCTGCCTTGCTTTAGGTGGGCAGTCAGTATTTCATTTTAGTTTGGTTATCCCCTGAAGCAGTTCATGTTCCTGATTTGACATTCCGCTGTGTTTGTATGGATGAGGTTTGTATGCATGAACAACCCCTGGCGCATTGCATCAAACTGTAAGATCCCGGATAAACAGCTTACACATTAACCTAGCAGTGTGAAGATCATTCACTCACTCAGAGATGGATCCTTGGGAAATACTGGCCCGGTGGAGTTAGCAACATGCCCTGTGTGAATACAATATCTAAGCTACAAGTCTCGCGTGGTGTGCCACATTTGTAAACATGTTTGCTGCAGATCTTTGATGAAGTTTATTTGTATCAAAAGAAAAAACATTATTAAATCACGCTCAGGAAAATTATATAGAAGAAAAGAAATAGAGAGGAAAAGGGTCTGGGGTACAATGTAAGCAAATTGGTGGAGATTTATAACAATAAACCTCACTGTTGTTTTAGCCTTATATGCACAAAACATTCTAAAGATTAAAAAAAAAAAACACAAATCTTTTTGTGCCGCTAAACACCTGGGTAAAAGTAAATGATTTATTAGTTATTATGTGCAAGAATTAGAATGCATAGCAGATGCTAGTATTAAGTCCGGTTTATTCATTTATTTTCTTCATCCTGCTTTGTCTTGGCCCTTTAACCTTGTGTGCCATTCCTTTGACGATGTGTCCAGCTTGTGGTTCATTCCTCATTGTCACCTCTTCACTCTGCATCCCCGTCTGTAAACCCCCATTCTGCCTGTGTGACCATTTCTTAATCTGTGTATCGGTTCTGAAGCCATCCCATTTCCCTATGTTCTCCAACCGCCATTCCCCAAAGTATCTCTCTCGCTGGGCTGTATACCACAAGGTATTGGAGTAGAATGTTGAGTTATGTCATTATATTCTCAGAAGCCCCACCAGTAGCCTCCTCACACACAGGATGCACTTGCACCATTGATTAAGAATAGTAACTTTAGTGTTTCCTTTCATTTACAGTTCCTTGAAATACATCTAATTAACCAGAGAAACAGGTTGTTTGATTAGTTTACTTCTTCAATCAAAGATGTATTGGAGGTTGGAGTTTAAGCAGCCAGACATTAAGAGCCATCGAGAGCGCGCAGCTCTTTTGAAACTCGAAGATTTGTAGAGAATATTCTTACAGGGATCTTGACTAAATTTGGGAATTTCAGGGAATTCAAAGTGAATTTTAAATTCAAGGTCAAAGTAGCCAAACTCAAAGCATAGCTGACTTGGAGAGATTTCCCAGTTTAGATACTTTGACCTTAAATTTGAAATTCTCTTTGACTTCCCCTTCAATTATCCCTTTATTAAATAACCCTGTGAGCCTTTATTCAGCTTTAAACAAAATGTCGATGTTTAAAATTACAGAGACTTTTTTCAAGGCTGTGAAGACGCTTTTTGTAGACTCAGTTGTTGCAATTTTGTTTTAGCTGAATAAAAGCTAAGAATTTTTTCTTGCAATCATCGAGTGTGCCTCTCCTCTGGTATTATACTATTGTAGTTGCAGGTTCTTGCACCGGGGTACATAGAGTTTGTATTGCGTATTGCAGTGCTCTGTCCTCGGGTTTGTGTATATAAACAAAGTATGTATAGATCAAAGAAAGACGTGAACTCATTTAACTTGTACTAGAACAAAGCATGGGGTAACCCCAAATAAAATAAACCACATCAACAAAAAGTAATATTTCACAGAGTGTATGTAAATGAAAACATACTTTTTATTTTTCATAAAATCAACAACAGCGTAGTGAAAGCAATAAAAAGCTTAAGAAGCAGAGAAGCCCAAAAGTGTCTAAAATTCAGGTAAGTAAAACCTGAGAACAAAAAAAAATAAATAGGCTTAACACTATAGGCAAACTATAGATCACTTCATCTCATTGGAATGGTGTGGGTGCACTGTCCCTATACTGTTAACCCTGCAATCTGAAACATTGTAATTTCAGAGAAACTCCAGTGTTTACATTACAGGGATAAGACTGCCTCTAGTGGCTTAAGTCTGTGAAACAACGCTGCACATCCTTAAAGGGATCCTATAGTGCCAGGAAAAGAAACACGTTTTCCTGGCACTCTAGGCTCTTGGAGTGCCCCCCTCCTTCAGCCACTTATCTTAATCCAATGCCGGGCTCCCTCGGCGCTGGTGACCTCTCCTCCCCAGGCGACGTCAGCTCCCGAGTGGAGCCGAACCCGCATGCGTGGCAAGAGGCGCGCGTGCATTCAAACCCGCCCATAGGAAAGCATTACTCAATACTTTCCTATAGGGATCTTATTTGATGCGTGACTCCCTGAGAACGTCCAGCGTCAAACAAGTGCGATTTACTCAGTGTAAATTGCGGAAGCACCTCTCATGGCTGTCAGGGAGACCGCCACTAGAGGCTGGATTAACTCTGCAGTGTAAACTGTTTTCAGCTGCAGGGTTAAAACGAGAGGGACCTGGCACCCAGACCACTTCATTGAGCTGAAGTGGTCTGGGTGCCCATAGTTGTCCTTTAAGCTTTGCATGATAATGTCCAGCGTCTTTAAATCCCCCATAGGAAAAATACTGATTCAGGCGCACATGCTGCTCACTGAGCATGTGCATTAGGTTCACCCTCACAATGACATCGTTGGAGATGGACACAGCTCCGCGGGACTCTGGCACTGGATTCAGGTGTTTTACGGGTTATGTGAGGGAGGTGGCCAATGACACCCTATAATATAGTGTTATATTTCTAACATTATAATGTTATTTAATCTGTATTATTAGCACAATTTAGAAGAAGGTTAGAGGTTGCAACAATGTAACAGTGAAGTCATTCACTAGTATCAAAATGTATCAAATATTGTGATGAACATAAAGCATTTACAGTTGTTGTTCCTGCTTACAACTCTCTAATGAAGCTATTCCACTTGTATAAATAGCAGTATAGAGTAGAAAGAGCAAGGAGATGCTAAAAGTATAGACTAACTGATGGCTCCCGGAAGGCAACAGAGGAAAAGCCAAAGGTATTAACATCCATGAATCCCTAATTGTGCCTTCAAGTGACCTTTCACTATACTGGGAATCGAGCTGGCAAGGGCTGAGAACTGCCCTTCCAGGGCACTTATCCCATCTGTTAGAGTCAACCAATGTATCAATTATCTAATAGCCAGCTGGCACTGTATAGGAGCGAGTATGATTACGACTAGTTGGAAGACAAGCTGCTGCATCTTCGAGGTCTAATCATAGTAGAAATGTGGAACTGCACTCCTCCCCAAATATTATGTATCTGGGTGCAACCAGGCCAGTCCCAGTACCAGGGACCAAATAATTAATAGAAAAATAGAAGAAAGGTCCATGCACTCCAGGATGCAAAAAGGCAAATTTATTGAACCCACTGCCACTCACAACATTTCGACCTACACGGTCTTGGTCAAGCTGACAAAGACCGTGTAGGTCGAAATGTTGTGAGTGGCAGAAGGTTCAATACATTTGCCTTTTTGTATCCTGGAGTGCCTGCATCTTTGAGTCGTGATATAACAAGGTATAGAAATTGTCCAGAAAAGCAACTCGCAAGGTAACAAGATAGCCCTGGTGTGGGTTTTGCTCGTCAAGGGGCTCTTTGGTGGGTGGCAGAAGAAGGTGGACAAACACCAAGGACTGAAAGAGGAGCTAGAAAGGACATGGAAAGTGAAGGAAGTAGTAGTCCCAGTTGTGATAAGAGCACTCTGGGCTGTGACTCCAAAGTTGAGGGAGTGGCTTCAACAGATTCCTTGTGGGACATCTGGGATCGCAGTCTAGGATAAATATTGCACAGAACCCTCAGACTCCCAGGCATCTGGTAAAGGGATTCACGTACACTCAAAATTATGTACCACCCAGAAGGGGCGAGAAAATACAGTTATATATATATATATATATATATATATATATATATAAAAATTTCCACTCCACACTAGCAATTGGCAAGTGAAAACTTGGTCCTTGCTAGTAGACATTCACCCCTTGTAAGTATACCGGGGACCCTCCAGGTCTTCAGTGGTGAGTACCTTTTAATGACTGGCTAGTAGCACAGGACTCCCAATTTTAGACCCTCTTACCTTGGCCATGCAGGGCATCTATACTCGTGTTTGGCAGAATTATAACATATGGCTTCAGCAGATCTGCAGACTCTGGATATAGATCCTGCCACTCATTGATTGGATAATAGTGACAGCTTACTGCTCTCAGCCAATGAATTATTATCTGTACATAGCAATATGCACAGAATTGACATTAGCTAACTCCTTATTCTGGCTATCGATGCCCCAGCAAGGGGCTTAAGCTGAGTATGTGCAGCATTTCATAGCAACATACTGCACATACAGACTCCAGGCACCATGGCCACTTCAAATCAGTAAAGTAGTCATGGTGCATGGGGTAACTTGTTAAAAGGCCTATAGCCTTGCATTAAGCCTGCCTTCTGAAAAGGAACAGTTTGGGTTTTTAATGTCTCGGCAACAAAGTCACCTTTGAAAGCAGTGAGGCTGTGGCCTCCTCCATAGCATGACTTTCTCAAATTGGAAAAATCACAGGAAAAGTAGACAAAATAATTATAAATAAAATTAAAGGATTTGTCTCCACCTAGTGTGCAAATGCAGAATTTGCTGGTTGGAAAGTACAACAACAACAAAAATATTCTAGGGTATCTGTCACTTCTCTGGAATTTACACCATGAATAAAACATTGTATAGACAACTTGTTATTTGTGCCAAAATATTCCTTACAGTGCCTCTTCTGACACTTTTTTCCCCAGTTCTATTTAGGTTCTTTTCAGTTTACAAATGTGTTGCATCCAATGAATAGAAAAGATGCACATCATTGTTTTTCCAGCAAATTATATTTTTTCACCACTGACCGAGCGGTAGGTTATAAGGTAAACAACTTTCACAGCCTTTCTGAATAAACAAAAATCTTCACATTGCAAAAGTGATTCCCCCCCCCTTTCTTTCGAGTAATAGTAATGTAATTGTCTGAATGTAATCAATGGTAATTTTCAATGGGGGGAAAAGGAAGGAAAATTTCAAACGAGAAATAAAAAAGTCGCAGGAAGACAATTCTTTAATGTCTAAAAATGGAGTAACACTTTTATACATATGAAAATGGTGCATGCGCACATACTGGTGTAAACACAACAACGTTTATATATATAATCCCCAATGTGTCCACTTACTGTGTTCTCTCTATGCTGACTGACAGGTGAAAAAAAAGGACAAGATTATTACAATGGTTGAAATGGAGGCTCTACATTACAAAATAGACATAAATACAGCAGTGTGGATTTCATTTTATTTTACAGATGTGACAAACCTGATAATTCTAAGAGAAGTTAATATATTATTAAAAATGCTGGGATGTGACAGATCCTCTTTTAATAAAAGCATTTAGCCTCAGGCGAGCCATACGTCAGCGTTTAGGACTGGAATCTGCTTTTTCGTGTTCATTATTAGCATTCCTCCTCTTTGCATGTCTGAAATAGTTCAGTGTGCGTCCTAATTAACATTATTTAACTATATCGTACCCTAGCAAATAACATTGTTTAACATGACTCCGGTAAATGACGCGAATGAGGAAAAATGGTTAAATATCTATTGTTGATTGCCTTTTACTTTGGGAGTGTTACTGTCTCGCATATTAATGCGGTAGTAATTAGTGGCTACTGTTAATCTCTGATCTCAGCAGCCATTAGTTACCAGTGTCTAAAAGTTAAATTCTGTAGCATTGAAACTGCCTACATTTAGCAACAGCCATTTTAGTGATTGGCGACTTGTCTGTAAATGATTCTGTGATAGTAGCTCCCATGCCATGGCGTTTAGGAGACACTTGAAGGCCAGGTTCTTGCTCACAGACTATTGACCTGGTTTTGAAGAGCCACTGAAAGGCCTTGTAATGGTAGCAATTAAAAAACAAATTATTTATTGTAATTTGATAACTCTGCAGCGCCCTCTGCTGACTGAAGTGTTGACATTTGCACATGTTGATATGCAAATTATGGGAATCAAATACGTAGTTAAATGTATATAATGTGGCTTATTATTGTGATTGAAAATGTTACTTGTACTATATAATTAATTGCTCGTTCTCCAATGTTCTGCAGATTTGTATTTGTTTGTCTGCATTCAAAGGGGAAGGTGTTTATGTCTGTTGTCAGTGCGCTGTGCACAGTGACGACAGACATAAAATATGCATAGAATTGACATAAGGCGGCCCAAAACAGCCCGAGTTCTGTGCAGCCTATGTCACATATGCTGGGGGTCCAACTAGCCCCCAAAACACAATTATAAATAACTGTGCATTTTTAGTATTTCAAACAGAAATGCTACACCTACAGACTCCTACCACCATGACCACTTCAAATCAAGCAGAACACTGCACATACAGACTCCTACCACCATGACCACTTTAAATCAGGCAGTAACGTGGCACATACAGACTCCTACCACCATGACCACTTCAAATAAGCAGAAACGCTGCACATACAGACTCCTCACTGAAGTGGTCATGGTGTTTGGAGTAACCCTTTTGAACACACACTATTACACTATTATTGTATCTTATATTATAGGAAACCCCATTTATTTATATACATATATTGCTGTAAGAGAGGTTTGAGGGAGAAGCCTCATGGGGTAGCTGCAACATACAGTCAGCCTATGTTATACCAACAGCCTATATTATACAAGCTAAGTTATGCTTTTTTTGTCCAAGTTTTTTTTTTTTTTTTTTTTATATTGTAAAATTTATTCCAAATCTGCAAAACAATGATAGTAGCATTGACAGTTCAACATCAGCATCTTAAGTGCTAATTTATAAAATATTCATGAATGGTAGCAATGGAAATTTGACTTAAAATGATGACTGTTTATTAGAAGCAGCAAGCTGTTCTCTTGTATCTTGTGGGGGTGTAGCACAAGATTTCTAGAATATGATAGACCTTAGAAATAAATACTTTTTGGGATGATTTTCAAATTATCTGTGAATTGTTGATATAACAAATTTGGACTTCTCCACTCATGGGGCTGTGTGACCTGATAAGGGATACAGCTAATCTCTGTACGTACCATTCAGTGCCGCAGAACCGCTCCAACTCCTGGTTTGCACGGGGCTAACACAGCCGCTGCTTCCCTGAAATTAACTCTTATGCTCTGCGCTTTAATGGCGTAACCTTTTATAATTTGACTATTGTGACATCACGCCCAGGGCCGGCCTTAGGGGTGTGCGAGCTGTGCGGCCGCACAGGGCGCCATGGACCAGGGGGTGCCATGTGGCTGACACAGCTCACACATGGCCGGGTGACAGGAGTGCAGGAGAGCTAAAACAGGTACCTGGGCGAAGGATTTCATTATTCTCCACCCGGGTCTATTTAAAAAAAAAAAAATTAAAATCGCGGCAGCGGTGGCGGGGCTTAACAAGCAGCAGGGGCGGGATTTATTGTGAGGCGGAGGCGGGGCTAATACAAACCTGAAGCCCCTGGTAATACCTAACCGAAGCTGCACAGGAAGAGGGAAGCAGGAAGGCATCCTTGCTTCCCCAACAACCAACTGCATCCACTACTCCTTCCAGCCATAATGGAAATAGGTAAGTCTGTGTTTGTGACTGTGACTGCCTGCCTGTGTGTTACTGTTTGCCTGTTCATGTGTCTGCCTGCCTGTATGTTTGTGACTGTCTGTCTGTATGACTGCTTGTGTGTGTGTGTGACTGCCTGACTGCCTGTGTGTGTGTCTGCCTGCCTGTGTGTGTGTGTGACTGTCTGTCTGTGTGTCTGCCTGCCTGTGTGTGTGACTGTGTGTGTGTGTGTGTCTGTGTGTGACTCCAATTGTGTGTGTGTCGCTGTAGCTGTGCCGTTGTGTGTGCCTGTGCCTGTATGTGTGACTATCTGCCTTTAACTGTGTGTGTGCCTATCATCGTGCGTGAGTGTCTGCATGCCTGTAACAGAGTGTGTATGACTGTATGCTTGTAATGGAGTATGTGTGACTGTCTGCTTGTGACTGTCTGCCTGTGACTGTGTGCCTGTCTGCCTTAAACTGTGTGTTTGGCTCTGTGACTGTCTGCCTGTAACTGAGCATGTGTGACTGTCTGCCTGTAGCTGTGTGTGTATGTGTGTGTGTGTGTGACTGTCTGCCTGTAACTGAGTGTGTCTGACTGTCTGCTTGTAACTGTTTGTGTGACTGTCTGCTTGTGCCTGTGTGTGTAACTGTATACAGGCAACTTGGTGGGGGGAGAGGGGGTGCCGTGAAGTCTTTTCGCACAGGGTGCCTAATGGCATAGGGCCGGCCCTGATCACGCCCACCCTAGAAGTGTAATCTAGCAGAGCATGGAGACGCTGAACGTCAGTGCTGTACACTCTGTAGCACTGACCAGGAAGCACCTCTAGTAGCCATCTGAGGTGTCCATTAGAGATATGCCTAGGTTATAAAGGGGTCCCCTGGACTATAAGGAAGGGGAGGCATGACTGCTGCCCTGCAGTAAGGGGTGGGATGGAAATAGATACAAAGTTGCAGAAAGATGGGTGGTATAAGAAAGGGTGCAGAAGGGGAGGGTATTCACCAGTGCAGAAGGATCAGACTGGAACAGTTTCCCTTTAGCATCCTGCTGTGCAAAAAAAAAAAAACAATTATAATTAATTGAGAGTAGCTCAGGGCCTGTTTGCCTTACCTGTTAGTTAGTATCCTAGGCTTCCCCCTTTACGATGGCTGCTGTGTCCAAGGATGCGCTGATCAGGATGCTGCAGGCTTACTTACTTCCAATGAAGCAGGTTCCCTTGCGGAGGTGATGGCCGCTCTTCCCCAGGAGCTGTCGGGAGTGGAGCAGCCGGTGGCGGAGAGTCCATCTCTGGCCAGCGGTACGAGGCCGAGGCGTTCAAGGCCTCCTACTCACCTTTCCCCGAGTCTGGTTCGATGGAGCAGCAGAGCAGTGATCAGGATGAGTGGGAGGCAGTCAGCACTGGAGCGTGGAGCGGTAAGCAGCTGATCCCAGGCTTCCAGGTGGCGGCCGCGGGCTGGGCTGAGAGGTCGGCGGGGAGTCATGCCCAAGATGGCGGAGCATGGGAAGAGCGCTTCTCTTCCAGTCCAGGAGGAAATAATGGAGAGACGTTGGACATCTGGGCGCAGCTTGGGGCGCGTACGTGATGGACGCACATCGCAGAGTGCAGACGTCACAGGCCCCGCCATATTGGAGACCAGAAGTGGACAGATTTCCGTTATCGGAGCCCCAGGAGAGCTGGGAAAGGGTTGAAGAACACAGATGGAGGTCAGTGCAGGCGGGTGCCCAGTCGCAAGGAGAGGCGAAATCTGGATGGAGTCGAGGATTGCCTGCCAGGAGTCCAGCATCAAGGAGACCCAGCAGCCAGCAGGCCGGCGGCTGCCTGAAGGTTCGGACCCAGGAGGAGGTAGAGGACCAGGACCGGATGGGAGTTCATTGCGCTTGCCCTGTCGAGCGAGCTACCGTGGCAGCTCCAGTGAGCATGGGACCGTTTTCGGGAGTCTGCTCCGGGAGCGGATCGAGA
The DNA here is from genome assembly GCA_933207985.1 of Pelobates cultripes. Lineage (NCBI taxonomy): Eukaryota > Metazoa > Chordata > Amphibia > Anura > Pelobatidae > Pelobates > Pelobates cultripes. The sequence continues at coordinate 31,186,923 of OW240914.1, forward strand.
GGGTCTTCTCTGCCCTTCGTACTTATGGGACCTAGTTTTGGAGGCTTGATGTCCTTGGTGTCGGACCCATTGTCTGCCCCTACGTGGAAGGCTTATAGGTCGGTATGGGTAGGTTGGTTGTCATTCGTTGATGGGTCAGTTCGGCTGTCATGTGAGGCGGCCTGGTTTGAGGTGACGTTGAAATATCTGAATAGGTTACTAGACCAGGGTCACTCTTCTGCAGTGGCGGAACGAGCGTTGTCTGCTCTTTCATTCCTGTTTCGCTTTTTGGGATGGCGAGACATTACAGGAGACATTAAAGGAGTTTTGCTTGCAACAGGTCTCGCGTGGTTGGAGGAGTCGGAGGCGCCCAGACCGACGTTTGCCGATTTCCATGGATTTGCTGTGGCGGTTGATGGGGGATTGCCTAGCGTATGCGGTTCAGATAGCGAGAGTCGGTTATTCCAGGTGGCATTCGTCTTTAGTTTTTTTCTGAGCTTTACGGGTGGAGGAGCTCGTAGCCCCCAATCGCCGTTCGGTTTCCCCGCCTTTGTCGGATGTGCGTTGGTCGGATAGTTTTGTGAACTTACATATTCGTAGGTCAAAGACAGGTCAGACCTATAGAGGCATGTGGTTCCGGGTGGGAAATACTAGGGGTGAGTTTTGTCCTGTTGGGGTATTTCATCTTTATATGGCGGTTAGGCAGTCGTCAGTTTCGTTATTGGTACACACAGATGGGTCCCCGCTTACTCGTTTCCAGTTCGAGTCGGTGCTGGGGAAAGCATTGGTGTCTTGTGGACGAGATCCAACTGGTTTCTCTCCTCATTCCTTTAGAATTGGGGCTGCGACGCAAGCTAGCGTCTTGGGTTTTGCGGGTTCGGCTGTGCAGCGTTTAGGTAGATGTTCATCCAGGAGATATCAGCTGTATGTCCTTCCTCATTTGTTGCAATTTGTTTCAGGGTGTGCTCCCCGTTATGTGTTGATATTAGGACACTCGTTTATCTATTGGGCAGCTCGACGGGCAGAGTCATGCTCCTATGGACGGAACCTGGGGATTCCAGCGGATTTAGCGATAGTTTGCTGGAGGGGTATTCGGGGTTTGTCCTGGAAGCAAGTTTACCTGGAGTGCATTGCCCTTAGCAGGTTTGTGTCAAGAGCTGTGACTATCCTTATCCATGCACTGGGTAATGATTTAGGTAGGATTAGGACTGTGGATTTAGTGCACTCTGTCAAGCATGACCTGTCTCGGAGTGTACTTTGATATGGTCCGAGGTTGTTCCCCGTCCATGCTGGTAGGCCTTGCCGCAAGCCAAGGGCTTGGAATGGAGCAGACGCAGGTTCAATGTCACCATTTCTAGGTTTGTGTGTCGACTTGGTGGTTTGTCGGTACGGCATGTGGAGCTGGAGGACAATCGCAACTTGATGAAGGCGGACGGAGTGCACCTTAATCAAATTGGTTTAGATATTTTTAATGTGGGTCTACAAGCAGGAATAGAACAGGTGCTGTCTGCGGTGGGAAAATGGGAACGAGGGCCGGCATCGCGGTGGTGGAGTTCCTGGACAGCGCAAGTAATGCATGAGAGAAGGCTTTGGGAAGTCGCAGCCTGCTAGGGCTGATGGCAGAAGGCAGGCTGTACGAACTCTGGAAATACACGGTTTATGTGTCTGTTGGGTAGTCATCCCAACAGCTGACAGGTGGTGGAGACGCTGGCTGTGTTTAGAAGTTGACAATAAAGCTGTGGCCGTTGCCCTTATCCAATACTCAGGTGTCATGTCATTATTGGGGGGTAACCGGTAGATTATTGGGTCAGCAGTCATGTAAACAATGCCTTTTCTCTGAAAAGGCAATGTTTACATTAAAAAGCCTGCAGAGACTGACTATACTCACCAGAACAACTGCAATAAGCAATTTTGGTGACTATAGTGTCCCTTTAAGTCAACGACAGCAGCTGACTGAGAAGGAGCACTGTGACGAGAGCAACCTCGCCACATTGCATTGGAGAGGCCTAGTTGCTCGCCTGTTGCCTTTGGATTATGGCCCCATGTGAAAAGACATCTTTTCCCCCTGCAGAAAAGGCTTATTCGTGCCTTTTCTGCCCGGTGTTCGGTAGATTCAATCTACCGAACTAACACACGAATGACGGGACCACCTGGGAACTGGAGTGTGTCGTCAATTAACCTCCCAGAAGCTGCGGTTAACCGCAGCTTAATTGACGAATACTGGGTGGCCGCCATTCGTATACCGAACACGAGGTTCGCGGCCATTTTAACCTCATGAATGCACAGCGGTGTTCAGCGCCCAAACTATGGAACTGAAAACGGATACATTTTGGCGCGAACACCGCTGAAGCCGCCGACCTCCCTTCTTGTTCGGTAGAAGGGCACGAACGGCCCTATATTCGGTAGTTGTACCTGACTACACCATATCCTAGATAGGAATCCCGTGGAGCTCATTCGTATGAGAACTGACTTTGTGAACAGTTTGGCTCCATGGCGATTGAACTGTATTCGTGTGGTCTGAGCGCCATTCGTTTAATAATGTGCGCTCAGACCTGAGCTATCTGGGGATATGTTAAATGTATATATTTATTGTAACCTTTATAACATGCGGGATTTTAACAGTAATTTCTATATTGGTATCCCCACGTGCCTAATGGCGATTTGCCTTTGTCCTGGGAGATAATTGAATTACTTCTCAATTATCTCCAGGGCAGAGAGGAGGAAGCCAGGATGCATTCTGGGAATATAATGTGACTGTGTGTCCTAAATTGATAGTTGTCTGTCCTTTGTTACAGTCTCCCATTTGGTCCCCTAGGGGAGTGTCCACCAGGTGGGAGACCTGTATAAATACTGGGCAGGTAGCCCTCAGTAAACAGACCACTGCTTGACCCTCATCACGGAGCCTTGTCTCGTCTTTGGGGGGATTTACTATATGCTGATAGAGACTGATTGCTAGGAGTGTAAGCCGCTTGGGTGCTTTTCCTATTCGTCTGCTAGCAGCTATTCGTATGGTTCCAGTTCGGGAGTTTGGAGTGCTATATTGTATGCAGTTCGGGAGTTTGGAGCATTCCCTTACATGCGGTTTGGGAGTTTGGTGTTCTACAGTAGCTGTTCCTGTGTCTCTGGAAGGGAAGATCTACTAAACGGCGGTTTAACCCCTTTTATGCTCGGGGTGCCGTTACAAGCACATTCTACCCTTAAGTCAACTCACGAACATCGGAAGTTTTACGTCAGACGGAGGCCAAAGCTTCATTGATTACTCACCTTAATAAAATTCAGAGGAGTTTGGTATTGTATCCCCAGGAGGATCGTGACCAAAAATCTGATTAAATGCTATGAGAAGCTGTTTGAATCACCCTTATTGGCTTTCTGACAGCCATTTATTGTCCCCAATGTCTCCTTTTCAGGAAGCAAATAAAAGACAGGCCTGCCTATTGGACTGTCAGAGGCTACAACACCAGTGGGTGACGGTGGCAGAATTCTACTTCCCCTGATCAATCTTCCATTTTGACTCCATTCCTGCTGCCTTGTTTAAGTCTGGTGCTGTACAGTGTGAAAAGTAAAGGGACAATGACTGACTGCTCTTCCCCAGCTCCAGGCTTTGAATACATCCCTGATATTTCTCCCCTGCAGCCTCTGATAAGGCTCCCCTGGCTCTGTACTTTGAGTATCTCTGTCTCTTCCCTGCTGACAGCTCTTCACTGCAGCTTCATCGAGGCAGAAACTGAAAGCAATGTTCTCCAACCAGGTAGGACTGTTATGCGATGCGTACAGAAATGGAACAAAACTGTTCAGTAGTGACATCACATAGTAATGTCTTGCCTTTAGCACTGCAGTTTTTCTGACTACATTTCCCATGAGACTCAACTGGCAGAGTGTCTTTAGAAATACAATGTATCTGAATTGGAGTGTTACTGGTAAGGTATATGGGTTAAAAAGGATAAAAATAATACAATTAAAGCAAATAAATAAATACAAATATTGGCCACTAACGCTGTAAGTAATGTATTGTTGATAGAATACAGGTATTAGCACATTAAGTGGACAAAATCTGAGAGGCATGGGATCAAATTCCAGGGGTGGAGCTTAGCGACTAACCATCTAAAAACTTCACCAAATGCCCCGGGAAACATTTTTTTTTTTATAAAACAGAAAAACCGTTTAGGACATAACCAGATTAATGGACTAACCATAACAATGAGTTTTCATATTCATTCAAGTAGTTGGATGTGGAATGATAAAGTTGTGTTTCCTCGTTCTTTTGTGACAAGAAAAGGAGATGAGCTTTCAGATCCTTGGGTTTTTGACAAACTTCTTGAAAACTGTTTGACAAAAGCAAGAGCCACTTAAATCCAAACACCATAAGCACATTGAGCTGTAGTTGTCATAGTCCTTGAAGTGTCCTGGTGAAATGCACCCATTTCTACGGTGACGGTTATCTCTAGAGAACATGGAATTCAATACTACTGGTGCACCTGTGGAGGACTATAACGGCCAATCCTGCACTCTCTGGACTCCATAGAAGTAATTTAAAGGCCCTTGGTACTACCTAGAACACCATAGCGATTGGATCCATAACAAATTCTCTCTCACGGGCAACTCTTATCAAACCATATAGTTTAAACTCCTGTTTCTGATATTTGTGTAACTAGAATACTTTCAGTGATAACTTAGATTTACTCCAACCCTTTTTAAATGAACTCCTTATAAACCTGTAAAATAAGAATAAAGTTACCTGGAATACAGCGCCGAGCTAAGCTTCTTACGTTGGTTTCCACAACCCGCCCAGCATCACTGCCCCCCTCGCAATGTCCAATCAAAGGTTGATGTATGAAAAGTGTTTCAAACAGAAACGCTGCACATGCAGATTCCTTCTAAAAGCAGAAGTGGTCATGGTGATTGGAGTAACCCTTTAATGATCAGACATCAGCCTAGTTTTACCTAAATACCAATCTCTGCCTATGCGTGAAACTAACTAAAGCGCATTACATGTTTAGTAGACACATCTAATCTTCTGTGGAATTCTGTAACGGCTAAGGTGATTAAGATTTCTGTCACCTTCCTTCCTCTGGTGTCATCACAGAACAGCTGGGCGAATCCAGGTTTCTAGGTCAAGGAACCGTGCACTTCAACAATAATAAATATAAAATATATCAGATGTGAACATCCGTTATCTAAACTCCCCAGCCTAGAGTTTCTTAAAGGGACACAACAGGCAGCATAACAACTTTATCAGAATGATCATTCTGCCCCTGAACTTCAGCTCAATGTCCAAGGCTTCAGTCATGAAACCTCAAAGCAGGCGCAGCCGATAGGCTGAGAGTGTCAGCAGTTCCCTATTGAGATAAGAGTGTGAATAAGATACATAACAAGTTCATTCCTAACTTTAACAGTGCTTATAGCACCCCACGAAGAATAACATCATGGCAGGTCTACCAGTCCTGTTTAAAGAAAAAAAAAATCATTTGCACCTATTATGTTCAGTAAATAGAAATGGCAGATCATTATATGGTGTAGTTATCATTTATGTGGCTTTTTATCTTCAGCGTCATATTGTGAATCGTTTTCTAAGGCCTTTGCAGCCATGAACAGAGCCTTAACCTACAGCACCGAGTCCGGTATAAAGCACAGCACAATCATATCATTTACCCACTCCCGTTCCATTCAAGAGTACTTCAGCAAGTCTGACGGTCACCTGTGGGGGCAGTGGAATTAGATGGCCCTTTTAAGGCAGTGACACCAACTGTAGCGGTACTTACCCTCTCCAGGGGCTGGGCGAGGTCCTCTTTCCCCACCGCGCACGGTCCTGCTACTGCACGCGGCTCGTCCGACGGGGAGATTAGGAAGGCGTGCACTGCCCGCGAGAAGCGGCCATGTGACTCGCCTGGCACTGGGAGCACGCCGCACGTATCGGGCGCGCTTTTAAAGGGACAGTGGGAGCCAAAAGTAAAAAAGGTCTCCCATTGGCCCATGTCATTCCACATTCCCCATACACTCACGTTTTGGGGGCGTGGATATGACAAGGGCCAATCAAATTAAACTAATAGGTATTTATACTCACCTTTTCCTTAGCTCCCTGCCCTATCGTGGTTTCTGATTCAGTTCCCTTTAATGCTTGCTTCGTGTAGTGGTGGTTTTTTTGTGCTTGACCTTGGATTTGTACCTGACTCCGTTTTTCTCTTTATCCCTGCTTTGTCTTGTTCACCGGTTTCCTGACTCCTGTGTACCAGTTCTTGGCTAGTTCTTGTTTACGCTGTCTCTCAGTTCCCTTGACCTCGGCTCGTTCTTGACTCTGTCTTTTCCTGTCCATGTCGAGTCCGGCCATTCTAAGGTCCGGTAAGACGTATTTTGTTATCTTGTCTCTTGTTGGACTATTCTTGTGTGTTGGGGTATACTACCGTGACATTACGATAGGGCCATGGACCCCACAGGTTTAGGACAACAAATGGCTACTCATGAGGCTAAATTTGCAGAACAGGATCACCGTATGGATCAGATGGCTCAAGCCATCCAGACACTTTTATCCAGAACGGCTCCGGTACCTGTACCAGCTCCTCCTGTATCCCCTGTACCAGACACATCTACTATGCCTAATGCTTCTGCACATCTAACCCCTCCACCTAGGTATAGAGTGGATGCTAAGACATGCAGGGGATTCCTTAATCAACTGGAATTCCACTTTGAGATGTATCCACGTTCATTTCCCACTGATAGATCTAAGGTGGGTTTTCTTATGCATCAACTTACTGATAAAGCACTTGAGTGGGCAAATCCTATTTGGGAGGCTAATGGACCTATGGTACATGATTTCAATAGCTTCCTTACGGCTTTTCGTAGAACCTTTGACACAACTAAAAGGATCTAAGTCTGTCGCTGATTATGCTATTCAGTTCCGTACCCTTGCCTCACAGGTAGATTGGACCAACAATGGGCTTACTACTGCGTTCATGGAAGGTCTATCTGAAACTATATTGGATGAGGCAGCGGCTAGGGATCTTCCTGTACCCTTAGAAGACCTTATCGACTATCTCATCGATATAGGTAATTGGATTCGTGATAGGCTATATACCAAGACTAGGAATAGACACTTTGTTTAATTTAATACACCAAGAGCTGAAACTCCTGAGGGTTCCAAAGGATCAGAGGAAGAACCCATGCAGTTAGGGGTTGCTAAACTCACTGATGCTGAAAAACTATATAGGAGAAAAGAGGGACTTTGCCTTTATTGTAGTAGGAAGGGCCATTTAAGACAAGAATGTCCCGTGCGTCTGGAAAACTATTGCACCTAAGACCGTATAGGGGACAGGCCTTGGGTGTGACATAAGAGCCCCCCACATTTGACTCTTAATAGATTGCTTCTCCCTATTTCCCTGCATCTTGAAAAAAACAGCCTAGCAGGGAATATACTAGACCTGGTTGATTCTGGTGCGGCCGAGAACTTTATAGATTCCGGCTTTGTTAGGGAAAACAACATACCCATCAGAGAGAAGAAGACATCCTTGGCCGTTGAGGCCATAGATGGTAGACCATTATGCTCCCCAGTTATCACACATGAAATTGAACCGTTGCATAGCCTAATAAAAATTAGTGAGGCAAACATAGAGTCCGTTTGGGTTACGTTAGAATTTGGTAATCACACAGTAACTCGTGTAGGTGTGATTTATAGGCCCCCAGGACAAATTGAAGAGTTAGATAATCTACTAGTTGAGGAAATAGCTAAAATGACAATGAAGGGGGAAGTTATCATCATGGGTGACTTTAATCTTCCTGATGTAAATTGGAAAACAAAATTAGCTACTTGTGCCAGGAGCACACATATTCTAAACTCCCTACTGGGATTGTCTCTAAAACAAGTTGTTGAGGAGCCAACTCGTAAAGAGGCCATACTAGATTTAGTGTTAACAAATGGAGATTTGGTATCAGATATTACTGTAGGTGAAAGTTTAGGATCCAGTGATCATCAGTCAGTGTGGTTTAATATAAGAACAGTGACTGAGTCACACCACACAAAAACAAAAGTTTTAGACTTTAGAAAAACAGACTTTTCTAAAATTAGAATATGGGTAGAGGAGTCATTATCAGACTGGAGCAATTTAAATGGAGTCCAAGAGAAATGGGATTATTTAAAAGTTGCACTATTGAAGGCAACAGAAAATTGCATTAGACTTGTCAGTAAAAGCAAAATATTCAAGAAACCACTGTGGTACTCCGCAGATGTGGCCAAAATAGTTAAAAACAAAAAGTTAGCATTTAGGAATTATAAAAAAACCCAGAGTGAGGAAGACAAAATGATCTATAAGATTAGGCAGAAAGAGGCTAAGCAAGTTATAAGCGCTTCCAAATCACACACAGAAGAGAAAATAGCACAGTCAGTAAAAAAGGGCGATAAAACATTTTTTAGATACATAAATGAGAAAAGAAAAGTAAAACAAGGATTAGTTAGATTAAAAACAAAAGAAGGAAGGTATGTAGAAGAGGATAAAGGTCTAGCTGACTGCCTCAATGAATATTTGTGTTCTGTATTTACAGATGAAAATGAAGGAAAGGGACCTCAGTTGAGAAAAAGGATAAATGAGTCATTTATTACACGTGAGTTTACAGAGGAAGAGGTTCTATTTCAACTGTCAAAAGTAAAGACAAATAAGTCAATGGGACCTGATGGAATACACCCAAAGCTATTAAAAGAGCTTAGTGGTGTACTAGCAAAACCATTAACAGATTTATTTAACCAATCATTGTTAACAGGAGTAGTCCCAGAAGATTGGAAGTTAGCGAATGTTGTACCCATTCACAAGAAAGGTAATAGGGAGGAGTCGGGCAACTATAGGCCAGTAAGCCTTACTTCAGTAGTGGGGAAAGTGATGGAAACCATGTTAAAGGATAGGATTGATGAACATCTAAAAACACATGGATTTCAAGATCAGAGACAACATGGGTTTACTTCAGGGAGATCATGCCAAACTAATCTTATTGATTTTTTTGATTGGGTAACTAAAATTATAGATCAGGGTGGTGCAGTAGACATTGCTTACCTAGATTTCAGTAAGGCTTTTGACACTGTTGCACATAGAAGGCTTATCAATAAACTGCAATCTTTAAGTTTGGATTCAAATATTGTTGAATGGGTAAGGCAGTGGCTGACAGGCAACAGAGGGTTGTAGTTAATGGAATATATTCGAAGCTTGGACTTGTCACCAGTGGGGTACCTCAGGGATCTGTACTTGGACCCATTCTCTTTAATATTTTTATTAGTGATATTGCAGAAGGTCTTGATGGTAAGGTATGTCTTTTTGCTGATGATACTAAGATATGTAACAGGGTTGATGTTCCAGGAGGGATAAGCCAAATGACAAATGATTTAGGTAAACTAGAAAAATGGTCAGAATTGTGGGAACTGACATTTAATGTGGATAAGTGCAAGATAATGCATCTTGGACGTAAAAACCCAAGGGCAGAGTACAGAATATTTGATAGAGTCCTAACCTCAACATATGAGGAAAGGGATTTAGGGGTGATTATTTCTGATGACTTAAAGGTAGGCAGACAATGTAATAGAGCAGCAGGAAATGCTAGCAGAATGCTTGGTTGTATAGGGAGAGGTATTAGCAGTAGAAAGAGGGAAGTGCTCATGCCATTGTACAGAACACTGGTGAGACCTCACTTGGAGTATTGTACACAGTACTGGAGACCGTATCTTCAGAAGGATATTGATACCTTAGAGAGGGTTCAGAGAAGGGCTACTAAACTGGTTCATGGATTGCGGGATAAAACTTACCAGGAAAGGTTAAAGGATCTTAACATGCATAGCTTGGAGGAAAGACGAGACAGGGGGGATATGATAGAAACATTTAAATATATAAAGGGAATCAACACAGTAAAGGAGGAGACTATATTTAAAAGAAGAAAAACTACCACAACAAGAGGACATAGTCTTAAATTAGAGGGACAAAGGTTTAAAAATAATATCAGGAAGTATTACTTTACTGAGAGGGTAGTGGATGCATGGAATAGCCTTCCAGCTGAAGTGGTAGAGGTTAACACAATAAAGGAGTTTAAGCATGCGTGGGATTGGCATAAGGCTATCCTAACTATAAGATAAGACTAGGGACTAATGAAAGTATTTAGAAAATTGGGCAGACTAGATGGGCCGAATGGTTCTTATCTGCTGTCACATTCTATGTTTCTATGTTTCTATATCTCTACAGGGTTGTTACACTCAGAAACCATTCGGTTTCAGATCATTACTTCTCCTTTCTCTCACCTCGTGTTAGGATATCCATGGTTGCGTTCTCATAATCCCACTATTGACTGGGAGTCAGGACAAATAGTATCTTGGAGTTGCCAAGAGTCTTGTATTGTTAAAATCACCCTTTTGAATTCTATTAATGTTCCTACTATTCCTCCTGTGTCTACTGTTATACCTCCTCAGTACATGTCTCTTAAGTCTGTTTTCGATAAAAGGGAGGCTGAGAAGTTGCCACCTCACAGACCGTACGACTGTGCTATTAATCTGCTACCTGGCGCCAGTGCCGGACTGGGAAAAAAATTAGTCCCGGGCATTTTTCAATCAGAGCGGCCCCCTAAGAAGGGGGCGGGGCCAGAGAGTGTGTTTTTTGTCATCACTAATGACAAGCACGCCCCCTCTCAAAGTGAGCATGTTGGTTCAATGCCCAGAGCCCTGCTGAAGAGCTCTGGCATTAGAAAAAGGCCCTGAATTTGTTCTGCGCAGCGCAAGCAAATTTAATAACATGCTTGCGCTGTGTTTGCTTTTAAATTGTCTCTGGTGTCTCCACAAGTGGGATACCAGAGGACAAAAGGGCCAGGAAAGTGCATGGTGCATATGTTTGGAGCCTGCTTGTGGGATTGCGTGTGTGTAGAGTGTGGTGTGGTATTGTGTAAATAGGTCAATTTAATTTGTGGTGTAATATGTGTGGCTAGGGGCTGTAGAGAGTGTGTATATGGGGCATAGTTTTATAGGGGATGCAGCGAGTGTGTGCATACGGGCTGAAGTGTGTGTGTATAGGTGACGTAGTATGTGTAGGGGTTGTAGAGAGGGTGTGTTTAGAGAATGTTGTATGTGTTTGCTGACAAGGAATGTAGTGTGTGTGTGTGTAGGAGATCTACTGTGTAAAGGACCCAGTGTATGTGTGTGTGTAGAGGATTAAGAGTGCATATAGGGTAAGGGATCTAGTGTGTATCTGGAGTGTAATGTGTGTAGTGGTGCAGTGTGAGGGGTGCTGTAGTGTGTGTGTCTATATATATATATATATACACATTTGGACTTATTGTATGTGTGAGAGGTGCAGTGTGTGTATGTAAGAGGGGCGCTGTGTGTGAGGGTGTTTTTATCTGCTGTCAAATTCTAGGTTTCTAATTTTCTTTGTCTGTTAAAGGACCACTATAGTGCCAGGAAAACATACTCCCGGCTCTGGAAGGGGGAAAGTGGTAAAAACTTACCTTTTTCCAGCGCTGGGCGGGGAGCTCTCTGCCTCCGATCCTCCTCCGATCCGCCCCGTCGGCTGAATGCGCACGCGCGGCAAGAGCTGCGCGCGCATTCAGCCGGTCGCATAGGAAAGCATTCATAATGCTGGATGCGTGCTCTCACTGTGATTTTCACAGTGAGAATCACGCAAGCGCCTCTAGCGGCTGTCAATGAGACAGCCACTAGAGGATTTGGGGGAAGGCTTAACCCATTGATAAACATAGCAGTTTCTCTGAAACTGCTATGTTTATGAAACAATGGGTTAACCCTAGAAGGACCTGGCACCCAGACCACTTCATTAAGCTGAAGTGGTCTGGGTGCCTAGAGTGGTCCTTTAACTCACTGAGGGTTATTTTATATATATATATATGTGTGTGTGTGCTGTATATGTGTGTGAGGGTGCTGTGTGTGTCTGGGGGTGCGCTGTGTGTTTCTGGGGGTGCGCTGTGTGTTTCTGGGGGTGCTGTGTGTGTCTGGGTGCTGTGTGTGTTTGGGGGTGCTGTGTGTGTTTGGGGGTGCTGTGTGTGTCTGGGGGTGCTGTGTGTGTGTATGGGGGTGCTGTGTGTGTGTTGGGGGATGCTGTGTGTGTGTTGGTGCTGTGTGTGTGTCTGGGGGTCGCTGTGTGTGTGAGGGTCGCTGTGTGTGTCTGGGGTGCTGTGTGTGTCTGTCTGGGTGCTGTGTATGGGTGCTGTGTGTGTCTGGGGGTGCTGTGTATGTCTGGGGGGTGCTGTGTGTATCTGTGGGTGCTGTGTGTGTGTGTGTGGGTGCTGTGTGTGTCTGTGGGTGCTGTGTGTGTCTGTCTGGGTGCTGTGTGTGTCTGTGGGTGCTGTGTGTCTGTCTGGGTGCTGTGTCTGTGGGTGCTGTGTGTGTCTGTCTGGGTGCTGTGTGTGTGAGTGAACGTATTTTTTATTTAAATTTAAATATATATTTTTTATTAATAAAAAAAAAAAAAATGATATCCACCCCATCCCTTCTTACCTTTAGCCTGGGAGGGGGAGGGAGCCGTTCTGCCTGGGAGGGGGAGCCTTGAGGGGGGACCATGCTGCCTTCCCTGGTGGTCCAGTGGTGAGAGCGAACTCTAACCTGCAGGCTAGAGTTCACTCTCGCGAGATCTGAGCGTTGCCGTGGTAACCGCGGCAACGCTCAGAATCCCGCGAGAGGACCCGGCGGAGCTGCTTGTTAGAGCTCCGCCGGTCCTCTCCTCCCTCCCCAGCCTGCTGGCGGCCGCATCTCCATTCCTGTGGGCCGGTGAGGGAGATCTTTGATCTCCCCACCAGCCCATGGAGGCACTATGGAGGGCCGGCGCTCGGGTAGCGCTGGCCCTGCACAGGCTGGCAGGGGAGATCCTGTGATCTCCCTGCCGGCCTCGGCCCCACGGCCATCGCGGCCCACCGGGCATTTGCCCGGTATGCCCGATGGCCAGTCCGGGCCTGCCTGGCGCTATAACTCCCAAAGAGAGAGTGTATCCTTTGTCTCCTCAAGAAAATCTTGTTACGGAGGAATATATTAAAGAATCTTTACAAAAGGGATTTATAAGGAGATCCTCTTCTCCGGCAGGGGCTGGTTTCTTCTTTGTATCAAAGAAGGAAGGCGATTTAAGACCTTGTATCGACTATAGGGGCCTAAATAAAATCACCATCAAAAATGCGTACCCTATACCCTTAATCAGAAAATTATTTGACAAGCTTAAACAAGCTACTCAGGGCCGGACTGGCCCACCGGGATACCGGGAAATTTCCCGGTGGGCCGCGGCACCTGGGGCCGGTCTGACAGACCTGATCATTGGGCTGACAGCTCCTGTGATCCCAGCTGGCTATGTGTGAGCTGTGCGGCCGCACAGAGCCCCATGGGAGCAGGGGGAGCCAGGCGGCCGGCACAGCTCACACACGGCCAGCTGGGATAAGAAAAATAAAAATAAATTTGCGGCGGGGGCGGGGCTTAGCGTGCGGCGGGTGCCTGGCTGACTGCAGCATGGGAAGCAGGAAGGAGTTCCTGCTTCCCCAACAACCAGCCTGCAGGAGCTCCAGCCTCCAAGCAGGAGGGAAGAAGCAGGTCAGTGTGTGAGTGTGTGACTGTCTGTGTGAGTGTGTGACTGTCTGTGAGCGTGTGACTGTCTGTGAGTGTGTGACTGTGTGAGTGTGTGACTGTCTGTGAGTGTGTGACTGTGTGAGTGTGTGACTGTCTGTGTGAGTGTGTGACTGTCTGTGAGAGTGTGTGACTGTGTGAGTGTGTGACTGTCTGTGTGTGACTGTGTGAGTGTGTGACTGTCTGTGAGTGTGTGACTGTCTGTGTGAGACTGTGTGAGTGTTTGACTGTCTGTGTCTGTGTGTGACTGTGTGAGTGTGTGACTGTCTGTGTGTGACTGTCTGTGTGAGTGTGTGACTGTCTGTGTGAGTGTGTGACTGTCTGTGTGAGACTGTGTCTGTGTGTGACTGCCTGTGAGTGTGTGACTGTCTGTGTGTGACTGTCTGTGAGTGTGTGACTGTCTGTGTGTGTGTGTGACTGTCTGTGAGTGTGTGACTGCCTGTGTGTGCGTGACTGTCTGCCTGTGTGTGCGTGACTGTCCGCCTGTGTGTGACTGTCTACGTGTGTGTGTGTGTGACTGTCTGCCTGCGTGTGAGTGTGTGGCTGTCTGCCTGTGTATGTGTGTGGCTGTCTGCCTGTCTTTGTATGTGTGGGTGTTTGCCTCGGTGTCAGTGACTGTCTGCCTGTGTGTGTGTGGCTGTCTGCCTGGGTGTCAGTGACTATCTGCCTCTGTGTGTGTGTGTGCGTGCATCTGCTAGTGAGGGAGCCTCTGTGTGTGTGTGTGTGTGTGCCTGCTAGTGAGTGAGCTTGTATGTGTGTCAGTGAGCTTGTCTGTAGAGATCATATGTGTGTGTGTGTTAGTGAGCTTGTCTGTAAGAAACATGAGTGTGTCGGAGCCTGTCTGTGGTGAGCATGTGTGTACAGTGAGCTTGTCTGTAGTAAGCATGAGTGTGATCGTGAGCTTGTCTGTAGTGACCATATGTGTGTCAGTGAGCTTGTCTGTAGTGAGCATGTGTGTGTCAGTGAGCTTGTCTGTAGTGAACCTGTGTGCTAGTGAGCTCTTCTGTAGGGAGCGTGTGTGTCAATGGGCTTGTCTGTAGGGAGAGTGTGTGCGCATCAGTGAGCTTGTCTGTAGTGAGCGTGTGTGTGTGACAGTGAGCTTGTCTATAGTAAGCTTGTGTGTGTGTATCAGAGTTTGTCTGTACTAAATTTGTGTGTGCCAGTAACCTTGTCTGTGTGTGTCATTGTCTGTCAATGAGCCTATTTGTGTGCATCAGTAAGATTGTCTGTCTGTGTGTGAGTATGCTTTACTGTATAATTTAATTACCCTAAAAGAACTAATATTTTGAATTAGAAGAAGAAATGTATCAATAAAAAAAAAATATATATATATATATATATATACTGTTGCATCACCAGGGCTCCAGTATCCAGTATATATATAGGCAATTGAAATAGTTGGCTGCACTCTCGGATTTCCTTAAAATTTTACTTTTATTTAAATATTTAAGAGAAGATCAACGTTTCAGTCCCTCTTGTGGACTTGCATCAGGATCATGACGAAAGTCCACAAGAGGGACTGAAACATTGACCTTCTCTTAAATATTTCAATAAAAGTTACTTTTTCAGGAAATCCGAGAGTGCAGCCAACTATTTCAATTGCCTATATATATATATATATATATATATATATATATATATAAACACCCTACATAGCACAATGATTTATGGGGCTGGCATAGATCTTTTTCCAGGGCTGCTTCGTATCCCCAGTCTGGACCTGCTTATATACACACATATACAAATTACTTACAGTTGATGGCCATCGTTAATACCACAGAGAGCCGAGACCGGAAGTGACATCATCACTTCAGATCACAGTCCAATGTACAAAACATAATTTTTAACATATACACTATACACTCCTAATGCTATTCCCAAACAGATTCTACCATTTATGTAAAGATGTCATTATGTTGTGTAATTCAAATATCCATAAATATCCTTATTAACATAAATATCACGCGCATGCGCAATGCGAATATGAGCGGTCGCCATACCATCCATTGTCACACTCCACAACCTCCCACCAAGATTCAAACAGAAAAAAAAACTTTTTACTTAACTGCTAACCCAGTGAATGAGCTGGGCACAGGAATAATCTATATACAATAGGTGAACACAAGAACGAGAGCGCGTTCACCTTATCACGGACGGCTAAAACCTCACCATAGCTCCTCTCCTATGGAAGCCTCCGTGATCCAAAAATAGTAAAAAATTGAGTCAAAAAAGCCGCGCCACTCGCTCATGCGCACACCAAGCAAAATACACAAAGAATATTAAAAGGCAAACCTAATCTTAAAGGGATAATCACAAGAGTGCACAAGTCACCTATAATATGGTCTAATATAAGTATACAAGTGGTCCCATATGTGATGAAGTGCCCTTCGCCACTTGTGCCTGGAGAGGACTGCTTGCCCGCCTCTTGCCCTGTGACTATGGCCCCTGGGATGTATTGCCCTTTAAAGACATGATTTGGGCATAATGGATTTGTGTTTTGCTGCTGCTAGCCCTTTTAAGAACCATCTGGGGACATACTGTGGAGTTACTGGGTGGCCACCATTTCCTGTATCAGAAGCACATGGTGAGAACAATGCATGGCGGCCATTTTAACTCACAGACACTGTTTGGACTTTTCAACACGGTCCCATCTTGCCAGTATTTGGTGCACAGAGACATCGTGCAGTGGTTTTGGACTATACAGCAGGGGACACATTATAAAGTGATTGTTTTTCATTTAGCCTGTATATGTTCTGCAGAATCTGCATTAAACTGTATTTTCCAAAGTACTGAACGGATCTGGGTGAATTTTGGATATGTGGTTCACCCAGAGCCCCCGGTTCCAAGGATATATTTATGGGGTTATTGCATGTTTTGGGGTCCCTGTGTGTTTTATGAAACTATTATTTCTGGCCAGCAGATAATTGAGCTTTGTGTATTGTAGAAACTCAATTATCTAGCCTGGCCCAGAGGAGGAGTTTGTGTTGCATAAATTGTGAGTTCTGTGTGCCAGTAAATCAGTCTTGTTCCAGCATTAAGCCTTGGCTCATGTTTGGGGGATTGGAGAAATACACTCTGGGGATTGCTATAATCACCATACTCCCCAGGGTATGATCACTAAGTTCTGCTAAGAGCTTGTTCCTGTTCCTGCTTTCTGGGGAAAGAGAGGTTCACCCACTGGAAGCTGGATCCTGGTCTTGGGTCCAGGGTGGGTGGAGACAGCAGAGACCCCAGCGCAGTTGCATCGCTGGAAGTGGGGTCTGCAGTGCTGATGGTGTCGGTTGGAGTGCTTGGAGTCCTCGGCAAGCGCTAGGAGCATCGATTGGCGGAGGTACTCAGTCGGAGTGCCAGCGTTCCGTCACACCATAGTATAGCAAAAAAATATAGAAAAAAAATAATGAATATTAATAGTGAAAAAAACCTTCACCATAATAACAAAAACACCAAAAAGTGTTTGACACTATACTAAGCAGGTGTTTATTCATCTGATTCACTATGTCATATATACATGGCATGCATCCAAAAACCTGCTGGGCAATCAGGTCACCCCCCAAAAAGAAACACAATACAGGGAAATCCATATGTCATACAAAGCAAACAGATGTATATATTACTCAAACCTCCCATATGTAACTACTAAAAAATCAATACCTTATACACTTACATGAATACCAACTACCCAGATTAGTTATACAGCTTCTAATAACACTTGCAATAGATATACAAAACTTCCTCTTAGGTGATAGAAAATATTTATTCACAATCAAATACATGTCAAAGCCAATCATAGTTATGAAGATATCCAGTAAATCAAATTAACGACGTCCAGCCACAGGTCCAATAGACAAGCCCAAATACAGGCTAGATCCATCCACGTCACTGAATGTACTTGAAGCGACCCAATGCCACCGATAATAAATTGCACTCCATTCACGCTGTCCATCCAAGTACCCACTGTAGTAAGTATCCAAATGGAAATCAATATACGATCTAGATGAAATAAACACCAATTAAAAACAATATCAATGATATAAACACTACACAGGCAGGGTGGATTAACCAGCCTCTCCAAACGAGGCTATAACAAAGGAGAGAGATCACGTTCTTCATTAAGACCCTTATGGAATAAAACCTGCAATTCATAAATCCAAAATAATTCATGTTGCTTCAATAACATTTCACTAGATCCACCTCTTCTCAGAGGTTTCACTACTTCTAGAATCGAATATCTCAATTGTGACACCGTATGTCGCATTTCCACAAAATGTCTAGCCACTGGATATTGTATCTTACCAGTCCGAATGCTACTCTTGTGCTCCCTTATCCTAGTGGTGAATTTCCTCGTGAATTTCCTCCCCAACATAATCTAAGCCACAAGGGCATTTCAACATGTAAACTACAAATTCCGTTACAATTGCAAAAATCTTGAATGGGATATTTCTTTCCAGATCTAGGATGAAGAAAGGAATCGCCTAGAATCACCCCATTACAATTCACACAATGTCCACATTTGTACATACCAACAGGCATTCTGAGCCACGATTCCTTGATCCCCATCTTTCCTTGGACTTCCACATTCTGCATTAGACGATCGCGAAGATTTTTGTATCTTTTAAAAGAGAACAAAGGTTTCTCATTAAAGCAAATCCTAACCTTGGGATCCGACTGTAGTATATTCCAATGTTGATTCACAATATGCTTAATCTCCTTCGAATGTTCAGAATAAGTAGTAACACATGGAATCCTCATGTTCTTATCCTTAGCTCTTTTAGTCAAAAGTTGTTCCCTGGCCAACAATCTAGCCTTATTCTTGCATTCCATCAGAATCTCCTTCTCATAACCCCTTAAGGTAAACGCCTTCACTAATTAATCTGCACGTCTATCGTAATCAGTGTCCCGTGTTATTATCCGTCGAGTTCTAATAAATTGTCCATTTGGTAATTTTTGCAAAAATTGTGGTGGATGAAAGCTACTAGCATGTAAATGTGACGCACGATCAGTAGGCTTCTGATAAAGATCAAAGCTCAATTGTCCTTCACTTACCTCCATGGATACATCCAAAAAGTGCATTTTGTGCACATCATATTCTATGGTGAAAGATATTGTATCCAATTTATTGTCCAATCTTTCCTTAAAGCAAAGTAACTCCTCAACCGTTCCTGTCCAAAAAAAGAAGATGTCATCTATATAGCGCACCCAATTCAACACAAATTTTGCAAACAATGGATCAGAATATACAAATGCATCCTCAAACACAGCCATGAACAAATTGGCATATGTGGGGGCCACATTGGACCCCATCGCATTACCCTGTATCTGCAAGTAAAACTTGGCTTCAAATGTAAAATAATTCTTATGCAATACCAATGCCAACAACTCCAACAAAAAGTCTCTATAAGCTTCACTGATTTCCACTGTTTGCATAGCTCCAAACACTGCCTCAATGCCTTCCTCATGTGGAATGGATGTATAAAGACTATTAATGTCCATGGTGCATAATAGCGCACCTTCAGGAATAACTCCAACACATTCTAATTTCTTAATAAAGTCCGTTGTAATAAAGTCTGTGTGCCAATGGATGGTATGGCGACCACTCATTCGCATTGCGCATGCGCGTGATATTTATGCTAATAAGGATATTTATGGATATTTGAATTACACAACATAATGACATCTTTACATAAATGGTAGAATCTGTTTGGGAATAGCATTAGGAGTGTATAGTGTATATGTTAAAAATTATGTTTTGTACATAGGACTGTGATCTGAAGTGATGATGTCACTTCCGGTCTCGGCTCTCTGTGGTATTACTGTTGGCCATCAGCTGTAAGTAATTTGTATATGTGTGTATATAAGGGGTTCCTGGATGATGTTATGATATAGCTACCCTTGATAAAGGCTACCAGGAGGAGCCGAAACGTTGGGGGATTGTTTGTGACTCGTGTTTCTGCCCATATAGGCTTGTGGAATTTGGTAAATATATTTGTTGAGTTGTTTAGCCTATTTGGTCACTGTTATATTGTTACATTTTGTATGTATGGCTTGTATTTGTATTGTAATAAATATATATAGATAGATACTATTGTATCAGATGGTGTGCATTCCTTTCTTTTGAGTAAATAAACAATAATAAACACACAGCACTTACCTGCAAAGAAAAAAGCAGAGGTAATGAAACCACTGCCTGCAGGACCAGACTGAAACTAAAAGGATTAATGGGAAAGGAATGGGTGTGGGAACAAAAAACAAACATTTAAAGGAATCCAAGAGACTGGGAATTCCAGGAACGGAATATAGGAATGAACCCAGAAAACCCAGCATAAAGAAAACCGGACAAGGAATAGAGAACTAGAAAAAAACAAGAAAAACTAAAATAGAATTGTAAAAAGAGTACTGGATACCTGAAGCCATTGACAGAAATGATCTGCAGCCAGGAACAGGATGTGACATTTACGCTCTATAGTGGGTGCAAGGACCTCCACAGACGGGCCCTCTATTCGCTGAAGCTCAGCCAAAGGTGGCAGATACTGAAGCTTTTCCCAGGCTTCAGTATCTCCGGTGGCCATCACTTGAGTAATAATGTCTGAAGAAGGGTTTGGTCCATACAAAGCCAACTGCAACTGAACGGAGAGCAGCAAATTGACTCCCGCATTCAGAAAAAACAGTTCGGGCATAGGGTCGGTTCAGTCCATTTCCAATAGTTCAGCAATCAGTTCCCTTTTTGGTGTGGTTGTTTGCCGTTCGGTCACGGCTCTCCAATATATCATTCAAGGAGGATTGTTTCAGCTGTCCGTACCGACGTATCATCCGCCAATCCACCCTTGGATCCTGGTCTAGCAGGGGAAAAAGCTTGCCACCAAATGTGGTGGACACCCCAATGGGAAGAGGGGTTTTGCTATCAGACATGGTCTTTTCCCCCCAGTGTGAGTAGAGCTACAATAATCCTAGAAGCGATAATCCCAAAAGTGGTGATAAAGCTGTTCCCTACAAGCACAAGACGAGACTCTGTGGTTAGGGTAAACTGGAACTGATTCAATGGGAGCCTCACATGGCTTTTATGTGAATCCCCATGCAGGGAGTTTACTTTAATGTATTCCAGGGGCATTCCCCACTGGGCCTGAGAGGAGACTACTGTAAAACACACAAATAATTACATTAACTCTCAGGTCCAGGACATACATTTTAAGTACACCTTAAAAACATATATTTAGCAATTGAGTACCCCCTCAAGTCCTATATCCCCGGATAGCCGGGATCTAAGCACCCAGCATATCCCGAAATCGCTCAGATACCACGAACACAGCCGAACCACCACCGGGGTAAAGTTTAGACCAACCGCACATGAAGTGCCTGCCCAAAAGCATTCCATGAAATCAGACTGAGTGGTCGGTCTCCTTTGGGGGGCACGAAATACAATGAAAATACCTAACAGAACTGTTCATGTCTATATTCAGTCTGTGTCCCTTGTTTGGGAGTTTACACCGAACGCCTTTGCATTCGGGCATATTTTCTTGAACTTCGATGGAGGTGAAAGTTCCAGTGGTGTTCATGTCATTGAGTGTCCGATTATAGTTCCATACACTCGACGACCAAAGACTGCTGTATGGGTTCACCGCTAAAGATGGCCGCTGCCAAGTGTTTTGGTAATACAAACGACAACCACCCAGCCGACTGTTGGAAAGTTTAGAAGTGT
Organism: Pelobates cultripes; assembly: GCA_933207985.1. Taxonomy (NCBI): domain Eukaryota; kingdom Metazoa; phylum Chordata; class Amphibia; order Anura; family Pelobatidae; genus Pelobates; species Pelobates cultripes. The sequence continues at coordinate 31,208,162 of OW240914.1, forward strand.
TAACAGGTATATAGTATTAAATACAAGAAAGGATAAAATAAAGGTGGATTGGCGCTTAAAGTGCAAATATGAGTGCAACAACCCCCAGTGTCTAAAATCACTCAAATGACACTAAATGAATAAATAAAAGTAACAAATAACAGCGGGTATTGCACCCCCCGTTATTTATTACTTTGGTTTAGAAGTGTTGATGAGGTGCTGACAGGGGGGATAGAGAAGCAGCACACGCCGCATATGGGTGGTCGGTCATTCAGTATTTTGTTCAGCATACGAACAGGACAATGTTAAAATAGGAGTTGAATGCAATCCACCGAACAAACAGGAGAATGGAAAAAAAAGCTTTATAATCCAGGGACAGGGTGGTCTGTCACATATACATTTATAATAGATACATTTATTATAGATGCATTAATACATAAAAACTAAACCACTAACGAAGAAAAATAAATAGGATAAAAAAAATATCAAGCAATTAAGCCTATATAATAATCACCTAAAAGAGTCCAACTCAATGATATGGATTCTAAGGATAAGCACAAAGGTGATGTAAAATAAAAGATCCAATTAGATTATTTAACCTGGTTAGATGTGCAGGATATAACTGAGTAGATAAACGTCACGGCGCCCACTCTATGACAAAGTGAATAACAATACGCCAGTTTCTCTTAGGATATATTAAGTCACTGAATATTATAGAGTATTTGCCAGATGAATATGAGCTAGCTTTGTATTGTATGTTGCTGGAATGAAATTGGACTTATCTTACCCGATGTAGCACAGGAAACCTTGAGACACAGGAAACCTTGGGACTCCATGTCACACTGACTAACCCTCAATCCTAGGCCTAATGGGGATTACTTCCCAGCCAAATGCTGCCCGGGTAAGCCGCTTCAATACGCCCACTTAACGACCCTGCTTCACAATGACTTGATATGACATTGCAGGAAATATTGCAAACTTAAAAGAAAACAAAAACATTGTTGTTGTGGTTCTTAATATTGGCACTGAATTCTAAAACACTGCAATAAACCTGGACTGTTAAGGCACTCCTATCTTCTAGCCCACTGATTTGATATACATACGCTAATCTTCGGTGGCCCCAATATTACGATGTCATATCCTCTAAGAATATGAATGTACATGTCCCTATAAGCTCCGATATGGGCTACTTACCCACAACTACACTCACATAAAACACTCCAGGTCCTAAAATGGACAGCCTTTTAGGTCAACATAATCTGTCGGATGGTAGGCAGATGATATCTGGAAACATATACCACACGTTATGTTATGATTTAACTAACTTTGTTAATTAATTAATATTACTGGTTAAAACGTTTGATATGTTGTTTGACCCCCAAGCTGAAAACATGGGAATTGATCTATTTGATTCCTGTTTCGTTTATGATTTCTGCATGCAACTTGGAGAATTACGGTATATACTTTATTTGTGTTTAAGTCTTTCCTTTTCTTTAATTTCCTTCCTCCTATCCCTAATCTGTAACTGTACAATGCTAGTGTGTGAACAAAGACAAGAGGGGAGTGTTGGGAGAGTACCCATTGAGCCCCACCTACCGAATAGTAAGGCTCCAGCCCCTCCAAGCTCGCTTAAGCTAAACAAGCGCCTTTTTGAGACCTTCATGCACCTCTGGCATGTCCTCTCTACCAACCTGATGTCTCATGCCAAACCCCAAAGGCCCATACCCTGGATAATGCTAAAAAAACAGTACCCAAGTTGCAGCCCCCTAAAATCCCCTAAAACAAGAGACATCTAGCCACAATGGAAATTAATTGTTTAAAAGTCACCTGTGTGAGCAAAAGCCCCCCAAATATACGCTATAAAATACCATCAAGCATTTCATGCATACTCCCCCCATAAATACAAGTGATTGGGCATTCCAACTTGTAAAACAATACACCAATGCCCTAGTTCACCTTCTAATCTTAATAGGAACACTTAACGGATTTCAAATTACCATAGCATTATTATAATATATATTATAATAATTATATATTATTATATTATATATTTAATTGCACGCTAGATCCTGAATTAGACATTAGGGGAGAAAACAAAACAAAAAGTCTGCATCAATCTCAAATCTCAAAGCTTGCTAACTTACTCCATGTTCATGACTTATACGACGCCTGGCACAGTACACATGCAAGACTTCTCCTTTTTCTCCTTTTTCAAAATCACCTACCTCAAAAATATTGAAGAAAATAAATTGTTTAATCCCACAGATATAGTGGAGGAACTTGCCCTATATTATACTAAATTCTACAACTTGAAAAATGTAAATAGAACAATTTTAACAGGTTATAAACGCTGTATAAAGGTGTACTCACAAGATATAGACGTATAATGCGCTCAAGGGTGCCTCCCCTGATGTAATTGGGGGTCTGAAAATCCGCTATTTTATACTACCATCCGTAGTCCTGATTTCTTGCGATTCTGCGGGCAGCGGAGGGAGATTTACAGCCCCCAAATACATCGGGGGAAGCAACCTCGAGCGCATTATACATCTATATCTTGTGAGTGCAACTTTTTATGTTTTTTTTAGATTTTGCAGCCGTATTCCATTTGTGTTTTGCTTGTATCTTGGTTTAAAAGATCACTACCTGGGAAGTGATCCATGGGATGCTGCTCACCTGATTTATCTGATAAGTATATTACATACTTATTTAACACTATTCACACGTGATTGTGGTGATAGTATTGTTTTTGTCTTCATTTTAAAAACGACCCTAATACACATCAAATAGAAGAAAAATTAATTGTATAATTAATAAAATATCCAGGAATAGTAAATGCCTTAAAGATAATAATTAGTATTGTAAAATATAACTAAATAAATAAAAAAATAAAAAATAGATTAAAAATAACGAAAAACAGTTGATTTCAAATTCAAGTCCAATAGTTAACAGTCTCTTTGCTGAAAAGCTATATCTTAATAGCTATAAATGAAATAGATAAATAGTCTTTATAAGTCTATGTTTGTAAGCTAATTCAGTTCACTCCAGTTATAGATGAACTGGGATCTAGATACTGAATTAGTTATTTAGTATAGTACAATATAACAATATATATGGTCCTTATAATTGTAATATTGTATCTTGTATCAGAGAATAAATAACTAACTAACAGGCTATATATAGTAGTCTTTAGTTGTAATACTTAACTCCTAATGTTAGGAGATAGAGTGATAAAATAAAATAGGATCCAAGTGCTAATATAGAAATATAATGCTATATTAGCACTTGGATCCTATTTTATTTTACAGCTAGAGTCCTCAACTTGGGCTTCCAGTCAGCCCCCTTTCACATATCGAATGGGACCAGGGATGCCCACTCCTCCCCATCATCCATCATCCTTTTTTTATGCATAGAACCATTAATAAATGCTACATAAAACAACATGCAGACATATCCGGAATAGATACACCTGTCGGAATGCAGAAAATCGCTCTATTAGCAGATGATGTCCTGCTCTTTCTGAGCCAGCCAACAACAACACTTCCAATATTAATACTTACTAGAACAATATGGTCAAATATCATACTACAAGAACAACACTAGAAAAACACATGTTTTCGATAAGATCACCAGCCACAATAGAACACGCATTAAAAAAATATACCCCTTTGACTGGAGAAAGACAGCGATCAAATATCTAGGAATCAATCTAACAAACTCGACACCTCTCTTAATTCAAGAAAACTACATAGCGTTGACATATAAACTTGAATCTCAACTAGATAAGTGGAGGGATATGGAAGTGTCCTGGGTGGGTCGAATACAATCTATTAAAAGGCTGATTCTGCCGCAAGTTCCGTATCTTTTTAGAACCATTTCCAGAGCTCTGCCTAAAAGTATATTGCAAAAATTTCAAGCAATTTTTAATGCGCATGTGACGAAGTGCCCTTCGCCACTTGTGCCTGGAGGGGACTACTGGCTAGCCTCCTGCCTTCCAATTATGGCCCATGTGCTGATAGCTGTATTTTCCCCTGTAGAAAGGTTTATTTGTGTATTGCTGCCGGGTCCTTCTGAACTTTCATTATGGTAGTAGTGCCATGGAGCCTATTCGTGTAACAAAAGACTATGGAAAAGACTTTGGCTCCATGGCGATTGAACTGTATGTATGTGATCTGGGCGCCATTTCGTAATAATGTGCGCTCAGATCTAAGCTATCTGGGGATATGTTGCATGTATAAGTTTTATGTAGTAATTGTAACATTGTGTAATTATGTCATTTATTGTCTTTTTGCTGTTATGTGTTCAATGGAGTTTTGCCTCTTTCCTTGGAGATAATTGGATTACTTCCCAATTATCTCCAGGATAGACGACTCTGTGGAACTGGTTTTGGGCAGAAAAACCATGCTTCCTTTGGTCACAAAGGACTTCCGACTAACTTTTGAACTAATGGAAGGATTTGCATGATTTTTGGTTATGTTTATATTTAAAGTATGCTGATTCTGAATATGTATGTTTGCATATTTTTAAAGTTACAGTATATGTGTAAAAAGTGTATTTTTCCTGCCTGTGATAAATTACATTAACCCATTGTGTTCAGTAATTATATCACAGGCAGATAGGAGGGATTGTATGTTGGTGCTGGGTGTGTTTTACGGTTTTCCTGTAAACGATAGGTTGTACTGTGTCCCACCCTGTGGGATGTCCCCTTGCATGGGGACTTGCATAAAAGCCAGTGTGTGGTCATTAAAATCAGATCATCTTGTACCTTTCTTGAAGCCTTGGCTCAGGTTTGGGGGATTGGAGAACTACACTCTGGGGATTGCTATAATCACTATACTGCCCAGGGTATGATCACTAAGCTCTGCTAAGAGCTTGTTCCTGTTCCTGCTCTCTGGGGAAAGAGAGGTTAACCCACTGGAAGCTGGATCCTGGCCTTGGGTCCAGGGTGGGTGGAGACAGCGAGACCCCAGCGCAGCTGCATCGCTGGAAGTGGGGTCTGCAGTGCTGATGGTGTCAGTTGGAGTGCTTGGAGTCCTCAGCGAGCACTAGGAGCATCGATTGGCGGAGGTACTCAGTCGGAGTGCCAGCAGTCTGTCACAGCGCATATCTGGAAAATAAAACCACCAAGGATAGCACAAAGATTCTTATGGATTTGGTACAGTAGAGGCGGATTAGCCGTTCCAAATATCAAGGCATATTACAAACCCTCAGTATTATCACAGGGATTGGCAATCCTTTCTAACCCGAAACACCCGGTGTTGCTCCCCTTAGAAAATGCTTGCTTTAACCCCAACACATTGAGTAATCACTTGTGGACTCTCTCCATACCTGCAAAAAAGAACTATAAAACACTACCCAGCACCTCAGTCCTACTCACGAGCTGGAAACAGTGGGTGCCAAGCATGCTAGGACCTGTCAATTTGTAAGCATTAGCTCCTATTAGAGCTCTCTCGGCTCTTTACCCTGACATACATTTAAACTCTTTAATCTCAGGAGATCCTATCACAACCGTCACAATTAATACTCTCTGTAACGATTCAGGCATAAAACCATTCCCTACCCTGCAGGCAGAACTATCCCTACCCTCCAGAGAAGTATTCACTTTTTTGGAGAATTAAGCACATTATATGCTGTAACAGATGCCCTGTTCCTGGATATTACTTGAATGCCTGGATCAGTATACGAATCCAACCGAACAGATTTGCCCCAGCTGATTCATATACCAAATAATATACCGAACCCTTGAACCAGACAAAGCAGTCATGTGCCACTAATTGACCCAATTGACCTTACTGACACTTGCTCTAACCACAACTCTGAACGTTCTAAGTGGTTCACTGGGTGGCCGTCGATTTGAATGCACAAACACGTGGTGGCAGCCATCTTGTTTTGTCAAATGCGTCCAGTGGTGTTTGGTCTTCGTGTTTATGGAACTATTTTCGGACACTCAACGGCCTGAACACCGCTGAGACTTCCAGGATCGCCTAGTTTCGTTAAAAATCATCCGAAAGCCCCATGACAAAGGGGATCCGTAGTCACAATGGAAACCTTCCACCTACACAGCCTGAAATAAGCACCCATGGGACACTCTCCAATGCCACCTACCCCCACCCCAACAAACAAGACCCACAGCGGCATTACACCTGTCTTGAGTAAACCCTCCTCCCTATACTCTTTCTCTCTTTTCCTCTCTCTTTCTCCTCTTTATAGGAGTCCTTACATCCAGCCCAGAGCTTCACAGAAAACCCGGTGTCCACACAGGCAGCACTACACAAGGGGTTAAAGCACCCAAAACGCAGGTCCATAGTAGTCTTCAGGGAACATACCTACATAGAACGGCACGTAGGCCGCGGAATTAACCACCAACAAAGTAGTGTCTTAACCACATGCAGGTTGGGCTAGTTCACAATACACAGAAAGTACCGAAAATGTTCATAAAATTTGTATATCCAAAAGGTAATGCAATGACGATGCACTGAATATACGCAACTACGGTACCAAAGCATACTGCTGTTTTACTGTTTGACTGTAATGTTTACCGAATCCTGTGGGGGTTTGGATCACCGGAATGAAAATAAATTAAAAAAATTTTTTTTTTTTAAATCATCCGAAAGAGGTGGCGTTCGGTGAAAACCAACTCCCGAACAAGGGGCACATGGCTAGCTTTCCTCGAACAGTTATTTGAGACATTTTGTTATATTTGACGCCCACAAAAGAGACCGTCCGCACAGCCTGATTTTATGGAACTATTCTGGGCAGGAGCCTCGTGTACAGGCGGCCAGAAATAAGACTTCAAAATCCCGAACCCCTGAACTGCTCTGGGTGATTTTTGGATATGTTGCTCACCCAGATCGGTGCGATCAGGGGATATATTCTTTATGGGGCTCATGTGTGGTTTTGGAATATTTTCAGAATGTCTATAAATGATGTTCTTTTTCGCCTGGGAATAATTGAGTTGATACAGTAACTGACTCAATTATCTCCCAGGCAGAGGGGAGGGATTGTATGCTATGTGTGGGAGTGCCTTACATTGTAACTCTAGCATTATTAGTTTGTAAGTTTGTATCACAGTCCCCAACAAGGTCCATATGGGTGTCACCCTTGCATGGAGACTTGCATAAAAGGCCAGTGTGGCTACCATTAAACCAGTTTACTTAATGCTCAACATGAAGCCTCGTCTCGTGATTGTAGGGAACTGCTATACTGCTTTTATAAGAGCTCTACAACTATATTGGATTCTTGGTCTGCTGGGATATCAACTGGAGAATACTGCAGCACTACTCAGACTAGGGAAAATGGAAATCTCTGGCGGTAGATACCCCTCCTCAGTCACATATGCTCTAAACAATTAGTGGTGATTGATACTTCAATGTTGACACCATTCAGACAACGTTGTACAGGAAAAAAGACCACACACAAATTACTTGATTTATGCTATAACACCCTGAATTGCACACTCTCCACTGATACATAGTGATGTCCCGAACGGTTCGCAGGTGAATAGTTCACCGCGAACATCGCTTGTTCGCGTTCGCCACGGACAGCGAACATATGCGCTGTTCGGTCCGCCCCCTATTCGTCATCATTGAGTAAACTTTGACCCTGTACCTCACAGTCAGCAGACACATTCCAGCCAATCAGCAGCAGACCCTCCTACCTCCTGGACAGCATCCTATTTTACATTCATTGTGAAGCTGCATTCTTAGTGAGAGGAGGGACAGTGTAGCTGCTGCGGATTTGATAGGGAAATTGATAGCCAGGCTAGTCTTTTCAGTGTCAACTACAGTCCTGAAGGACTCATCTGATCTTTGCTGTAAGGACAGCACCCAAAAAAGCCCTTTTTAGGGCTTAAACATCAGTCTGCTTTTTTTTCGGCGAACGCGAACTTCCGCAAATGTTCGCGAACCGGCGAACCGCCCGAAACGCCATTGACTTCAATGGGGAGGCGAATTTTAAAACACACAGGGACTCTTTCTGGCCACAATAGGGATGGAAAAGTTGTTTCAAGGGGACTAACACCTGGACTGTGGCATGCCGGAGGGGGATCCATGGCAAAACTCCCATGGAAAATTACACAGTTGATACAGAGTCTGGTTTTAATCCATAAAGGGCAGAAATCACCTAACATTCCTAAATCACAATCAATATGGATTGACACCTGACATATGACATATTGACACCTTGACATATGGATTGACACCTGTCCTCAGAGCCCCTGATGCACACGGACACAGAGCAGAATAGAGACTGGTCCCCTACATAGGGTCACTTGGCAGATATGGATTGACACCTGTCCTAAGGATCCCTGATACACACTGACACAGAGCAGAATAGGGACTGTTCCCCCTACATCGGGTCACTTGGCAGATATGGATTGACACCTGTCCTAAGGTTCCCTGATACACACTGACACAGAGCAGAATAGGGACTGTTCCCCCTACATAGGGTCACTTGGCAGATATGGATTGACACCTGTCCTAAGGTTCCCTGATACACACTGACACAGAGCAGAATAGGGACTGTTCCCCCTACATCGGGTCACTTGGCAGATATGGATTGACACCTTGTTACAAACTGTTATTTGTAACGGGCCCTTTAAATGGCAAATTGCCCTGCTTCCCTGGGTTGTGGAGAAGCCTATTTGCCAGCCTCCTCCCGCATGACTATGGCCCCTGGGAGATTGTGAAAATGTATGCACTTTTATTTGGTGTGTATGGCCCCTTAAGACTGTCGGTGGGCATATTGGGGCTTATGGACTCTTTATGTGACTGGTGCTGGCCCTTTAAACACCTTTGGGACATCAGGAAGATTGGGACACTGCGCCTTTAAGGCCGTGTCCCCAGACTTGTTGGGGACACGGCCCCTTTAAGACGGTGTCCCCTGTGTCCCCAGACCTAGTGCAAACCCTTTGTGCCTGCCTTGCTATTTCCCACTTGGTTCAGT
>OW240914.1:31217180-31270622 GCA_933207985.1 Pelobates cultripes
TACATTTTCAAATCCCGATACTTCTGACAATACACACTATTCATGAGTAACGCTGTATGGCGTTTTGATTATAACCTACAAGTATCAATCTCTGAAGAAGGATCTGTCATTAGTTTTCGTTGTATTGATAGTTTTATTTAATTTATTGATAAGTGTTCTTGAGGTTATTGTGTAAATAATGTGCAATGTCCGCTGTCTCCAGGCACTTCATAATTCAGAGTACGTGACTTCCGTATAGCTTAAATGGGCAGTCTGAAAACACCATAACCACTACAGCTTATGGGTGCAGACTCTCCAGTGTTTGTCAGTTTCCAAGCAGTTTGACAAGCACAAGCACACCCCCTTGTCTTTAATAAATTGCACTAGAACATATTTAGCAGTTTGGATTGTTTGTGCAATTTGATATTTCTAAGAATCAGAATCTAAAAAGTCCTGTTTTTATCTTGAAATCTTGTATGCAGGAAATTCTCCGCGCTGGCGACACAGATCAAGATGGACAACTGGACTTCAACGAATTCACAAAGTACTTGGAGGAGCGTGAGCGGCGCCTCCTTATCATGTTCGATAGCCTGGACCGCAACCATGATGGTGTATATATAATATATATGTAAATATGTCATGTTGTGTAAATGCGTGTGTCCTCAGAGCGCTGTGTGTTTGTAGAGCGAATCTAAATCAAAGTGGGTTGTTCATTATACTGCAAAGTGTAAAGAATTAGCAAGGAAATTGCAACGTAGCAATAAATAAATTTTAAAAAAATCTCTATTCGCCTGTAATTCCAGATTGGCTAGTTTGTACTAAGCTTTGCAATTCCCTAATGAATTTCCCCCAATTCCCTACTTTTGTTAATAACTCCAAAGATGTTAGATGGAAGGTCCAAGGTCTGTGTTTAAAGTGGGGAAGCCATCTAAAATAACTTTAGTCGAGCAGGACGTGCTGTCTTGATACAAGAAACGCAAGTCTCTGCCATACAAGATGCCGTGAATTCAATTTCCCATGATGCTGTTTCAGCTGCAGATGTTTCTGAATTTCTTTGACATTGTGCATTATGGGAGATAAAGTCCACAGCCCTCTTTGATGGTAGCTGTTGACATGATTTGTGGAACTACCCTTAAATTCATAATACTATAAGGATCGGGGGCTTACTCCCTTTCCATCCACCTTATAAAACTAGCACAACGCCGTTTATGTAGCTGCCGCCTAATAAATGAGCTTGGAAATAATATATTTTCAGAACTATACACTGGAAATGTAACTGTAATTGTGTAATTACAAATACTTTGCCAAAACCTCTGGATGCTGGATTGTATCTGTGTTTGTCGGGAGACATTTCAAGAGAAATCACAATTTCTGGCAAGTTCGGGGAACCCAGAATCCTCCAGTGATAATCTGAGCATGATGGGATATGTAAAACCCAACGTACAGGCTGCCTTAGACTTTTTGCTGGCTGGGTTTAATGATAGTTGTTCTCCCCAGCAGGTTGAGCTGAGATTAACTTCACCTGATCCTCATGATAAATTAAGGCCATTTTATCTAGAAAATATTTATGTTTAAAAAGTAGTGTCGCCATTGAAGTAAAAGGTTGGGCTAGTACGGAAAACTTAATAAGTGAGCAGATTTGCTTTAAAGAAATGCTTTTGGATAGTTTAGGTTATGTTACAGGTCTTTTTATATACATTATCCAATAAATGGGGGGATCTCGTCCTCCTAGAACACTGGAGGTGTTTGGAGTTAAATTTCCAGAATGGCTGCCTGAGCATTATGGAGAGTGTAGTTTTCAAGCATGCAGAGCTACTTCGCCCTCTGTGTGTTATTCCAAAAATCCAGACTTGTGGAAATGATCATGTGTGCAGACGTGTTTCCGGGCAAGGATTGAGCAATGGCCACATAGGGTGAAATAACCCTGATCTATTGCAGGAAGATGCCTGCACACTGAGGCAAGCTGATGGAAGATCAAACAGCCCTAAGAGACAGATATATAAACAAACTCAAAGAGGAGCACATTTAGCTGGGTGTAGCTGCCATCAGTCTGTACTGCGAATGCCAATTGCCCTTTTTCTTTTTTTTCTTTAAATTCTTTATTTTTCACTCGGCAGGAAAGACAGTAACATGCCAACGACAATCTGGCTTAAGCAGAAGCCTTATTCACAACGCTCTTATCACTACATTTGAAACATTGCTGAGTTAAGATAGAGATAACATACAGTAAAACGCCAGATTTTGCTTATGGCTGATTCACACCTCGTACTTTCCACCGAGGGTTTTTGTTTTTGTACGAGCATTCAAGCATATATTAAGAATTTAATTTTAGAAATTCCCTTGAGTTTCAAGGGAGAGATGAATGTAGAGAAAAAGGAAAGATGGGAGAGAAAGGAAAGGAAGGAAAGAGAGAAAAAGAAAAATGAGGGGGGGGGGGAAGGACAGGGGGACAAGCGGGCCATGCCCCGAACCTTCTCCACGCTACTCCCTAGTTTACTGGGGTCCACTCCTCTCCTATGTGTAGTTTGAAATTTATTGTTCAATTCCCCACAATTCAACATTTCGTTAATTACCCCTAAATCATGAGTCACATATATCTAGGCTAACACCAAAGAAATAAGTAAAAAAAACTAATATTCAAAACATAAATATTTTTGGTGAATGCAAATATAACTAAAATAAACAATATATGTCTCAATACATCTATATTTATCTACCTGAATGTTATGGGCTTGTCAGTTTATGCTATCATAGATAAATCCATATGTGTGTGTGTGTGTATTGTTCTATATACAATTGCTTAGTCTTTTTTGAGATACTCTCTTTGTAGGCTTTTTTTTTAATTTATTTTTTTATCTTAGCAATGGTAGTATGACAACATTAGCAACATGGCTTGTGCAAAAGCCTATTCATTTGTAAACATGTGTGATCTCTATTAAAACATTGATATCGTATAGCATTTCTGAGCTGGCGTTTGCAGTAGGCTTGACTGACTACCGATCAAGGTCTTTTCCCATTTATTAATGTATACAGAAGATATAATAACTTGTTATATGCTGAACCTTTAGTAAGCTATTCGTCTTGCCTTTTTTACTTGTCAGCGTTACTTTGCTTATGGTAATTGCCCTTTTTCTAACACACTGAGCGTGCATGTGAAAACACTCTGTTACTGTTACATACACGTTAAAGGTTAAATGGAATGTCACCGAAGTGGTGTTAGCATCACTTAGCAGTGCATCATGGGAAATCTAGTTCACCAACATCTGTAGTGCAGAGGTTACACATCACTGCTATAAAAAGTATTTTCATGGATTCCCTGAACCAGTAATTGTGGGAAATTGACTTGGGAACTGCAAACTGTAGGCCAATATAATAAAACAGGAAGAATAGATGAAGTTCATTCACTAAAGTATGAATTGAAAGATAAAAAAGATAAAGGGACACTCCACTGCCCGTATACAAAATACATTTTAAAAATTACTATTTAGTAGATAGATCCTGCATGAAAACATAACATTTTACTCAGTATTTTTCATTGGAGGTATATCTGAAACAGCTTGGAAAACCTGCAGATCTCTTGTCTGCATCCTCTGCAAGCCCTCCCCTTCTAACTCTGCACAGACTTTCTCTGGCTGTCCAATCACAGACTTCCCAATGCATCTCAATGATAAGTTTTTTGCAGGTGCTCTGGGCAATTGCTGCCTCATGAGTTTAGCTCCACTGAGCTAACCGAACCCGGAAGTAACAGGGCAGGTTGTATGATTGACAGCTAGGGAGGTGTATAATGACCTAAAATCTGAAATTCACTTTGAATCTGCAATAATTCACACTTTAGTAAATAACCTGTGTTAAATTTTAGTTTTTGTTTTTTTTTGTTTTTTTGGGGTTGTCTATTTTGGACAAAAATGTACATTTCCTTTCTTCTCCAGTTTAGTGAATTAATCTCATAATAATCTTGAATTGAGGAATTATAGACTGTTTGGCTAACCAGTTCTGACTACAAATGCAGCAAGCTTATATTAATCAAGATCCCTTGTTGATCAGTGGGGTATTCACTCACTGAAGCGGTGGTAATCAACAGATGTATTTTTATGGACTCTTGGAGGTATTTATAGAAAGAGTTGAGAAATCATGATATATATTACTGTTCCGATTTAACATCCTGTCTGGTCTTCTGCTTGAGAAGAAATTGTTTCATTTTGAAAATGAATGTATGTCTCCTAGGGCGCATTGATGTGTCTGAGATCCAGCAATGTTTCCACAGCCTCGGGGTTCCAATAACACTCGGCCAGGCCAAGAAGATCCTCCAAAGGTAAGAGAAGAGGCAAATACTGATATGACAGGGGCAATGTATAAATTTATCAAGGTTGCAGAATCTGCTATTAGTCACTTAGCTACCATCCCCATTTAATGTATTTATAGCATATCAGTAATGCTGATCACACATACATTAGTGTTTATAGACAGAGTGAGCCTCGACTGTGTTTTTGTGTTCGTTCGGGGATTAATCTGTCTCTTCTGTCTGTACTGCTGCATTACTGGGAGGTTTAAGGTCCAAGTTGGCAAATATTATGTCTCTTCCTGGCAAATCCAGACATATCGTCTTCTCCTTGGCCCATGTAAATAAAAAAAATACATGAATCTATTTTCATCACAGTCCTGTGGATTCAGTGGCATCAAATGTTCCAGTGTCACTATATACCAGAGTTCATATCTTTTTAATTTTGGTATCTGAGGGGTTAAAATGAATACATGCCTTTAGGCTTTGTAGCGTTTTATGTTTTGCAGTTAAACAGTAACACGTTTAATAGTTGTATTAATCTAATCACCATATCCTACAGACATTGATATTCTCATTCAGTCTACTTTTATCAGGCCACTAAACCTGGAAGGCTTTAACCCATAGAGTACCAGAATGGAGTGAGGTTTACACAAGGTGAACAGCTCAACATGCTGAAGACACCTTAGCTCTTATATTGATGGCATTGAAGAGCTAATTCATTATTATTATTATTATGATATTTATAGAGTGCCGTCAAATTCTGCAGCGCTTTACAATGGGTGGACGAACAGACATGTAGTTGTAACCAGACAATTTGGACACACAGGAACAGATGGGTTGAGGGCCCTGCTCAATGAGCTTACATGCTGGAGGGAGTGGGTTAAAATGACACAAAAAGGTAAGTATAGTATTAGACTAGTGACAGTTGCAGAAGAGGAATCAGTCAGGAGCTATTAACAGTTTAATTGATAAGCTTTTATGAAGAAGTGGGTTTTTAACGATTTTTTTGAAGGAGTGGAGACTGGGTGAGCATCTAACGGAGGAGGGAAGCGAGTTGCACAGTAACGGTGCAGCCCTCGAGAAATCTTGAAGGCGAGCATCAGAGGTGGGAGTACGGGCAGAAGATAGACGTAAGTCTTCAGCAGATCGTAAGGGCCTAGATGGGACATACTTGTGTATAAGGGAGGATAAATAGGTGGGAGCAGCATTATGTCGAGATTTGAAAGCAAGAACCAGAATTTTAAATTGAGCTCTATATTTTATAGGAAGGCAATGTAGCGACTGACAGAAGGGTGAGGCATGGGAGGTGCGGGCGGACAGGAAGATGAGCCTCGCCGCCGCATTCATTATGGACTGTAACGGCGCAAGTTGGGAGCACGTAAGACCACTGAGAAGCGGTACAGGGGGCTGTTGATGATCAACAGTGTCAAAAGCCACATACAGGTCAAGGAGAATTAGGATAGAGTAGTGACCACGAGATTAATCAGCAAGATACATTTCGAGCAATTTGTATATAGATGATAGAACTTTTTTAGGCAGTCATTTGTTAAGGCATAGTTTTTCGAATGTAGTTAATGTGGGGGGGGTGAGCCTGTGTGTGGTGTATCCTGGAGATTGGCTAAGGGTGAAGGGCCGATTGTGGCAATTGAAATTGTGGGGTGCCATTTTTTTAATTTTCATCTGAATATTGTCTCGTCACTGACAACTAGTTGAGTTCCAATTGGCTGAAAACACCATGAGGTATAGTCATTAAACACAGAATTGTGGGAGCACTGAAAACCGAAATCATAAAGTTAACCCCTTCACTACCAAAATCACGTATTTACATTTAACTTGTTTTCACACTTCACAAAATAAACCCCAATAAAGTCCAACTGAGCCTCTTTTTTTTTTTGGTCAAGAACTAAAGTTCAATTAATTTTTTTTTCTAGAAAGGTTTAATTCTATACCTATAAATATCTGTAGTGAAAATCAAAATGGCAGGCTTGTCTTCTCTCCTCATACACAGTAAGCACGCAGACATTATTGTTATACTCATTTGCCTTTTTATTAAGATGTATTGCTTTAAATGCTATCATGTGACTTAGAAAGTTGAGTGTTTGACTTTTTTTATCTCTTATTCTTCTCGCACTTTCTGGGTGTCACTAAAAGGTATTTCTGTATGTATACAAATCTAAACAATTTCAATTCCATAAATTTCCTGTTTTATCCTACATTTAGCTACCTGACGCTTCAAATAAATGCTATGCTAAAAAAAAAATTAACGTAAATTTGGGCTTTGATTCTGTTATAAGATATAAACATATTTCTTGAATAGCAATTTTCACATTGTTGTCAATGGCTGAACCCACTATTCACTTACCCTGGTTAGGCTTATGACTTCTAGTAGTGATATTAGCACATACACTTGCATTTATTGATTAAGGGCATAGTGTCAGCCTGCACCCCTCAAACCAGATTTCTCTATAATGCAGGACTTACTGGAAATCAAAGTAAAGGATATGCCTGCAGTAATTATATACCAGTATATACGTGCCTGAATTTGTTTAACAGGGTTATTTACATAGTGATCCCATCAATGGCCCAGCTATATTCATCACACTCCCCTATGGAGCCTGTGCTCAGTTATAATATGTATCCTAATAAATCGGTATTATATTATCTATCTGTACAAACAGTATGGACCGTGACGGCACACTGACAATCGATTGGCTCGAGTGGAGGGATCACTTTCTGTTCAATCCATTGCACAATATGGAGGATGTAGTCACCTATTGGAAGCACTCGTCGGTGAGTTTTACTTTAATGTGATTGATAGTGTGTCAGTATATACATATATCATGTATGGTGTGTGGTTCTCTTTATCAGTCAGTATATACATATAATATGCTTGGGGTGTGGTCCTCTTTGTCAGCGAGTATCCTGAAAAATAGAAATTTGGCAGTTTTTGGCCAACGCGGCGGTGTTTGAAAACCAGTCAAGTTTGGGGGGAAATGTATCAGTTCTGCACAATGTCTGGGTTAATGAAAAAATCACTACAAGACAGACACGCGCGCACACACACATACATGCATGCAGTGGTTCCTTTCGCTATTATTGTCAGCAATTCTTACTTTACAGATTCCTCATGTCCATATATGTGCTGCCATAATCCTGTATAATAAACACATAGCAACGGTCTAGGTTACACAAGGGTAATCTCCCTGCGTTTTGAGTCATGGGACTCGTTCGTGTGAATATAGCCCCTCCTCATCAATCTTTCTGGCAGTGACAGTGTTAAGGATAGGCTCGCTGGACGTGTAGACGGGCTAAGCTACTCACTGATCCATTCTCATGTGAATATCCTTAAAGGGGTCAGAGCTAGTCCCTGGCTATAAATAGCTGTATATGATCCATAGCTGTTAGTGGTGAACGTATGGTACTGTTTGACTCATCACTCACTAGTGTCTATTAAGCAGCAAATTGTCGTGCGCTGAAAACCACTGCAAAATTTAGGCATTAGCTGCTTTGGAAAAATTCTCATTGTGTATTGAATAAACCTGTACAGTTATATTGGTAAAGCAGCAGTTATACCTACCTATACATTTAATCACCCTCTGAAAACAGATCTCTGTCTTGGATATTCTTCTCTTCGACCAGACATCATATTTATTAAAGGACACAGTCATTGTGAGGAAAATTGACTACATCGCAATGATAACTTTTAACTTTATTCCAAATACCAGTCTCCTCTTCTCTCTGCATCAGCAAACTATTATAAAACAGTGACTGGAGCTGCCCCCATCCCCTTTTCCATCTGTGTTATGGAAATAATGCATTAAAAATAGATGTAAAAAACAGCTAATTTTGAATTTCCATGTTAACTGTGAATCTGCAGATTTCTTCGATTTCTCATCCAATCCCGGCTCCTGGAGCACTGAGTATATTTCATCGTAGAGGTTTACGAATTATCTAATTAAGCTGTAATATGTAGTTTCTTTCATGAAAAGGAATGAATGAAATGACCGCAATATAACAAATAGGAAAGTTGAATTGAAATGGGAAAATTCACTATTGTACTATGAATGAAAATACACTGCAAAGTATCAGCTCTCGGCCCCATGACCTGTGCAAACAGCCCTAGGTAGTTGTGGTCCTTGGAGTGTTAAGTTGATAAGGTTCTTATTAACTTTAATTGCAATGTAAAAACTAGGTTGGAAAAAAATCCAGCCTTTTTTTTTATTTATTTTTTAAAATTCTTTATTTTATTTGTGCATAGCTTGAACAATCATGCTTGTACCGCCACAATAGCAGGTGCAAGCAGGTTTGAAAACATACATTAACATAGGTATGGCATTGAAATACATAGCACAGTTTTTTTTTTTTATATTCAAGATAGGAGACATGTTAAAGGTTAAACCATGGATAACACACATGCTTTTGCAGGCTAGTCTCGCTTAGCAGTTAGGTAACTTATATTGAATCTGCGCTTCGCTGCCTGATAGCAGGCTTGAGAGATGGAACAAAGGCAAAAACTTAAAGCATAGTTATACAATACTGTAACGTAGGATTAAACTGCGCACATTTTTAAATTGTTAGAGTAATGATGAGTAAGTCTGGTTAGTAAATGCGAGTAACAATAGCAAGATGTGTGTTTACGAGAAATAAATTGACATGACTGTCATAAATTATTAACCTGCTGAATTTCTAAACATTATGATAAGCAAAATGAACTTTCTTTCAAAAGACACGAGTAGAAGAGGTGCAATGAAACGTTATGCCTAGCTAGAAACATAGCTATCGTGATCATGCTTAATAAACAGTTGTAGGTTAGAAAGGTACGTACGCTAAACTAACTTATGTATCAGAATAGTGAGGCTATACATAGAAAAGCTTAGCTTATAGTCACTATCGATATCCCCTCTGCGGTCCCCAGCATAAACTAAAGGGCTATTGAATTGCATGCATACAGGTATAAGAGTTCAACCTCGGGTGTTAAGAGGTGAGGAGTATTGGGCACTGTGCCTGACATTGAGTCCCAGTCTTGTATGGGTCAGCCGATGCCTTGTTGGGGCTGGGTGTGCTCCCCCTGCGCCGGTAGTTGCAGCGATGATGCGTGCCGCATTCCCTGTGGTCCAGCAGTGTAGGAGAAGAGAGTCTCAGTGAGGGCAGAGGACCTAGTCGGTATGTATAATGTGGCTCCAGTTGTGGTTCCCACATGCCGGTGTATTCGTTGGCTGTAGCTGTGGCTGTAGATTTGTGCTGCTGTTGCCGCCATTTTAGGCCTCTTGGTCTGCCACTTGCATGTGTGGATGAGTTGGCCATTGCTCCTCTTAGGCTGGGTCATTGTCGGGGAGCAAGGCGGTGTTCTGCGCTGTGCTTTGGGGGTCCCCTTAAGATGCTTTGCCTGTGCCTGGTCGCGTTCACTCTTGGTGTGACTCTGTTCACCCGACATCGGGTTGGTCGTTTTCAGGCGCCTGTGGGGCCCAGCAAGGGAACTTACGGCATGTGCCGGGACATTCTCTTGGGCCTCTCGTAGTGGGCCGTGTGGCGTAGCTCCAGGCTGGGTCCCCGGTTCCGGGGGCCACTCAAGCTGTTCCAGCCTCTCCCAGAAGGCGTCAAAAATGCAGGTGAGTCTGAGCTCCGTTTCT
This sequence comes from Pelobates cultripes, assembly GCA_933207985.1. NCBI lineage: Eukaryota > Metazoa > Chordata > Amphibia > Anura > Pelobatidae > Pelobates > Pelobates cultripes. The sequence continues at coordinate 31,227,072 of OW240914.1, forward strand.
CTCTCGGCCTTGCAGAGGGTTGAGGCGTGCGTGTCGTTCTCCATTTTGTCAGCCACACCAGCGACCTCCAGTCCGCCCGATCTGTTCAACCGCTTATCACCTGCTGAGGTGACCGTGAGGGGGTGGACCGGGATAACCCCCACCGGTCCAGGGGGGGGAGAACAAGGGCCCGGAGTCCTACATCTGGCTGGTTCAGGCAGCAGGGAAGCGGCCGTCCTCCCTGTGCCCGCCATGCTGGTAGGCCTCGCTGTGAGTTTGGGTACGCCTGTATAACATCGTCGCTTGAGTGGTGTCTGTGTGTGCGCCCCGGTATCACCCGTCACTTGGTGGCCATTAAACTGCAATTTAGTGCCTTTCAAGCGTCTAGAATCCATTGTTTTAGCCCCAAGCAGCGGGAGCTGGTGAGGCATGCTTCCTCTCTGCTCAGCGGTCAGGCCCCGCCCCCCAATCCAGCCTTTTTTTTAATGACATTTGTAGCATTTCATATTGAAAAGTCTCTGGACAGGGAGTTCCAAAACCTTATTTTACGAATCGTTAGGCATCCGTTCTCCGCTTTAGCCAAACAATGATTGAACAGATGCCCAGTGAATACACTTTATTTTACTTTGCATTAGAACTGCACTGGTTTAATATTGATAACTCATCTACTATGCACCCTGTCAACTGTAGTATAGAGTATTGCTGTGCTCATATTGGCTCTAACCGCAGATATTCCTTATTCCTGTAGATGCTGGATATAGGAGAGTCACTAGCAATTCCTGATGAGTTCTCGAAGAAAGAGATTCGCTCCGGAATGTGGTGGAAGCAACTCCTGGCTGGTGGGGTAGCCGGAGCTGTGTCAAGAACCGGAACTGCTCCATTGGACCGACTAAAAGTTCTCATGCAGGTAATTGATTAAAAACTACACATGTTTAATGTACTACAAATAATCCCTCCACCTCTATCATCATCTTTTTAACCCCTAAATAATAATATTCCCATTACTCCAAAATTTCATTATATTTCCCAAATTATAATCTGATACATCATTATGTTTGTAAATAATTATCCAATTCTGAAACATTATTATCTCTGCTACCACAATTATGCTATTCTATTAACACAAAATTGTAATTTATTTACCCAACTGTAATTATCTTCTTGAATCCCCTCAAAATTTTTACAAAAATTCCTTGGCACCCATAACCTAACCATTGCTCATTTCCTCTGGACCAGCCTGCCCTCCCCCAGCAGACTCTCAAAACCCAACTGTTCAGAAATGCTTATGGCATTCCAGAGTAACTTCTATTTTATATATGTGTCTATGGCTTTTTCCTAAAGAGCCGCACTCCACTCTTACCTCCAGTACTAATACTTTGTCCTCATCTACCTATTGTTCCTGTATAATTTGGTAATTGTCTTATGTATTGTTAAACGTCCCCCTTTCATAATATTGTTAAGTTGGCGCTATAAAAATACCAACAATAATAAACAACCCAAGAACTAAAATTACTCACACACATGTCAGTTTTCTCCTTATTACTTCCCACTCCAGTGCATTGATATGTGTTCCTAAGTCTTCCAACAAATGGCTTAGTTTCTTTGACCAAGTCAAGGTTGCCACATCCTCTAAATAGTGACTCTTTCCTCATTTAATTGCTTTTTCTTTTCCCCCCATAACTTTCCCCAGGTCAGATCCTTTCCCGTACAAGTGTCCCTATTTTTGTCTACCTATAGGTTCATGGTTCTCAGACTCAGGGTCGCTCCATGTGGAAAGGGCTTATGGAGATGATAAAGGAAGGTGGCATTCGCTCACTGTGGCGTGGAAATGGCATAAATGTCTTGAAGATTGCACCTGAATCTGGCATCAAATTCATGGCATATGAACAGGTGAGACCATTTGTCCAGCTAGTTCAGGTGGCCTACAACTTTCTAACTTTCATGGACTCGATCTCCCATGGTTCTTTAACATTCAGTATGTGGTTGAGATTCATGCTTGTCGCATGTCATGTACAGGTTAGGTTGCTATAGACACCTATGGACCATTGCGCTGACTATCACAGTTATTTACTAAAGTGAAAATTGAAAGGGAATTTCAAATTTAAGACCACAGTAACTGAATTGGAATCAAAGCTGGTTTTGAGAATTTTCCCAGTTCAGCTGCTGTGACCTTAAATTTTAAATTCTCACCTTAGTGAATAGCCCTGAGTGTGTTATCCGACGTGACATACTATTTGAATATTTTTTCTTTGAGTGTTGACTCTCTTCGCAGATCAAGAAGCTGATCCGTGGGCAACATGAGACTTTGCGGGTTAGAGAGAGATTCATCGCTGGCTCATTGGCTGGAGCCATTGCCCAAACAGTAATTTATCCTATGGAGGTGAGAAATAGAGGGTGGAAGGGGGAGACATAGCAATGGTGCTGGCGACAAAGAGAGACAATGACTTGGGCAGGAAAGGATTAAAGGTAGATCCACAGCTATTGCTTATTTACATCTACCAGCATGCGGGCAGTTCATCATGACCTGCAATTCTACAAAAACTGAGAATGTGACCTGGAGTTAAAACATTTTTTTTTTTAAATGGGAGAGATGGGAAAATAGTAAGAAAGGTTCCATAAGTGGGAGAAATGTCAATTAATAAGAAAGGTTCTAAAAGTGGGAGAGATGGCGAGTAGTAAGAAAGGTTTCAGAAGTGGGAGAGATGGCGAGTTGTAAAAAAGGTTGCTAGGAGAGCAGAAAGTAGAGATCCATTATTGAAATATGGAAGGGATGGATGTGCTATGATCAATATACCTTTAATTTGACACAGGTGCTAAAAACAAGGCTGGCTCTTCGCCGGACTGGACAGTACTCAGGGATGGCAGACTGTGCCCGACACATTCTGCGAACTGAGGGCATTAGAGCATTTTCAAAGGGCTACCTCCCCAACCTGCTGGGTATTGTGCCTTATGCGGGTATTGATTTGGCCGTGTATGAGGTGAGAAACACTCTGTGTTACTAATCCCAACCTCTCTTTTGTTAAGCTATTGTCTAGACTCTAAATCATGTCTAGGTATCAACCTTCATCATCTTGGCTTTATACAAGATTGTTCGTGCAAGAATGTTTTAAGGCCTCCTTCTAGCAATAGGATAGCCAAAAGGTAGATTCTTAAATGTTATGCAACCAGGGCCGGTACAAGGATTTTTGGGTACACAGGCGAAGATGATTTTGACCCCCACCCCCTCCAAAAAAAGCATCTTCACCTGTGTGCCTCTTAACCCCCCTTTTATGTCTTAACCCACTTTTTAATGTTTTACCCCCTTTATTTCCTCATTGTGTGTCTTACACTTCCCTTGTGTATCTCTTACAACCCCCCTTTTTGTATCTTACTCTCCCCAGCCCCTTCGTGTGTCTCCTTCTCTCCTAGCCCCTTTGTGTCTTTTACTCTTCCCAGCTCCTTTGTCTGTTTCTCTTTCACCCCCAGCTCGTTTGTTTCCCCCGCCCCTCTGTGTCTCTTTTTCCTCTTCTCCAGCCCCTCTGTATCTCTTTCACCCCTGCCCCTTTGTTTTTCCACCCCCAAGTCCTTCTGCGTGTCTCTTACATCCCCAACCCTATCTGTGTGTCTTTCTACCCAGTCATGTCCATCTGTGTTTCTTTCTCCCCACTCAGGCCCCCTGTGTGCCCCTCTCCCCTCCATGTCCCTTAGTGTTCCTCTCCCCTCCATGTCCATTACTGGTGCTCTCCCTTCCCTATCCCTTAGTGTTCCTCTCCCTTAGTGGTCCTCCCCCTGTCCCTTAGTGGTCCTTTCCTCTCTCTTCCCTGTCCCATAGTTTTCATCTCCCCTCCCCGTCCCTTAGTGGTCCTCTTCCCTGTCCCTTAGTTTTCCTCAACCCTCCTCTCCATTTCCCCTAGTGTTCCTGTCCCCTCCTGTCCTTATCCCTTAGTGTTCATCTCCCCTCCTGTCCTTAACCCTTAGTGTTCATATCCCCCCCCCACCACCTCCCTTAGTGGTCCTCTCCCCTGTCCCTTAGTGGTCCTCTCCCCTCCATGTCCCTTTGTGTTCCTCTCTGCTCCCCTCCCTTGCATCCCTTATTACCTTTCTTGTAGCATGGCCAAGCGGAGTGGAGCGTACTAGAAGCTCCTGTACCCGGCCGGACTGACAGGAAGTGCTCTCTTAGGAAGAAGCTCCTGTACCGCGGTCCGCTCTGCTCGGCCACACTACGCTTTCTCTTGCCACTGTAATCTAGCACCTCCTGGCCGGTGAGCACTAAGGCTTATGGACATGCCGGCCCTGTGTGCAATTCCCACAAAGCTTTTCCAGCTGGATATCTACCATTTTCCCATCCTTGCAAGGTTGTATTTGTGAGTAGTGTTTGTGTGTTTGAATGAAAGCATATTTTTGCATGTATGTGTGAATGTAGTATTGTATTTGTATCTGCTGTTGCCATTTTAATGCAGTGGTGTGTTTGTATGTAGTGTTGGCATAAAAATGCAGTTATGCATTTGTGTGTAGTGTTGGCATTTGAATGCAAGGGTGTATTTGTATTGTGTGGGTATTTGATTGCCGGGATGTATGGATACATACTGACATACATACACACTGACACACATAAATACACACCCATACTGACACAGATACACACATACATAGAATACACCCATACTGACAAACAGACAGATACATAGATACACACCCATACTGACACAGATACACATACAGACACAGATACACACATACATAGAATACACCCATACTGACAAACAGACAGATACATAGATACAAAGCCATACTGACACAGATATATATACACATATTGTTACACCATTACACATAAACACAGATAGATAGATAGATAGATACACACACAAGTCATTATTTCCATTTATAGCCACCCTCCTCTTTCCATATATTTGTGGTGCAAGAGGGTGGCTTCCCTGGGGTCAAGCAGGCCCTGCTGGTTGAAGCTGTTAGGAGTCTGGATCTGCTACATGTATTCATATTGCATATATACCAGTATGCAGTGCTTTATATTGTACATGTATGCCAACTTTATTCAGCTGCCTGTATACTAACTGCTTATATACCAGTTATTTGGGCTTTATGTCACCCTTGAATACGTGTTTATGGCATGGCAGTATGTATATTTGATCTATATATAGCATTTACATATGTACTTGGCACATTACAGTAGAGTGAGGTGCACTAAGTGCAAAATATATACAATATGTTGTGTGTAAATTTTATTTGTATATTACTAACACTTAGCACTTTACAGGTTACATTACAGTAGATAGAGGTACAGTAAGTGCAATGGGTATACAGTGTGTGTATATTTTATTCATAAAGAGGTAACAGGTGTACTCAGCACTTTACAGGTTACATCACAGTACAATACATGGTGTTGACAGTAATACATTTGAAATAAATATATCAACGAGGTAGATGTTGAGATATTCCAAAGCTAGGCAACAAGGGAGAACACTTTTTATCTGGATCCATCTGTGGAGAGTACAATGACAGTCCTGCTATGAATAAAGCGTTTAGTGTGGACTATCCTGGGTGACATGCATTTTGAGGGTTGGTACCAGGAGAGTCATGTCAGAAGGATCAATTAAGTGTTCCTCTAGGTGGTGGGAAGAGTATTTTAGTGGCTGGAGTAGACTGAATTGCAGAGGATACCTATAGGTATAGTAAATTTATATTTTTTTATCCCTGTGCATTTTGACATGCTGTGCATCTTACAGTTTGTCTACTATTACCTAAATCATGGTTTTCCAACACACAGCTTATTGCCCAGCTATATAACTTATTTCCTTGCGTGCTAATTAGGAAATCCCAAAACACCAGTAGGATTATGTTTTATGAGCAGTTGGTGGAATTAGCAAAGATTATCTAATGTAATGTTTCCGGTTCAGTTTAGAGTCAGAAAAATAAAAGGAAGGAAAATATCTGTAAATAATATATTAATTATGTGATAAAAAGACAGTGAAACTAATATCTCCCCTAAATTCTACTCTCCAGGACCTGCCTATTCTTTCTTCCGTTTCCTCTCCTGCCTTACGTCTACTTTGTCCTTTTATGTTTTCACAATTCTCCTACTTATTCTTCATTCTCTCACATTCCCCATTCATATATATTTTTCTCATGGCTTCCCCCGACCCCTTCCATCTTATTCTCCTCCCTCCTAGACGCTGAAGAACACATGGTTGCAGAGGTACAGAGCCGGAACCAGTGCAGACCCAGGAGTACTCGTGTTATTAGCGTGCGGGACGATGTCCAGTACATGTGGTCAGATTGCCAGTTACCCACTCGCCCTGGTCCGGACACGCATGCAAGCGCAGGGTGAGCATGTGTATATAATAAACTGAATTGACTTTTACAGAATATGAACAGGGAATGCAACCTCCGTCAGTGATTAACTAAGTTATTCAATAAAGCGAGAACTCAAAGTGAATTTAAAGAGAATTTCAAATTTAAGGGCAGAGAGGTTGACATGGAATCATAGCTGGCTAGAGATTTTTTTTTAATTTCAGCTATTTATGCCTTAAATTTGAATTCTCACTTTAGTTGTAAGATTCTTTCTCTATTTCTTAAAAGTAGTCACCCGGTGCCAACAAAATGCTTCAAATTCTATAGATGTTGTATAATTAGCTGAATGATTTTTGGGGGGTTTTTTTGGGCAGCATACTGAATACGTACCCCATCTCCTCTGTCCCTTCCACTCCTCCATTTTGAAATACCCCCTTCTTGCTGGTTACCGTAATGAACTACATGATACTATTATTATTAGTTTGGCATTTATATAACGCCAACCTATTCCGCAGTACTTTCTGTCAAAAGACAGTTATGTCCATCAGGAAGCAAGAGCAAAGGTTTCTGCGAGCTGTAGTTTAGCTAATAGGCTGATAGAACTAAAACTTCCAGAAACATCTGGCCTGCCCATCATGCCTAGTTTTAGAGCGTCTTGATTGACAGAACAAGTTTATCTTCTCACTGCTAAAGTGAGCATGTGTAACGCCTGCGACAGTATTGCAGTCGCAGCAACTTCAAATGTGAGTATCTTTAAAAAAATAAATAAAAAGTATTCGTTGTTATCTTCGAATACGTTATGTATTCAACGCATACAAAAATGTCTTTTCCCCCCTTGAGAGGTATAATAACAGGAAAATACACCTGTTGTAGAAGAGTTATACAGTATTCTGTAAGCGAGAAAGGTTAAAGTCCAGGACACTATGTAACTAATCTAAAGGAATACCAAAGTTTGGAATTTACCCTCCTTTGTAATGCATTGAAAAGATAAACCAGTGAACAAAACAGCAAAAATAAATAGATAAATAAAAGCCCTGAATCTTTTTAGCTTGCTAGAAATCCTCTGGTTTAGATTAAGTGATGCCTTACTGAGACAAAATGTGTAAAGTAAATGTACTTTGAATGGTTACTCCAAGCATTATAGCCACTACAGCATGCTGCCAGGAGTATCCTGGGGCTTGGTTGCTCGGTAATGGGGGAAATGTTTAGCAACGAATTGCCCCCAACAGGACTGGTGACACGATCCTAGGATTCTGCAGAGACACAGAAGACGGAAACTGCCGCTGCCGTGTTTTATTGGCTAAGAGTGTCAGCTGACTGTTGCAAAGAACTTTCATTAGCTAGCCTGGCTACTGTTTTGGGCTGGCTGATGACACCTATGATGCTGCGGGAAGTGAAGTTACACCTACAGCAGCTAAGGTGTTTTTTTTTTTTTAAACTATGTATGTGCAGGGTTTCAAAGCAAAAAACTGTACATATGGAATCCAGGCACCATGACCACTTCAAATTGCTGAAGTGGCCATGGTTCTTGGAGTAATTCTTTGAGTTTATTGCCGATATACAATATGTGTAATATGTACTCATTGTTCCTAACATGTGGTTGTCTGTTTCAGCTTCTATAGCAGGCTCTCCTCAGCTCTCCATGGTTGCCCTTTTCCAACATATCGTGGCACAGGAAGGTTTCTTGGGTCTGTACCGCGGCATTGCACCAAACTTCATGAAAGTGATCCCAGCAGTTAGCATCAGCTACGTTGTGTATGAGAATATGAAACGTGTTCTCGGTGTGACCAGCCGGTGAGAAGACTAGATGCCCATAGATCATATCAACCTTTAAAGACCACAACATCCATGAATATAAAGCCCAAAAAAACTTTATAATGGGAAGCCACAAGGGCTAAGATCTGGTTCTACTGTCATGATCCACCTATCCCAAATACTACGTTTTTAGGACCACAGAAGATGACCAGGATAAGCTCATTTTATGGATAATTAAAGCCCTTACCACAAACTGTCTTGCACCATGCTGCCCGTCACCCTGCTTTCTGGGGTTGCACTGAGATTTTTGGGCCACCACCTGCATAGACATTTTTGGGGTGTCCTTGCTAATGCTGCCGTGTTCCTTCACACACTAAGAAGGGAAGCATGATAGAGATGGACTACCTATATACCCTCATCCTCCTTCGCCTGATCCCATGAGCTTGCATCAATGAATGTCACTTTAATGATTGTATGTCTTGCATGGTATGGAATTTGCCTTTACGTTAGGGTAGGGGGGTCCTATCTGGCCCTTCAGTCCTTGCGTTGGGGTTTTGTAATGAGGATGTGTGTACTGACCACTCACCTTTGAATGTATTTCTGAATTGTAAATGTAGGTTATTTTGGCAGTGGCAGCTGCATTGTAGGACTTCCAGTAGAGGAGGCATAATTTAATGATCTCTATAATATTATTCAGTAGTCGCCCACACACTGTATAGTCTTTCTAGTCTAAGCCAGTGGTCTCCAGCCTTTCATACGATTCTCCATTTAGTTTTAAGGAAGTGGAGCTAGATTCCATAAAAAATAATGGTGTAATACAAAAATGCAGTATTTGGGCCGATCCATGACCTGTGCTGTGCATTGTGGCCTCCAAACATCACACAGAAGGAGCAGCTATATTTCCCCCACTGCTTTGCAAAGGAACAAAGATCTGAACCTCATTATAGAACAGATCTCCCTGCCTGCATTCATTAGTCCTTCTGTGGCCCACTAACAAAATGTTAGTATATGGCATCAGGTTCTAAAACAGTATAGCTTAGTGGGTAAACGTGCAGCCTATAATCTGTCTTTACAGGGAGATTGCTGTTTGGCATTTTAATAACTAGAGAACAAGATGGCTGGGACGTCTTTACTTGGCCACCAAGAATGAGGCTTAACAAGTTCTCTCCTCCAGGAATTCATAGTGTGTGATTTTTTTTATTTATTTTTTTTATTAATTGGAGTTGTGGTCCACAGTCATGTTCTACACACAGAAAAAACTATTGTAGCCCACTGTTTGGACAGCCCATGTCTAGAAGATTTAAAGGAACATTTTAGGCACCATAACTACTTCATTGCAATAATGTTGTTATGGTGCCAGGAGGTCCCTACTTACCTTTTAGTAGTTAAACCATTCACAAATGGTCTAACCCCAAAATCTTAAATCAAGTACCGTTTAGCCCTGCCCCTGCCCTTCCACTATGCTCTGATTCTTTAAATAGGAAGCCCCGGACAAGGGCCCCACTGACGCTCTAAATCTGTAGCCCACACATTCGCAAAAAAAAATTTTAAGCCGTTTTAATGAATGGGGAGCTATTGATTGGTTAGAGTAACAGCTCTCAGCCAATCAGCTGTGCCCCTGTCCGAGGCGTTATGATTCAAGAATCGGGGAGATGAAGAAGTAAATGGGCAGAGCTAAAAAACGCTGGATTCAAGACTTGGTGTCAAACTCTTCATGAACGGTATAACCCCTAAAGGTAAGCCTGCGCCAGGGATCTCCTGGCACCATAACAACTTAATTCTAATAAAGTTATTATGGTGCCCAGAGTGTTCCTTTATATATGTCTATTGAGAAGAATGATTGTGTATGTTTAAACCAATGCCTTTGAAGAAGGCTGAGTGATGTGATATGTTTTGGTTACGCCATCAAAAAATGGTTTTTAGCACATTATTAATCTACAGTTTAGTGGTATGTGAATGTATTTATTAAGATGATTTCTGACTGAAATCAGAGGGTTTCTAAGGTGCAGAACAAACATTAATTTAGGTTAATTTCCATTAACATGTTCGTTTTTGTGATACTACTGTTTCTAGAAATAATTATACATCAGCTTTACTGTATGTGGCACAACCAGGCTCACAAATTGCTCAATTTACGTCTTATGTCTTGAAAAGCAGTGCATTAAACGGAAACGTGTTCTGCAAGGCAGTCTTATCACAGTATACAAGAGGAACTAAAGATGATGTACAAGTTTATCTTACAGGAAAGCTCACATAACTTCTTGTAAAGTTCATAAAAAATTTTAACAAACCGCCCTGAGAATCTTTGGGCGCCGGCCACTTTTCATTGCCGTTTATTTAGGGCAAACCACATTATTCCAGAGGTAATTAATGGCTTGGGATGTTAGGTGCTGGTGCTTAATCTCACATGCAGTAGTGAAGTCCACCACTCCCAAACCAGCAGGATATGCAGGGGCTCGAATAAACCAAACATAAGGTGAAAAATAGAGCTCAGGTAGATCCAAGCCTAAAAGGACACTATAACTATTTCAACTAATTCTATTTATTATTATACCTGTAGTCCTCTGGTCCCATCCCTCCATTCGTATTAAACAATTTTCAAGCAGTTTTTAACACTAAATAAGGGTCCCTAACTTCCTACAGCTGGAGGTAACGCTAAGCAGGGATTACACACTTCGTTCTAGCCATACTGATTCATACCAATAATGGGAGTTTTGATAATTCTAAAGCAGTCAGCTGACACTCACAGCCGTCCATCATTGCTCTGCTAATTTTTTCCTCATTAGCCCAAGCAGCACAGAAGGGATGAACTGCTGGGGACCTATTTATCTCTGAATGGAAAGACAGCGCCAGGGTACTGTACACTGTCAATAAGAGGAAGCAGTTAGAGTACCTACAGTGTTTCTTTAATGATGTGCCCTGTGTGAAGGTTTTATCATGCTAATATAGAGGACTGATTGCACCTACCTGGACAGTCCCGAATTGTAATGCCCAGAAGATGATCATTGCATGATGTACATCAACTCCAAACAAACGTTCTAACCTCTTGGATATGGCTGATACCCTCTAGGCACAGTAGGCAAGAAGTTCATGTCTGTATCACCCTTTTAGACTTTGAAAGGAGATCCATAGCTAGATCAGTGTTTTTAAGGCTTTGGGAGGTGATCCAAAACTGTATTGCCTTTTTATAGTTTGGGAGGAGGTCCACGTCTGGACCACTCGCCTGAGAAGAGACTCACCCTTTACACCAAGACCTCTTTGTATTCTTCGATCACTTGTTTAGAGTTTGGGAGGAAATCTACTTCTGGATCTCTGTTTAAGACTGTGGGAGTCCCTACAAATATGAAAATAAACCAAAAGTGTTTACCCCCAGCTCTGGCCTCATACAGTTTTCAGCAACTCGGTGCCCTTACAGAGGTCATCCAGCACTTAAATGGATGCTATAGACATCGAGACATCTTAATGTAGCATTTTTGATGTATAGATCATGCCCCTGCCTGCATGAAAAAAATGGTTTCATTTTCAATCAGATATTAATTTGCTTTAGAGGTTTTTATCTCCTGCTCAGTAAAATGATCTTTAATCACACACAGGAGGCTGTTGCAGGGTCTAACAGGCTTTTAACAGAACAGGAGATATGAAATTCTAAATTAAACAGAATGTGCTATAAAGGAAGTTTAAACATTAGATTTCTCTTTACATGAAGTGTTTGGGAAAGCTGTGCAAGTCACATGCAGGGAGGTGTGGCTAGGGCTGCATAAACATAAACATTTCCCTCCTAAATGACAGAGAATTGGGCAGGGAGACTGCAGGGCATGATCTTTACATGAAAACTGCTTCATTAAGATAAGGTTGTTTTGATGGCTATAGTGTCCCTTTAAATCCAAGGCTTGTCTACGCTAGGCATAAAACAACACTGACAATCATTTACTTCCTGCTGGTTCCTAATACGAAGGGTCCATAGCAGCTGCTTTATAAACCAAAGTGATTGAGAGATTCTCGAGAAGAAAACTAATAGTAAAGATGAGCGGCATTATAAAATAACATATAGGAATAGTTTCATATAAAAAGTATTGAGTTTATTGCTTATTAGTTTCTGTGACCGAACGCATAGAATGTGACGGCAGATAAGAACCATTCGGCCCATCTAGTCTGCCCAAACTATGGCGCAGTGTGAAAACTATTTTCTGATGCACTTCCTGAGAAGGAATCTGCCATAGTAGTAAACAGGAAGTCAAGACTATAAGGGAAACTGACTTACCCAATAGGAAAACAAAACAGCACTTTAATTAAAACAAATATATATATTTATTTATGCATAAAGTTTTATGGAATTATTTCCAAATTTTGAAAACCGTTATTTACACATAAGACTTCATTTGGCTGTTCTATATTTATATTTTGCCTGAAACTCTTTTTTTATTTACACTGGTTTAAAGGAAGTTCTTGAAAATTGTTTGGTGAGTTTATTTGATAAATGGTAAATTGTGTTGATGAAACGTACTGAGAAATTTAGCCCAAAATAGCCAGGTTGGGAAAAAAAAAAATATTATATATTTGAAAGGAGATCCATAGCTAGATCAGTGTTTTAAAGCTTTGGGAGGTGATCCAAAACTGTATTGCCTTTTTATAGTTTGGGAGGAGGTCTAAATTTGCAATATACTTTTCAACTAATGTTTTAGACTAGAGAATACACCCAAGGGTGTTCAGTTGTTGGTGGTAAACTGCTATCTAAACAGGAAGCCAATTCAGAGCAGACAAATTCTAGTCTCTGCAAAACATTGCTCTGCTTTTTAAATTCAATGTATGTGCTCTGCATGCGTATATAACTTAGCTCTGCTGTTTTGTTACAGAATTATCACATCTTAAAGTAAAAGAACACAGAAAATATATCCTAATTTTTCTGTCCTGTTGGCACAAGTATATCTTAAACTCAGAATTCTATTATACAAAAAAAAACGGAAAAAAAAAACCTATTAATAGATAAGATGAAGATCCTTGATTTCAAAGCTTGTAGAAAATTCCAACTTTAAAATCGCTGTCCATCCTGGTTTTAGGGATACCTGTGAGGTACAAACTTGCTCAGATTCATTTCATGCAGTTTGTATTGCCGCATGCATGCTGTGGTTGTGATGGTCACGCTACAGTTACGTTTCACAGGAACACTGCCAGCTTGCAAAAGGAGCAAGTTTAGTTACTTTTTACTGAGTGAAGAGGGTAAAACTAACTCTTTTATATTTATTTAAACATATTATTTAGTTCGCCTTAGATAAGTATTTTCAGGCTACTTAAAGGGAAACTACATGGTTTTTAACACCAGTTAGAAAACCCAAATATAATATAGCTCTTCACAGACTCTGTCCTTTCACCATAACCACTTCAGCAACCTGAAGTGGCTATGTTCCTTACTTTATCCTGTTAACCTAGTACCTTTTACGATCACATTAATGTGCACTAAAAAAGTAAGTGATGTGGTCTTTTACATAAACCTTTATAGCATCTTCTCCATGTAATTCCATGCACACAGAGAAATGTGTTGCCTCTTGCAGATTTCTCACTGTTTAATACTGTACACTTCTATTAATTCAATGTCTAGTCTGAAACTCCGTGATGCACTTGAAAATGAAAGGGTGATGTTCGGGGATTTTGACTCCTGTGACTCAGACGAAAGGGAGCCGTGGGATTCACTGCTCTGAAATTTATACCTGTTCCTACACTGAATAAAAACACCATTTTAAAACCCTGTCTCGTCTCATAATTAAATGACACAAATTAGAATGTTTGATAATTATGCAGTTTGCATGTTCTACGGGCCATGGTTGGAAATTCTAAACTGGAGATTACTTAACTAAACTCAATTTATGAATTCAAATCTAAATGGAAAAAATTGGGGCTAAAATAATTAATCTGTCAAAAAACACTCCGGTACCACTATACTCACAGCTTGGATATGATAGCCAAAATGTTGCTTTATAGAGTGCAATATCATTCACAATTTATGGAATAACGCTTCATAGTTATTAATTATAGCTTCACTTGTTGGTATTTCAAAGTCAACTTTAAATAAAACTGTAAATTGTCAGGGATACAAATTATATAACCCTGTATAAGACCCTCATCCATACTTCTCAATGCTTTGAATAGCTAAATAGGGGGTCCTACTTGCTTGGAGTATCATGGTGTTATTCTAGAATATTAGGGACTTCAAGACCTGAATAAAATGTCTGTTATTGAAAAATGACTTTAAAAAACCTGAATAGCTTATTTTATATACACAAAGTTATATTTTAACATATTTACTCCGGTTTTAATGCACTTACTATGAGTTGTGTTACCTGCGTAGTTTGTTTTTATAGATTCATACATACCTAGAACTTTTACTTCCTAGAAAATAGTGGTGAAGGGTTGAAATTAAACATAAAAAAAAAATCAAAACAAAAAATAAAATTCAAAATCAACTCTGGCCCATGCGCGGAATATATATATATATTTAAAAGCATTTGTTGTTTTTTTGTGATAACACCTTGCCATATTATATAACTGTTCATTTAATGTGTTTCGTCACTTATTAACTTCACCATGTCGGAACTGTGAATATTTTACCCAATGCTTATTATTAGACTTATTATTGGAAAAATCGTCTAAACAGACCTGCGACATAAGTCAAGTTATTTCATATCGCCTGTTGGGTTTTAGGACTTTTTAAAAAAAATTGGGGGGGGTTTTCTGGCTCATTGAACGTGACAGAATTATGTCCTTTTTGATCTATTTAATGTTGCTCTGTAAACACAGAAACACCACATTGATCACTGTTCATTAAAGCAGTAGTTGTGATGGAAGATGATATTTAACTGGTTCATGGAGAAAAAGCACCATGTACATTCCTACATCCGTGAAATAATACTGCGCAGAAAGGGTGAAGGTTATATGGACCTGCTATTTAGAAGTAATTGTTGAAGTAGAGCCATAATCTGAAGTCTGGATCACAGCTGGAACAGTGGAACCCACAGAGGTTGGAGTTGAGGAATGATCTTCGAGGCCTCCTGGAATCATCTGAGCCTGGAACTGAGTATCAGTTGAGGAGGATGCAAAGGAAAGGTCTCATTCTGGATCAGAGAAATGATCAATTAGGATGGAGTAAAGTAATGATCTCTGAGGATGGGGTAGATAAAAGGCCAGGGACTTGTTTAGAAGAACAATCTAAAAAAGCAATATGAGTGGAATATCCTGAGTTTGGAATAGATGAATGAAACATAACTGTAATAGAGGAATGATCTGAGGTGTGAGCAGAAAAATGGTCTGAACTTGCTGGAACAAAAGAAATGATCTAACCCTGTGGAAGAGATTCGACAGTTGGGCAGAGGTTGTTAATCTAGAACAGAAGGTGCGAGATTATTTAGGAATAAACCATCCCGAAGTCGAGGCAGATAATGTCTGGGACTGGGGGAATGATGTGAGTTTGGGTCAAAAGAACCAGAGTTTGGTTCCAAGGATATACCTTAGCATACCTCCCAACATATCAAATGGACAAATAGGGATACTTTCATATTAGGGGTGTAAGTGTAGCCAGGGGTGGGGTTGTACTGAGAGTGAGAACTTTAAGTTAAATTATTAATAATTTGTGGAACCAAATTGTAATTTAGAATGAGAACAATTTATCTTATTTACACAGCCAGATTTCTAGACCCAATTATTGTAATTTAAAGGCATATTACTGGTAGTATTATTGCTATGGAGTTCTGTTACACTCAAACAACAAACAATAGGGAGCTCCTAGAAAAGAGGGAGGAGAGAGATTTTAGGGACACTTGGGAGGTATGTTTAAGCCATGGGTAAACGTAGTTTTAAGTATATGAGATTCTGTTCAGCTCTACTAATTCATAATGCTGGAAATGTTCACTTGTTGACAGCCATAAGGTTAATGCTGAACTGGGACAAAGCAAGATTTAGCAAGCAGCAGTGAGAACTGTCCAGAAATATCTAATATGTAACTACATGCAAGCAAGCGACATCTGATATTACGTCCATTTACTACCGTTATCATTTTAATCAGTAACAGGCATTCATAAAGTAAAAACTAAAAACAATATAGTGTGTGTTCAGCTAGTAAAAATCTAAAAAGGGAATATTTACTAAGCGGCCACTCCAAGTAAGCAAGCCTATATTGGATGGAAAACAAAATCAAACCATGAAAAGGCGCTAAAGAATAAACGTACATTAGTTTTTACAAAAACATATTCAAAATGCCAGCTTTAAATAGTAGTTATATTTTATGTGATTAAAGTATGAGTGAGTATTATTACTGTGGAGTTCTGTTATACACTAAGACACACCAACAATATGGAGCTCCTATAAAGAGGGACATTAGGATGGAATAGAGGGACACAGATGAATTTGGGCCTAAGATAGAGACTTCCCCTCCTAAACAGGGACAATTGGCAGGTATGCTTTAGGAGTAAGCTAGTGACTTTGGAGATATACAAGCCATGTTCCTTAGATTTAATGAAAATGTGGACCCTTTATTCTCCCCTAAGGGTATTTACAAACACATTAATGCGCAGCAGGATCTAATTTTGGTCAGTGAGATTTGTACATTAGATGCCTTATCTAGAAAACCACTTATTTGGCATATGAAGTTCAGGGTAAGAACATGTTTGTTTTTACGGGTTAGGGTCTTCTGAGAGACAGGATCATCAAAGGATAGGGGAGAAATTCTGCAGTAGACTCTTCTTCAGCCTACACGAGAAGTTCCATACCTCAAGCATAGTCTTAATTAAAATGTGGAAATATCAAAGTATTTTAGAGCTTACATTCTAGAGTCAATAAAGTAAAATGTGTATCTGGGCATAAATAAAGGCCAGGGCATTGTCCTATATAGACCTGCAATGCTTTCCCCCCCTGACAGTATGTAGAATTCATATGTTGCTGAAGTGTAGTATATTCACTATTCATGTTGATAATTCTCTGATTAATTCAATGATTTTACTATAGCAATGTGATGAAATGCCTTTTGTCACTGGATTGTTAGGTGACAAGCTGCTCTTTGCCCCCGGCTGTTGGAGGAGCCTGATTGCCAGCCTCGTTCCTCATGACTATGGCCCTGCGGTGTATTGCAATTTAAAAATACTATTTGGGGCTTATTGGCTTCTAAAGACTGTTTCTTTCCATTTGAATCCATGGGAAGGTGAGTTTTTTCCCCTCCCCCGTTTCATGTCTATTGTTCTCCAGCAGGGCGTTGTCCCAGGCACACTGCCAAACCAGTTGGAACTGACTGCTTTTGTCCCTCTTTGGTTTCTCAACAGCCCTTGCTATGCTTTACCCAGTGGAAAATCTACTCTGTTCATGGGATCTGAGCGCTGTTCACCTAGATTGGGCACTCAGATCCGAGCTATCTGGGGATAGGTTAAATGTGGGGGTTCTGTGTAATGTAATAAGAATTATGTATTTTTATGTACTTTCACGTATTTTTGCTGTTAGTGTAAAATGTAGATATTTTCTGTACCTGGAGATAATTGAGTTTACTGCAGTGCCTTAAGCCAATTATCTCCAGGATGGAGAGGAGGGATTTCATTGTGTATGTGGGAGTGTTGTTATGTTAATTAGTCTTCCCATTGGTTTGTGTCCCTTTTGTCACAGTTTACCACCAGGTCCAGGGGGTGTGCCTCTGGCCATGAAAACTTGTATATAAGGAGTAATAAAAGCTAATTGGAGTCAGATCAGCTTGTACCTTCATGAAGTTTGGGGGATTGGAGAACTACACTCTGGGGATTGCTATAATCACTATGCTCTGCTAAGAGCTTGTTGCTGCTCTTTGGAATTCGGAGAGGTCGACCTACTGGAAGCTGGACCCTGGTTTTGGGTCCAGAGTGGGTGGAGACAGCGAGACCCCAACCAAACTGTGGCGGTTCGTGGGGTCTACAGTGGTTTTCGTGTCGGGCAGAGTGCTTGGAGTCCTCGGAAAGCACTAGGAGAATCCGCCAGCGGAAGGTACCCGGTCGGGGTGCTAACGGTTCCGTTACAAGCAATATATCAATTTGCTTAAATGCAAGGTAGCTCTTTTCATGCAATGCCCTACAGTACATAGAAGTGATTTGCATCCGGGAAACCATGACGGATCAAGAGCCCTAAGTATTGTTCAATAAAAAGATCACTAAAGACACCCAAGTCAGTTCAATACGATTAAGTGGTCTGGCTGCAATCGCCCTGTAGTGTAGTTTTAGTCTGTAATGTAAAACATTATCGTTTTGTAGAAACAGCCACTCGAGGATTTCCCACTACTCCGACCGAGTTTCACTGGGTCATGTGACATTTGACGTACTTGAGGACGTCCATGGATTAATTTCTTCCCTATGAGAAGCATTTGATTGGACCAGCTCGGGGCTCGTCCTGCATGTGCTTCTCATTCGCAATGATTCTCTATGAGAATCAATTGATTGGACAAGAAGCCGAAGAAGAGTCAGCAGGTTAACCCCACCATGTGGGACCGGTGATCACGTCGCTTTAGGAGAATCTGCTAGCTACAAGGATTGTGACACAGCGCTTTATTAAGTTATTGGGAGACATAAATTTAACTGGGGACTAAAACATTGTAGTGTTAAGAATACATGTGAATAATGTCCCTATAAGTCTGAGCATTGCTTGGAGGAGCCTGACTGAGAGTGACAGAGGTTACAGTCCAGCATAACCCCTAAACTCAAGTACTTTTTATCCCCAGACCCCCCAACTACAAGTACCCCCTTATTAGAAAGTCTCGTCAAGCCCAATATTACACAATATGCTGCTGTGCCTCACTCCATTACAGTAATTAGTACAACAGTGTACTCAGCTCTCTATATTGCTCCCTATCATGAAAACATTTTTCGTTTAACATATTTACAACGAATCACTATTTCCTTTAATAACGATAACGCAACATAACGTTTGAAATCACTCATTTCATTTAGAAACACAGATTGATGGTTTGCAAAACCCAAGGCAAGGATTCTGTCCCAGGTCTCTCGAAATGGATCTCCAAGAAAACCATTCCAGCCGGCTGCATCTCACATTCATCCGGCAAATTGCCGCCTGCTAGTACCAAACCTGCAAACTCCAGTTCATGTAGGCCAATGCCTGCTTTGGGTCCTACACATGTTCACTGTAGTTTGGCGCCCCCTAGTGGATCAAAGTGCTAACATTCTGTTTACCCTGTTAATATGGTTGAGATTAGAAACTGTCCGGGTCATTTGCTAAACTGAAAATTGTCAGGAAATTAAAGTAAAATTGAATTCCGAAATAGACAAGCTGGAAACATGTCTCAAAGTCAGCTATGCTTCCAGTTCTGCTGTTTTGGTCTAAAACAAGCATGTCATACTCAAAGTCTAAGATGTGCCACATAAACAAGGTTTAAGCTTATGTGGGCCGCAAAAAAAACAACCCTTAAATTTTCATAGAAAGGTAGGTTTATTTTGAAAAGTACAGTATAAAAAAAAAAAACAGCATCCCCCTCTACTAAATCCCAGCACCCCCCTCTAGCCAACAAGCAGACTCCACTCACATTGCCACTGCCAGTATGCGACCAGCCTCTGGTATGCCCCAAATGGCGCCATCTGCAACCTGTGTCAAATCTGATCCTCCCAATACTTTATGAAACCCCGTGAAGGTAGAGCACATCAATGTCATGTCGGAATGTGACATGGCGTTGCGTGCCTCCATGCACCCCCACGTACTCCACTGTCCAGTCGCAGCCAATACAACACTGACCAACACACACACACTGACAGACACAATGTCAGACAGACACACACAGACACACTCACTGACAGACACACACACAATGACAGACAGACACACACACACATTCTTGCACTCACATCATTTTATTTATTGCTCCCTACCTTTGGTTCTGGTGTGGGCCCTCTTCTATCTGGAACCCAGCCTTCCTGCTCCTCACTGCTCCCTCGCATGCAGTTTAGTGATGCCGGAATATGACGTCATATTCCGGCGCCCAGCATCACTACAGACAGCGCATGCTAGGGAGCAGTGAGGAGCAGGAAGGCTGAGCTCCCTCGCTGCCACCAGGAACCTCTCCTTCCCGTCCGGGTAACTTTTAGCAGTGTGGAGAAAGCAGGTGCCTACTCTACTTTAATACTAAGCATGCACTCGCAGCTAGCCTGGCCTCAAAGATATCCAAAAGCTATTTGGGGGTGTATGGCATGTGTGGGTGCGTGTGTTCGGCTTCCTGTGTCCGGGAGATATCATTATCTCCCAGACACAGCTCCGTGGTGAGCTTATGTTTTGTTTTGCTATAAATGGAGGCCCCCTGCGGGGGTCTGTGCATAAATACAGTGTATCTTGCCTGCAATAAACAGTTCTTGTTCACCCTTCACTAAGTCTCAACTAGTGTTTGGGTGATACCATGACTGCCCTTCTGCAAGCGACTATAATCACTGGCTAGCAGCTATAATCACTCTAGGGCTTGGCACAACTACAAAGGGGTGACCACAGGCGGTAGTAACCCATCTTCAAGAGGGTATACCACCACAACTTTCCATATACATTGATCATTAAAAATCGAGATGAGATATGGTATAGACATTACACTTCCAAAATTAATTCAAATTCCCTCCATGCTGTGCTCTAAAACAGCTGTGTCAATTTTCAATATTTCATAAAGATATAATATTTGGGAAATATTGATCCTAACAGTGATGGGATTTCATTGTTCTATGGCCAAGTTTGAGGATGACAAAAGCTTTTAAAAAGTCCAGAGCGCCACGGTCAACTTTTGTCTAATCCCAGCAGCAGTCATAAGTGAAGTCTGAGGGATTCAGCATGGTCTTGCTCTTCGCTAGATACCATACATGGTGGCTCTTCCATAGACCTTAAAGGGACATTGTAGGCACCCAGACCACTTCTGCCCATTGGAGTGGTCTGGGTGACAACTCCAATCACCCTTAACCTATTAACTGCAATAATTACCTTGCAGGGTTAACTCCTCCTCTAGTGGCTGTCTACCAGACAGCCACTAGAGGGTCTTCCGGCTTCTTACACGACTTTTGGTCGTCTAAACGACGTTGGATGTCCTCACGCTATGCATTAAAACCTCCAGCATTGCTGGAATCCCCATAGGAAAGCACTTTAGGAGCGTTGGCGGAGCCTGTGCCTTGGTGCAGGATTTAGGTAAGTGTCTTAAGGGGTTTTAACCCCTTCAGCAACGTGGGATGGGAGGGGGGGCACTCCAGGATTCTCTACTGCCAAGAAAATGGGTTTGTTTTCCTGGCACTGGAGAATCCCTTTAATACTACAGTATTCCCTCCATGCTTCGTGAACATTCTCGAGAGTATAACAATGTTGCGGCTTCTGGTAGATGAAGAGCCAAGAGCTAAAGAAAATATGCAAAGACCACAAAAAGCGTCAGATGTGCTTAAAGCATGACAATAGCTTGCAAGACATTTTTGTCTTTTACATAAAGATCTAAAACATTGCTACCCTTGAACAAAGATTAATAGTGGTTCAGTACATTGTACAATCTGCATAGAGGTAGCGCCAATAATTAAAATTAATACAAAGGTATGTACCAGAAAAGGTAAAAACTTGATAATAATTTTTTATTTTTTTTAAAAGAGTCCACATTAAAAGAGTCCAGCTAAAAATTAAAATAGTACTTGAATACCATCGGTATGGGAACAGTCAGGTCTTGATAGAGGTACATGACTATAACTGGGGTTTTGGGTCACATGTGGCTCGAAGTCCAAGCGTACGTCTGTAGAGAGAACAGAAAAAAGGATCCAATGGTACAGTACATCCCAAATATAAACAACTGTGCGAATAATGAGTAAGTCCTACTCACATATACCGGAGCTGCAACCTGCTCTGGTTAATACAGCGTAGAGTGGTATTATCCCCACTTCTAGGATATATGTGTAGGAGGAGTCCTCTGCAGTATCTCAGCGTGGAGTCATTGATGGAGCCCAGGATAGTATAAAACAGATAAAAAGAAAAAGGAATAGTGCTCTCTGTATGTCTAAAATCCAGGAGTAATAAAATATAGGCATTATACTCACATTTAATCGAGCAGGCTCACTGTATAGGACGCAGGTGGTATGATCCCCACCCTGGATTCTTGGTGAGATTCTCATTGGAACTGATGGTCAGGATGCCAGGCAGTAGATAAAAAGTGTAAAAATAAATAAAAGGAGTATGGAACAGTATAAAAATAGCCAATAATCCTTTATTAATACAATGAAATAAATACAAATTTTCTACAACGTGTTTCACCTCTCAAAGGCTTTATCAAGTAGATATCTTACACGCCCTATACATTGAGAAGTGAACCTGCTCGATTAAATGTGAGTATAATGCCTATATTTTATTACTCCTGGATTTTAGACATACAGAGAGCACTATTCCTTTTTCTTTTTATCTGTTTTATACTATCCTGGGCTCCATCAACGATTCCACACTGCAGAGAACTCCTCCTACACATATATCCTAGAAGTGGGGATAATACCACTCTACACTGTTTAAACCAGAGCAGGTCACAGCTCCGGTATATGTGAGTAGAACTTACTCATTATTCGTACAGTTGTTTATATTTGGGATATACTGTAGCATTGGATCCTTTTTTCTGTTCTCTCTACTTACGTACACTTGGACTTCGAGCCACACGTGACCCAGAACCCCAGTTATAGTTATCTACCTCTATCAAGACCTGGCTGCTCCAATAACATTCGTATTCAAGTACTATTTTATTTTTTTGTTGGACTCTTGTACTGTGGACTCTTTTTTAAAATTTCTATTATAAATTACTCTTAACCTTTTCTGGTACATACCTTTGTATTCATTTTAATTATTGGCACTACCTCTATTTTTTCTTTTTCTTTGTTAGCATGAATATCTGGAACGCATCACATACAGTGGAACACACGCCAGTTCGGTCGCTGGCTTGGACCATTTAGTTGGGAGGACAGCAGCCACCATCCCTCACAGCCACCCCAAAGACAGCAGGACATGCTTCTGCTTCAGGATTTATCTCCTATTTGGCTTTCTATCACTTATAAAATGGGAGCGTTTTTATTCCTAGTGTATAATAGAGTGTTTAATCAAACAGTGAGCACTATGTATTGTGCTTTTTTTTGTTGTTGTTACGCTGAGGCCACCAAGTGGACACTTTTATTACAGCACATGGTAAATTTCTTAAAAGACACAAGTGTCTACTACTTTTATTTTTAATTCTTTATTTTTGATGTGTATATAAGTACACAACAGCGTAAACAGACACATAAAGGCAAAAACGGGCAAGAAACCTGCACAATTTTTGTTATTATATAAACAACTAGGCTGGCATGTCTATATCTACTGCAGTAGTGAGTGTCTAAGAAGTCGGAAGTCAAAAGACATGTGCACAAGATTCAGTGACAGATTGAATAGATTAAAATATAGAAAACCAAAAGCATGGCATAAGCTGATTGTAGATAAAGGTATGATTACAAGGATTATCATAGGACATGTTATAGAAGTAGTCAGAGAGTTAAACCACTCGGATAAACTTGACATTATGTTACCGGACCTCAACAAACAAAATCAAATAATATCAGAAAAAATAATAATAATAATAGCACTTAGCAAGACAGAAAGGTAGGTATGCCAAAATGGTGGCTGCTCTTAGCAGATAAGGTGGTATTACTAGCATTAGGCCTAAATCTGTATTCAGACGACTCCCTCAAGCCGCAGGGTTAAGGTCACTGCAAGGAAATCCAATGGTAAGGCCGCACATTGTTCCAAGGTGTTGCACTTATCCAACTCCAGACCCCCAGGTGGATCAACTTCACCGCTCCCCAGACTCGGAGGCTCATGATGACCAAGTCCCTCCCTCAATGGGGGTAACCTGGGGCTCCGGGCATAGGCTGCCGATTTCCACATGTCTCAGCACCCAAGAACGCCGCGATGAGGTAAGGCATCTAGTACCACGCCATCTAGGCCTACGGGTAGGTAGCCGAGTAGGCGGTTTCAAAACTTGTTGCCTGGAGGGGGCTTTTCCGCCCTTTGCATTCGCCTCCCAAAGTGTGAGCAGAGTGGCTTCTTCATGCTTTTGGAATCACATTCAGAAGGGCCTGAATATTTCAACCAGCCACATAAAGCAGAGGTCTGGGGTACCACGGTGTGCTCTATGGGTTGTGCTCAGATCAATCATGCCTAAAAGATAGTGATCCGCCGTCTTGGGCCATCAAAATTAGTGTTGCTAATGGCTGAATTCGGGAAACAGTTATTGATAGGACTGTATGTAGCTGCCCAATGGGAACCGGGATAACTCCCAACAGTCCTCGGGAGGGGGGGTAGGAAGTCAGCAGGGACACGCTATGAGGCTGCCTCTACCCAGCTCCAGTAGGCCGCAGTGAAATTTTCTGGTTTCCGGAGGCTGAAAAGCTTGAGCAAGGTCTCGATCAAGTAATCAGGACACCCCCAACGTGGAAAGTGCACTTTAGTAGGTAGTCTACTGTTTTAAGGTACGCTAAGGCCACCAAGTGGACACTTTTATTAATGCATATGGTCACTTTTTTGTATTTGACGAGGTTACATTTTATGTACTTACCTGTTGAACTGTATTTATTACTCTAAGTACTATATCAATTTAGCAATCAAGCTAAGTCCCAGGAACCATTCTCCCTTGCAGCAACACTCAGACTTGATTTGCTATATTTTGGACTTCGTATGGATATTTTCACACTTGGACTTTAATATGTATGTGTTTTTCTGATTTATTCAATTTAGATTTATTTTTATTCATTAATTACAGGTCAGTGTTTTATTGGGTTTTGGAGAGGACTACTTGCCAGCCTTTTACCCTGTGACTATGGCCCTGCAGCCTTACAATTTCACAATCCAGTATCGACCCAGGAAACAAAATGGCAACGCAGATTAATTATCCCGACAAACCGAAAAGGGTTAATCCAGGTCTGGCAGGTGTTCCACAAGAAAGGAGAATTGTGACAGATCCTCTGTCCCTAGGGCATAAATCTATCCTCTGGTTCGTCTGGTTGTTCACATAAAAACCCCTTCCATTCCCTTGCTGGTTCGTCTATTTGTTCACCTAAAACCAGTGGTGTATCCTGGTTTTGTGCTGCCGTAGGCAGTACAAAACTCAGGCGTCCCCCTCCCCCCGCGCCACCCCCACCCAACCCTTCCCCCCACCCCACCTTCTAAATACACACACAGTCAGACACACACACAATCACTCACATTAACACTTTTTTTATTTTTTTATTTACCCCCAGCCTCCTTACCTTTGGGAATGCTGGGGGTGTGGGGTTCTCTCTCTCCCTGGGGGTCAAGTGGCTGCCGGTTGGCTGATGGCGAAGCGGGGCGAGCACTTCCTTCTGAGCACTTGCTCAGTTTCCCTTCGGCCAGGAGCTGGGAGCCGGAATATGACGTCATCTTCCGGCTCCCAGCCTCACTCTGTGGCGCACGAGGGAGCTGAGCAGACAGCTCAGAGGAAGAGCTCCCTCGCCAGTGCCGCTCGACAACGCCGCCAGCCCAGCCCAGCATGTCAGTTAGCCGCATTTGGGGGCGACGTTTTTTGCCGCCCCCTGGAAAATGCCGCCCAAGGCAAATGCCTTGTTTGCCTCGCGGCTAATACATCCCTGCCTAAAACCCCTTCCATTCCCTTTCTACAAAATGGCACTTTGGATACAGTCGAAGTGTCAAAGTAGTCGAAGACGTGGCGGCGGCCATCTTATTTAGTCGAACAGTTACCTTCCAGATATATTCGACTATGCATTCGTATAGTTGAACGACGGTCGGTGAATCGACGCTCATGAACAATAGACACACTTTAACTATGGCCATTCACCATTCCGTTCGGTAATTCGAACAGTAATTCGAACGGTAATTCGACTGTTTTAAATAGATCGGTTGCACAGCTTAATTCTATGGAACTGTTTTGGGCATGAAATCCTGTGTTCGCCTGGGCAAAACTATGACTTCCATAAGATTTCTGAACCTCTGATCTGATCTGATTTTTGGATATGTTGTTCACCCAGATCAGGGCTATCGGGGGATATGTTGTGTTTTGGGGTACTTATTGGACTTTGTAAAAATGTGTGTTTTTAATGCCTGTGGGTAATTAAGTTAATGCATAAACTATCTTAATTTTATCACAGGCAGAGGGGAGGGATTGTTTACTGTATGTGGGAGTGTCGTACTGTTAGTTACTGTTTTTATTGGTTTACGCCCCTTGTGTCCCTGTCCTCCATCAGGTCCAGTGGGTGTGCCTCTGGCCTAAAAAACTGTATACAAATCCAATCTGTGTCATTAAACCTTCTGATCCTGTCTGACCCTCAACACGTAGTCTTGTCTCGTGATTGGAGGGGAACTGCTATAATCACACTGGGGATTGCTATACTTTTTATACTCCCCTGGGCTCTAATGACTAAGCTCTTTTAAGAGCTGTTCCTGTTACGCTCTCCTGGGGGAGAGGTCTCTCCCACACGGTCCTGGAAGTCAGAGTTTGGTCCAGGGTGGAAGGAAGACAGCAAGATTTCAGTTAAGCTACAGCGGCTGTGGAGTCTGTGGTGGTTGTGGTGTCCGGTGCAGTGCTTATAGTCCTCAACATCAGCTAGGAAGCATCCGTTAACAGAGATGCACAGTCGGGGTGCCAGGTGATCCGTTACATTTTTCTATTACACTTCTTTTATCTCTAAATAATAGCTCCTGGAAACTACACTTCTAGTAGGTTTTACATGATATCGAGAAGTTTCAATGCCCTTATGGATACGATACCATCAAGACGGATATTGTGGCAGAACACTTGGTCGCCCAGGACTGGCATGTCTCCCAACTGCTACCTCCCTCTAAAAAGAATTATAATTACATAATTTTACCCCACCAACCCATGCGTCCCAGCCCAGTTGCCGTTCCAGAAGCCCAGGAGTTATCATAGACCGGCAGGAGATGCATTGGGGCATTGTGCACTTGACCGGGAGTAACCTACAAACCCTCTGGAACTCCGAATCCGATCGCGGAGTTGCTGCAGACTGGTAAAACTTTGTCATGGGCACTCTTGGTCCCAGTGTCACCAAACAGTGTGCTATTTGGAGGGGCGATGAAGGGGGTGGCAAGGCAATGAACGATACCAAGATCTTAAGGGAGCTTAATGAACCGACAGAAAGTGCTATCATTTTAGATGACCGGGATTTCTCACCCAACGCCGGGTCAGAGAACTGTCGCAGCAAGGTGAAAACTTTACTTCGAGCTAACTAGGAACAGATACCTTCGATCCAAACTATTTTTGAACACAATGGGTGCTCAGAAGGGATCTCTCCAGGGACAGCATTGGTTTGGGGATGTGGGAACGGGAACCCTGTTTTTGTTATGTTAATCGGCGCTGAGGTGTAATTATATAATCTGTTCAGGTACAGACACCAAGGGGCCTGGTATGTCGCAATGTCATTGTTCTCCTAGGGACCTCCTTTTAAGGACCCTAGCTCTTCTTCTTCATAAAGTATCAGCTGGTGTTTTGGGTGGAACAGCGATATCCGCTATAATCACTGAGGTATATCACTATGAACACCAGGAAGAAAGGGGACTTTGGCGTCGACATCATAAGTACTAGTAGATAGGTTGCCACAGATATGAAATTATGTGGGAGAATTCTTGGACATCTTTCTAACAGTCAGCCTGACGTTATGGATCGATATAGCAACAAACCAGTTGCAAAACACTTTTTGGTGGCTGGACATCAGCTGTCATCTCTCTGCTTTGTGCCAATAGAATGTTCTTAGGTTAGACGCTCTACTTAGTCAGAGACTAACTGAGAAAAAACCTTTAAGCTGCAAAAATAAAGGTTTTTCAGTATTAACACCTTGCTCCATAATCTTATAGATGTAGTCAGTACTGTAACTAGTGAACAGAGAGCTCTGGGACTTCTCAAAGGTAAATCTGGTTTATGGTTAGAAAACTTATAGTGTCCCTTTAATAATATATATCTCTTATGTAACCATGTAAATGTCTATTTATCTATCTAAAGATAGAGAGAGTAACTTTGTGTGTGTGCAATGCATATGTTTCTTCCCAAACATCTCAGTGAAAGAAGCATCACATAACATCAAGTGGCTACTAGACCTGAAAGCAGACCACTGCATGGTCCCAGAACAGAAACCAGTCACCATCACAGTCATCAGGCAGCCAGCTGCTGTAATAACCTAGCCAAGGGAAGAGCTGGACACCATGGATATCAAGGCATGGAAACTTCTCACGATGAATTGAGGATTCCACCCAAAATCCTGCACCCAGAGACTGTGAAACTCAAAGATTCATAAGCACATCACGAAGATGACTCCCAAAGATAAACTTCAAAGGTAATGCCTAAGGCAACAAGAGGTAGAGAATGAAGAAAAGGTGGAGGTTTCATGGCAAGACTATCCTGTCCATGGGAAGTACAAACGACAGCTAGTGGATGTGGCTCACATTACAAAATCATGACAGTATTGTTAAAAGCAGCACTAATCCTAAGAGCACAGGGACACGCACTCAGCACCAAATGAACAGAAGTTGGGCTCTACCACAGCGGAAAGGAACCAAGGTGCAGACTATGCAAAGTGTCCTCCAAAACAATCCAGCACATCTGGGTGCAAGATGTTAGCAGGGACAGCATGCA
Organism: Pelobates cultripes; assembly: GCA_933207985.1. Lineage (NCBI taxonomy): Eukaryota > Metazoa > Chordata > Amphibia > Anura > Pelobatidae > Pelobates > Pelobates cultripes. Next base: position 31,255,729 of record OW240914.1, read on the forward strand.
CTGAGAGACACAACTAAGTTGCTAGGGTTTTGTACCAAAACAACTGCAAAGAATATGGGCTGGACCTGCTTAAATCCAGATGGGAGATACCACAAAGGGTAGTTGAGAATGACAGAACTAAAATCCTGTGGGACTTTTATATCCAGACAGACAAGCAAGTACTGGTCAACCAACCTGACATTGTGGTGGTAGACAAGGAATAGAAGATGGCAGTGGTGGTGGATGTGACAATACTGTGACCATAACAATAAAAAGAAGCAACATGAGAAGATGGACAGATACCAAGGACTGAAATTGTAGCTATCAAGGATGTGGAAAGTGAAGGCAGTTGTAGTCCCAGTTATGATGGGAGCACTTGAATATGTAACCCAAGTTGGGAGAGTGGGTTCAGCAGATTCCAGTGGAGCTCTAGGAACAGCTAAGATACTGTGCAGGTCCCTCAGACTCCCAGAATGAGAAATGCACAAAAATAAATTTAGATTAAATATATAAATAAATAAATAATATAGGAGAACAAACGAAATAGTTTCTGCTCACTTGTGCCATTACAGAGAGAACCAGTTCCAAGGCATATCAAACTGATCCCACACATAAGGGCAGTCCAGAACTGAAATGCCGACAAGTTCTCTACAGCAACCCTGGACGATCGCTTTGGCCTTCTTTGGTGTATGTGCAACTTAAACCCCTCTAGGCACAGTGAACACGGGGTACACGTCTGTATTACCATTTTAACTTGTGGAGAGCCAAGTTAGTGCAACATAGACAAAGAACATGAAAATTCTGAGAACGGACAAAAGCTTGCAGAAACTCAGTTATGCAGAATAAATAACGGTTCAGGTACTCCAGGATAACAGAAATAGCAGCTTGATTGGGGCAAAAGCAGCAACGTTTCAGGTCTTTATCAAGCTTGATAAGTATGTGTCTATGTATCCACATTTGTATGCGTCCACGTTAATGTGTATATATTTTTGTATGTGCCAATGTATCCACATTTGTGAATGTCTGTGTTTTCCTGTTATTGTGTTTCTATGTATTTTTGTTAGTATGTGTTTAAGTATCCATCCACCTTAGTGTATGTCTCTATATCTATGTTAGTATTTGTCTATGTGTCCACATTAGTGCCTATATGTATCCATAGTAAAAACAAAATGGAATTGGGGACACACCCAGAATAAGCAACTTGCAGGAATGGTTCTGCCTTAGTGACCAAAATGTATGCATAATACAGATTACGGAACAGTGTATAAAATAAATTGCATTTCTAAATTATATAAGGCTACTTAAAATTGCCTGTCTCAGCAAACTAATATGGGGATACAGATCCATCATATGGCCATATTGTGTTAAGCCCACCACTACTGGGTATTGGGGTACTGCAAAGTAGTGCTGGGCTTAACACAATATGGCCATATGGTGGGACTGAATCCCTATATTTGTTGCAGAGATAGGTGATTATATGTATCCATGTCAGTTTGTGTAAGTATTCCTGAATGTGTCTATGTATCCTCATTAGATCTCATATATCAACATATTAGTGTGTGTCTATGTATCCAAATTAGTGTGTATCAGTGTATCCACATTAGTGTGTAGCAGTGTATCCATATTAGTGTGTATCAGTGTATCCACATTAGTGTGTAGCAGTGTATCCATATTAGTGTGTATCAGTGTATCCACATTAGTGTGTAGCAGTGTATCCACATTAGTGTGTGTCTATGTATCCACATTAGTGTGTGTCAGTGTATCCATATTAGTGTGTGTGTCTATGTATCCATATTAGTGTGTGTCTATGTATCCATATTAGTGTGTATCAGTGTATCCACATTAGTGTGTATCTATGTATCCACATTAGTGTGTGTCTATGTATCCACATTAGTGTGTGTCTATGTATCCACATTAGTGTGTGTCTATGTATCCACATTAGTGTGTATCAGTGTATCCATATTAGTGTGTGTGTCTATGTATCCATATTAGTGTGTATCAGTGTATCCATATTAGTGTGTATCTATGTATCCAAATTAGTGTGTATCAGTGTATCCATATTAGTGTGTGTCTATGTATCCACATTAGTGTGTATCAGTGTATCCATATTAATGTGTGTCTATGTATCCAACTTAGTGTGTATCAGTGTATCCATATTAGTGTGTGTCTATGTATCCACATTAGTGTGTATCAGTGTATCCATATTAGTGTGTATCAGTGTATCCATATTAGTGTGTGTCTATGTATCCACATTAGTGTGTATCAGTGTATCCACATTAGTGTGTATCAGTGTATCCATATTAGTGTGTATCAGTGTATCCATATTAGTGTGTATCAGTGTATCCATATTAGTGTGTGTCTATGTATCCACATTAGTGTGTATCAGTGTATCCATATTAGTGTGTATCAGTGTATCCATATTAGTGTGTATCAGTGTATCCACATTAGTGTGTGTCTATGTATCCACATTAGTGTGTGTCTATGTATCCATATTAGTGTGTATCAGTGTATCCACATTAGTGTGTATCAGTGTATCCACATGAGTGTGTATCAGTGTATCCATATTAGTGTGTGTGTCTATGTATCCACATTAGTGTGTATCTATGTATCCATATTAGTGTGTATCAGTGTATCCACATTAGTGTGTATCAGTGTATCCACATGAGTGTGTATCAGTGTAACCATATTAGTGTGTGTGTCTATGTATCCACATTAGTGTGTATCAGTGTATCCATATTAGTGTGTATCAGTGTATCCATATTAGTGTGTGTCTATGTATCCACATTAGTGTGTATCAGTGTATCCACATTAGTGTGTATCAGTGTATCCACATGAGTGTGTATCAGTGTAACCATATTAGTGTGTGTCTATGTATCCACATTAGTGTGTATCTATGTATCCATATTAGTGTGTGTCTATGTATCCACATTAGTGTGTATCAGTGTATCCATATTAGTGTGTGTCTATGTATCCACATTAGTGTGTATCAGTGTATCCATATTTGTGTGTGTCTATGTATCCACATGAGTGTGTATCAGTGTATCCATATTTGTGTGTGTCTATGTATTCCTGTTTGTGTGTTTCTATGTCCCCTTGTTAGTATGTTACTAAATTAGTTATGTATTAGTTATGCGCCCAGGGCATATTTGAAAACTAGAGAAATCTCAATGTATTCTTCCTGGTAATATATTTTATGAATAAATAAATGTAGCTAGTTACGTATGCGTGTTAGTGGCTGGTTATGTATGTGAACGGCTAGTTATGTGCGTGAGGCTAAATACATGTGTATGTGCTTGTGTGCGTGAAGTTGACGGTGTGTGCAGGACTCTGCAAATGTTATGGTAGTCCTGCTTATTACATTTACTGTATCCCAAGGTGACTGTTCAATTAAAGGACCACTATAGTGCCAGGAAAACATACTCGTTTTCCTGGCACTATAGTGCCCTGAGGGTGCCCCCACCCTCAGGGACCCCCTCCCGCCGGCTCTGGAAGGGGGAAAGGGGTTAAAACTTACCTTTTTCCAGCGCTGGGCGGAGAGCTCTCCTCCTCCGATCCTCCTCCTCTCCTCCCCGTCGGCTGAATGCTGCAGCGGCGGCAAGAATACTTGGCGCATTCAGCCGTCTTATAGGAAAGCATTTTACAATGCTTTCCTATGGACGCTGACGTGCTCTCACTGTGAAAATCACAGTGAGAAGCACGCAAGCGCCTCTAGTGGCTGTCAATGAGACAGCCACTAGAGGATTAGGGGGAAGGCTTAACCCATTCATAATTATAGCAGTTTCTCTGAAACTGCTATAATTATGAAAAAATGGGTTAAGCCTAGAAGGACCTGGCACCCAGACCACTTCATTAAGCTGAAGTGGTTTGGGTGCCTAGAGTGGTCCTTTAATAGTTTGAGTTAGAGAAAAGGATCTAAATGAATTCTGACATAAAGCTAGCTGTGTGGCCAGCGCCCAAAGGTCTTCAAACATTGAAATACAAATGAAGAAACAAATAATACAAATATTTTATAAATATAAATGTTCCATTTCCATCAAACTCTCTTTTTGATTAAAGAATTGAATGGAATGGGATTAAAGAAATATTTTGGAAAATAAGGTGACAGCACTGCAGCAGGTCACCAGGTAAGCGCTTTCATCACTATTTCCATTAAGGTAGTGTGGCCGAGCGGTCTAAGGCGCTGGATTTAGGCTCCAGTCTCTCTGGAGGCGTGGGTTCGAATCCCACCACTGCCATGTTTTATCTTTTTTATATATCTTTTTTTTTTTTTTTTAATTAAATACACATAATGCATTAACGAGCATTTTAAAAATTATTTTAAATAATAAGAATTTAAAAATGCGTACTATTTTGTTTTTTCCAGCTACTGTTCTTCCTTTGCATTTCCTATTCCGTTTTGTTAAAAATACATTTCCTGCTGACAAATTGCTCAGATGTAAATGCTTTCTATGGGGATTTAGAGCTGGGGAATGTGGGAGAGGCACAGTAGAGTTAGTGTGGAATTTAGGCTTCGGTTAGTTTAGATTTGTACTTTAAATTGCTAGCCTGTTTGAACAGGGCCCTTGTCACCTCGTGTTACCATTTCTAACTCATCCGCTTAAGATTACTTGTTTGTTTGTCTACCCTTTGTACAGTGCTATGGAATATGTTGGTGCTTTGTCAATAATATTAATAATAATAACAAAGTATTTAAAGGAAAGGTACATTCAGATTACTCTGGTTTTCAAGTACGTCCTGGGGATGTTACCTTAGCCCAACATCCAGGGGTTGTTACTATTATCTAGTTTAATGGTAATGATAGGAAGTGTTAGACTTTCAAGGGATTGTCCAGGATTAAGATGACCCCACTTTTTATACATTATGCAGATAACACATTGAAAATGTATACAAAAAAATGCAATTTCTGCAGTTAGTCTGTGTCTAATGGTCACTGAATTCCAGTTTTTCAACAGTATTGTAGTCAGCCTTCCACGGAACTATGTCCTGTGACCAAGTGGCAAATCAGCTGGTGTTCTGTCATTGATGTCATTGTGTAGTATTGTCTGTTTTCTAGTGTGACATCGACACATGGCAGTCTCTCTCCAGTGTGCTTATCGAATGGGTTGACTTTCCTGTGAAGGAGGACAGCTGAGGATAGTTAGACAGACCTTTAATAAAGGGTCACCATTAACTTTTTCCCACATCATTGTAAGGGACATAGGATATGACTCCATTCCTGACTAATTACTTAATTCACCACTGGTGAAGTAGTGGCTCACTTTTTCTGAAGGCCATCTTGGTGACAATCGTTTCCTTCCAGGTGCTGTGTTTATACCTCCCTGTTAGGCCCCGTGTAGGCCCTGTGTAGGCCTTGAGCTCTTTGCTGGGGCCCTCTGATGGCTCTCTGAGGTACCTGGTATCAGAGTATTCATAGTTCGTGCCTGCTATAGACAGTAGAGAATATAGGACAGCTGGCTAATCACCAAGGACAACTGGACATTGGGACTTTGAGGGTTAATCTCTACAGATACCTGAAGGGTTAACTCTGTGGATCACAAGAAAGACAAACAAATAGCTCCAGATGCAAGTTACATAGACTTGCTCTGTTGCATAGAAAGTGTTAGGTAAGTAATAAGGGCATAACCGAATTTAGATGTTATAACAACAAATAATAAATGAAGGTAGGAACCCACAAAAAATTGGGGGGAACCCAGTGTGGTGGTATACCCTTGAGAAGATGGGTAACTACAAACTAGACTGTCCCTTCCCAGTTGTAAATAGCTTCCACAACTGGGAAGTGACAGCCTGCACAGGATACCGCTGTCTCACCCAAACACTAGTTGAGACTTAGTGAGGGGTGAAGAAGAACAGTTTTATTGGGTCAAGGTACAATTAATTTATACACAGACCCCCCAGCATGGGGTCTCCATTGAATAAAACATAAACCCACTCAGGCGCCTCAGTGTCTGTGAGATAATTGAGTCAGCTCTCGGTTAAACTAATTATCTCCTGGACATGGAAAACCAAATATATGAAAAACCCACAAAACACATACAAAAAAGTGAAGCACCTCCACATGCCATAAATCCCCAGATAGCTTGTCCCTGAACGCCCAATCTGTCCAATCTATCCAGCTGTGCTTTCCTTGAGTTTATCCTGCTCCCCCAAGTCCATCATTGGATGCCTCATCACCTGCTCTAAATCCTCTCCAAAAAGCATGCTGCTAGGTGGTAATGGGGCAGAGAGCGCTCTGATTAAATTTTCAGCGGATCCCCTCCAAAATTCCAGAGCGTTTGGAGGTTGCTCCCGGTCAGCCGCGCTGTGCCTCTGGGGATGCTAGGAAGGGTGTTGAATAGGAGGCACGACTGGGAGGGGGTAGTTTAGTGAAGATAGCTCCTTCCAGAGGAGGTGGAGGGTTGGGGAGCCAGGTACAATATGGTAAGGGGACCCGGTGGAGATATAGTCTTTTTAGACAGGACAAGGGTCTCTGTGGCGAGGTCCACAGTCCTTGGGCAGGAGGCTAGCGATCACACTCCTTAAGGACCTTGTGGCATAGGCACGTTTGCCACACCCAGCTCTACAGAGATTACCACTACTTAAATGATCATCCTTTGATAAAAGTTGATTCGATACAATTTTATTATTAAGGACAAAAAAAAACAACAACCCACAAAAGTGCAATAAAGTGCCAAATATAAAAAGTGAGAAAAAAAGGATAGGGGGAATAAAGATGTGGATCACAAACCAATGTGGGCAACATAGGGTTAATATTGTGGATCCCAAACAGATGTGAACAAAAAAGCATTAACATTGTTAGGTACAAAGGTAAAATTTCCAGAGGAGTACTGTATTTGATGTGTGTGTGAAGTTATTTAATACGTTATTTGTGTGCTTGTTTTAAGATTTAAAAGGCAATTCTCTATCCTCTAACCCAGTAACCCTGATCAGTTCTGCTGACCACGAGTGCTCCATTCCCTGCAGAGCCTCTTGGCACACAGCAGTAAACCTCCAGAGTTTTACTGAGGCTCTGCGGTGCTTGTCACTCTGACCTGTTGTAATCGGAATACATGTCCTTTACACTATAGGTAGCTGAGAGTATATCTGCTGGTGCCCTTACATTGAGGGAGCTTCTCTCCTCTACAGAGAGCATATTTTTCCTTCTGTTGCCCCCTAGTGTACACATAGGGACCTGTTCCCTTCCCCTTAGTCCAGGCATCCTGACACCAGAAGCAGGTATGGGTCCAAAGCTATGTTTGGTTCCCACTGTGCCACTGCAGTCTCCCACCAGGTCCTCTAAATGTTTTACCTGTTTGTCACACCTTTATGTAACACATTGTACTGTATAAATATACTGCCTGTCGTTCAATAAACCAGTATTGTATTGTCCCTGCGCTCAGTTTTGTCTAGTGTGTACAGTTTGGGAAGAGCTATTTATCACTGTTTCCAGTATCTGGTTGATGGTTGGCCATAATCACTAAAGAAGCTCAGGCTGCCAGATGAGTAGCCATAAGGTAGCAGGTTGCTGCGTGTGACGGTAGTCGCCATAACTGCGGGCTAAAAACTGACACTTTCCTTGTGCTTTTACCAGAAGGGTGTTGTCCCATTGTCCCAGAGACACTTCCAGGCTAGTTTAAACTGGCTGTTCTGCAACACCCTTAAATCTCCCATGTGGTCCTCAGCCCTGGTCATTGTCCATCCCCACCTTGCCTTGTAAACACAGAAATGCATTTCCACTAATGTAGAACAGAAGGGAAGTTAATTGGGTTATTGTGTGATTGTGAAGCTGTTATTGTGCAACACTTCATGCTGTTCAAAAGGTAATTAAATAATGGTGACTTAATCTAATTATGTCCTGGACACCATGACTCTGGGCAAGGACTTACATGGCCTCCTGTGGGGAATGTGTCTATAAAACACCTGTGTTGTGTTCAATAAAGTCAGTTCTACCTCACCCATCTCTAAATCACGGTTAGTGTTTTTGAGTTAGACTGCAATACAACTATATCACCGTATATTAATCCAGGGTGGAAAAGCTCCAGAAGCTCTCTAGTCATGCCGCAACGACTGGGGCAGAAGCGTTCCAGTTTTCCCCTTTGGCTGCTAGGAAGCAAGTGTGGAAGAGGTACCCAACCGAGGTAACTGGTGGTCCATCACACTGCGGTATCTCTTGGAGGTCCCTTGTGGGAGGAAGGACGATGCATTAGAAGGTTCAGGTCTCGATCTAAAGTCAGGGACCAAGCACACTGTTCCTGTTGCACACACACACACACACATATAAATATATACCACAATAAAAAGTGTTACTATTCCTTATAGTATAGTCCAAGGACTGCTAGTTGAAGTCATTGCTCTATGTCTTATTCTGCTCAGAGCAGCTTATGAAGCTAGAGGTGGCCAAAGTGTTAAGCCAGACAGGACACTCTCTGTGGCTAACAGAGCATTCTAATGCTGGAGGAGGGGGTTCCATAGAGCTTGTGGTCTATGTCTCTGGCGGGTGCAGACCTAGTGCATAGTTATACAACATCACAGCATTGCTGCATGTTACCACAGCAACACTCTGATTTATTATGAAGCACCGGGAAGATGGAGCTGTGCTTGCACTCCTTGGTGGTGCAGACTGTATACGGAGTACACTGGACCACTAAAGATTAACTTTCCAACCTCCTTCGCCCAAGGTAAGCAAGAGGAAGGCAGGAATAAACTCTAGTTTGTTCAGTTACAATATATAATTATTTTTTAATAAAAATAACCTAAGGCTTTAAAGACTCACAAAAGTGTGTTCCTAGCGCTATCATGTCCCCCTCCCCTCCCAAGCGGCCTCCTGTCGGCTTCGAAAGGGTTAAAAACTCTTACTGTACTTACCTGATTTCAGAGCTGATGTCCCTCAGCGGTGGGTCAACGCTCCGCCTCATCCAACGTCATGTGATGGGGGTGCTAATGCGCATGCACTTCAAGCGCATTAGGCCCTCCCAATAGGAAAGCATTGCTTTAAAACTTTACTATGGGGATTTAACTGATTAACAGTCACCAAACTGCAATGATTTACATTGTAGGGCTAAGGGGGACAGGGACCCTGCACCCAGACCATTTCTTTGAGTTGAAGTGGTCTGGGTGTCTATAGTGTCCCTCTAATAGTGACTTCTGTAGAAAAATCATTTGGAAAGCTAACAGAAGCCTATTAAAGTGAGGACTAAGACTTCAATTTAATATTTTTGGATAAGCTTTTAATATGATATAAATGTTTTTGGATAAACATTTAAAATTATTTTTTCAAAATCTTAAAATATCAAAAATTATATCCTCGTAAAAAATATATATATAAATATATAATTAAAAAATATTAAACCATTTTAAAAGTTTATCCAAAAATGTTAAATCATTTAAAAAGATTAGCCGAAAATATTAACTCGGGGCCCAAGTTCTTTGAAGTACGTCCTATACACCCAATCATTTTTTGGGAATGGGCGCTAGAGATGAATAACTGCCGATGCCAGAAGGTTTGATGAAATCAGATGGACAAGATATTAAAATAATGATGGTGGGTGGTGAATCCTGAACTGAAAGAATGAGGAGTTTGGGGGGGGGAGGGAGCAACTCGGACGAGGAGATACATCTTCCGACCATCTATAGAGTTCCTTGCCAATCACAACCTCTGATAAAGCTTCAAATGACCATCTGTGTAGCCATAGCCTAAGATAGGCCCTGCGAGTAACACTAAGCAGGCTTTTTATTAGCCTCTAGTGGAGGATAGCTTATTATTAGCAGCTCAGCTTTAAAACTAATCCTTAGGGAAGCAGGGATTTGTTTACTGGAACTCATTAAGTAGAAGCCACAAAGACTTTAGTATGAGCAGTATTATTAACGTATACATCAAGTTACGTTCCAAAAGAAATCGATGTAGTTCTAACTTATGATATTCTGAGTTTGATATCCACTGTCCATCCTATAGTTGGTCAGTAACCATGGCTACTAGATCCAGCATGGATTCCTGATCCTAGACTACTGTTAAAACCTGTTGGGTAGCACATGAAAAGACACGAACTATATCATTGTGCTGCAAAAGGGACATTAATTAAAATAGACAGATAATTCAATTTTCTGTACCAGTAGCTTTTATGGTCTTCCTTTTTGTTTAAGGAATAAAAAAACCAAAAAACTTTAGATTGCAAATGCATCCTTTTTTCCCCCTAAAAATATTATTCTTTACTTTTATTTTGTGGATGTAATCAATGGTGAGCTCATTAGGGGAAAAAAATGGCAGAAAAACTGATTATTTTGGCACATTATAGAAAAAGAAGAAGGAAAGTCCGTAATGTAGTAACATTGTTATACATAAGAAAAAGGCAATGTTACTTACACCAATGTGAAAGAGAATGAGACAGTTTTAACAAATCAAACCCATACTGCTCTTCTCTGTCTGATTTATATACGCTGACTGCCAGGTGCGAAGGACAGAGCTTATAACAATGATTGACAGGGAGCCAAGATGGAGGACTGAATTTCAACATTACATTTTATGTTCACATTTCACAAATGCGTATTTGTTAAATAGATAAATAAGTCGACATAATTTGTTTTTTAAAAATCCAAGGAAGTGACAGCTCCCTTTTTAAATGTAGAAATCTACATCACTGTAGCTATCTCTTACTGAGTGCCTCTAAAATGGCTCCCAGTCAATTATTATTATAAGCTCTGCCCTTTGACCCTGTCAGTCAGCATCGAGAGGAGAAAGTGAAACAGTGAAAGGTTATGGTTAAAAATGGTCTCATTCACTTTCATGAGTGTGCTGACTCTCTACATATGCTTAATTTTCTTATGTATAAAACTGTTACTCCAACCTACATTTGTGCAAACAAAAAGGAAGACCAATTCCATTAAATACAAAAGAGTACTCACTCTATATCAACAGAAGTCTCTCCTCAAGGTTGGCGCTCCAGAGCCAGAGGCTGGCAAGCCCCAAAAAGCACTTTTGCAATCACAAATAGACGTTCTGGGCACACAAAGCTTCGCAATACATGCAGACTTTATAAGGTGCCATAAGCTCAAAAGTTGACAAAGTTTCGTCCAAAGCAGCCCTTATCAAGCCAGAGTAACTTGATAAAGCCGTTTGATCCGAAACATTGTCACTTTTTGTGCTTATGCTCTCCAATAGTCTGCACGTGTTAATGAGCAACGAGTGCCCGTAACTTCTATTTATGATTACAAAAAGGAATGCCACGATAGTGGCTTTAAGATTTGTCAGAAATAAACAGTGAAAAGTTTGCAACACTTTTGTAATTTTTTTGTTTCTCTCGTCCTTTTTATTCCATATTTATTCATAACAAAAATCCTATCCTCCTCCTATTTTTCTACATTAAGAGTGACGCTTATGAGTGAAAATGGAATAAAAATGATCCATTTTTATTTATTTAAAAAGAGGTGCGGTAAGCGATAATCTTGTGCAAATAAGGACATAAATGGGCGCAAATACGAAAAGAGACAGACGTTCGTTAATGTTCGTTCGTTAAATGCGAACATTGACATTTTTTTTTTAATTTTTTTTTAAATTCTTTATTTTTGTGGGTATACGAGAGTTAAACACGTAGTACATTATATGCAAAACGAAAGTGAAATAACATGTACAAAAATACATTTAAGATAGACTTCATATAACATTCGTATCTGCATAGAAACTTTGCAACCCGATTTTTTTATAGGTAAAGCCCTGCGTATCTCCCTCGTGTTAGTGGCTACTAAGGCGTATGGCTACCCTGAGGGGCTAGTGTACAGCTTTATGTGCTCTGCTTAGGAATGTTGGGGCTGTAGGCGCAGCCTGGGCACTTGTATTATTAGGTGAGGGAGTGTGGTTATGATGGCCGTTGGCCGTTGATAGGAATGGTGCAGGACCTCGTAAGTCTCCCAGTAGGGCGCTTGTACCCAGAGTGTCGGGCCTCTGCATTTGCTGTGTGTTAGGGGAGGGGGAAGTCTGCTTAACCAGGATCGGTGGGAGTCTGCTTACGGAGCCAGAGATTTAGATATATCTGTTGCCTTGTATTCTTCATAAACTTAAAAACAAACAAAAAATAAACTTTTAAGACCTTAGAGGACTTAAGAAACTGGTGAGCGAAAAGACTAGGTAAGTATAGCATATGAAAGATGTCCAATTTATAGTCCTGCAGTAAGGGACATATGAGACATTTCACAGGTGCACTTGCATGTGCGGTCGCATTTCTCATGTTAAAGGGTCCGTCGTCTTCGGCTCAGTTCTTCTGGGCACAAAGGGAGTGATATCGTCGACATTCCACGCAGGGTTGGCCCTTGTCGCTGCCGTAGGAAGCGAGAGTCCCAGTAACTGGAGAAACTTAGGCGCTTCAGATATGTGTGTCAAGTGGGCCGTCTTACCGGCTTGCTCTACGGTTAAACGATGAGGGCCCCATTTATAGGGGATAGCGTTCTCGCCCAGTAGCAAGGTGATGTGGCGGAGAGAGACCTGCGCCAGGTGAGAGTGTGCTTTGAGAAGTCTCTGTATAGGGTCAAACTTGCTCCCTCGAACATGATGGTGGGAGAGCCTCTCGCGGCTCCCATGAGAGCCCCCCGGTCCGAGTCCCGGACAAATTTAATTAACACATCCCTCGGTGCTTCTTGGGGCGCTTTGAGTGCCTTGGGGAGGCGAAAGCAGGTGTCGATCCCTATCTGCTTCGCTTGTTTGGGAGTCAGTAAGGTTGCCACCAGCCTCCTACAATAGTGTGGTAATTCCAGGTTTCCCGCCGATTCCGGCACTCCCCGGATTCGCAGGTTTCGGGCTCTAGTTTTGTCTTCCATGCCCGCTAATTGAGCGGTCAGCGCCGCACATTGTTTTTGCAACTGTCCCAGGGCAGCGTCTGTCGCCGCTTGCGCTACTCTCGCGCCCCCGAGGGACTCTTCAACGGAAACCACCCGGCCTGCAAGTGTGGAGACCTCACCTCGGACAAGTGCCATGTCGGCATCAAACATCGCTTTGATGTTTACCATCAGTGCCTTGATGTCGGCCTTCGTGGCGTGTGCTGCGTCGTCCAATTCTTTAGGCTGCTGGGGTGCAATATGCACCTTGCTGGGAACATGGAAGGAATCGAGTGCGCTGTCATCGTCAGATGACTGTGTGTCGAAGGCCTCTATCGGCGCCATCTTGCCAGGTACGTGCAGCTGCGTAGGGCGCATAAAAGTGCCTATATCTTTGGATCCCGAGCCAGGATCTGCTCTGCACTTCTTCGTTTTCTTCCCCATAGTGTGGAGTGTCTTGGGGATCTGTTTGTCGGGTCCCCGAGGCGGTTTTTGTCGCTTGGATATCCCTTTTCTGGGTCTCACGCTCGGAGCTGTGGTAAGTTGCGACTTGCTCGTTTAGGCGCTGGCTCCCGACATTTTTTTATATATATAATCTCCATATTTTTGGTTTCCTCTCCTCCAGTGCAATGCGTGCCCTGGCCGTGCCAGACCGAAAATGGGTTGTGACGTCAATAGCTGAATCTTTATTAAACCTTAATATCAAATATCCCATTAAAAAAAAATTAAAAATTAACACACGTTACACGCGACGTTCAATGTTTTATTTAATGTTGTAATTAATATTGAGGTGATACATTGATCACTTCTTGTAAACTGTGGATTAATATCCAATACAGAGAAAGATATTGTAATAACAGGAATATCACTGAAAATAAATACATGGCTCATTGTTTTTCCAAGCCACTCTTTGATTGGCTGCAGCCTCTATCAGCTATAGATTTTTCAACCAATCCAGTGAATAAAACGCGCTAAACACCCGCCTTTTCTGTCATTTCCCATTCTGATTGGATATTTTTTATGTCAGTTCATGCCGTGTTGTCCTGTGATTGGTTGCTATGGGTAGTAATCCATTTTCTCCATCCTTCTCCTCTTTGTCCCCAACGACGCAATGCACCTGGCTGTGACTGGCTGCGCGCAGCTGTCGATCACGCTCGGCGGACCCCGCCCCCCAGTGCAGTTGGCCATCACTTCCCGCCTCCTCGATGGTGATTGGCTGTTGGAGCCATCAGTCAGAGGCCGCTGACCCCTCCTTCCTTCCCAGTCTGCACTGCGCGCCGCGGCCTTGTTCGCGCCTTCGGCCCGTTGAGGAGCTGCCGCCGCCATGTCCGACTATCCCGGAGCCCAGACCGGGAACCGAAAGGACGCTTTTGCCGATGCCGTGCAGAGGGCTCGACAGGTGAGCGAGGAGCCAGAGAAGGTGACGAGCTAATCAGTGAGCGCTGAAAGCCGGCAGCCTCTCACACGCAGGGGGCACCCGGGGGTCAGCCTAGCGGGCCGGGGGGGGGAGAGAGGGCCCGGGGGGGACACGGTGTATCCGGGGAGGGAGAGAGGGGGGACACACGGAGTGACCGGGCCGGGGGGGTACCTCGTGTGAGCAAACACAATAACACTGGACAATACACCGCAGCCATGTGTGCAGCTCGGCATCGCCGTGTAATAACCCGGGGCAGGGGGGGGGCATGTATTATAACTGGGTATTATAACCCGGGGACCATGTGTGTAATAACCGGGGCCATGTATTATAACCCGGGGCCCATGTGTGTAATAACCGGGCGGTGGGCAAATGTGTGTAATAACCGGGGCCATGTATTATAACTGGGTATTATAACCCGGGGCCCATGTGTGTAATAACCGGGGCCATGTATTATAACCCGGGGCCCATGTGTGTAATAACCGGGGCCATGTATTATAACCCGGGGCCCATGTGTGTAATAACCGGGCGGTGGGCAAATGTGTGTTGTAATCGGGGGGTGGGGGGCCCATGTGTGTAATAACAGGGTATTAAATCTCAGGGGCCATGTGTGTAATAGAGTATTAAATCCCAGGGGCCATGTATTATAACCAGAGGGCCATGTGTGTAATAACAGGGTATTATAACTGGGGGGGCCATGTGTGTAATAACAGGATATTATAAC
>OW240914.1:31271227-31341725 GCA_933207985.1 Pelobates cultripes
AAAACCTCAAGGGGTCATGCTTTCTGTATGGGAACAGGTTTTTAAACCCCACAGGCCACGCACACTGTATGGGAGCAGGTTATTAAACCCCATGGGACCATGCATACTGTATGGGAACAGGTTCGTAAACCCCATGGGACCACGCATACTGTATGGGAGCAGGTTATTAAACCCCATGGGACCACGCATATTGTATGGGTACAGGTTATTAAACCCCATGGGACCACGCATATTGTATGGGTACAGGTTATTAAACCCCATGGGACCACGCATATTGTATGGGTACAGGTTATTAAACCCCATGGGACCACGCATATTGTATGGGTACATGTTATTAAACCCCATGGGACCACGCATATTGTATGGGTACATGTTATTAAACCCCATGGGACCACGCATATTGTATGGGTACAGGTTATTAAACCCCATGGGACCACGCATATTGTATGGGTACAGGTTATTAAACCCCAAGGGACCACACTTTATGCTTTAGGTTGTGTTATATGGCCCACAGGAGGAATTCTGCATTTTGTTTAATATTATTGAATAAAGTGCCTGTATCTGTCTTGGGGCAAAATTTAGTACCTAGGTTGAGTGTGTTCTGTATTCTGGTAGTTTAAAGCTTTCATGGGTTACATGTTGCAGCATCCTGGAACTGTTCTCAAGTGGGGTAAATATTTCTAGGATCATGTGTATTTTGTGACTGGTTATAGTATTCAGAAGCTTTGTTTTGGGAAAGTTGTATTTTCTCTGTTAGATCAGGCGAATTATGAAACAAAGAGTACTCTGCTGTTTTTCACTTTCATATAGGCTCTGGAGAGCATGTTCAACACTGTTGTAAACATTTTAAAACACAGATAACACGATCACTGGGCTGATTTTCAGGGACTTTATTTTGTTCATCCACTATTAGAAAGCTCTGTAGAGCACTGAAAGTAAAGGTCCTGCACTGGTTTTAAGGCAGATGGAATGAGCATACTGGTCAGGTAGTATAGGACAGTTTCATTAGGTATGCATAACCTAGTTAGGAGGGGTTATATTTGGCTACAAGAATTATCTTGGATATTGTTTTTGTAAACAAATTACAATCCGCTATTTTGTAACTACACTGTAGAGAACAAATTTTTTTTTTTTTTTTTTCAAAAGGTCAGGAAACTTGTACTTCTGACCCTATAGTGTTAAAAACACCATCTAGCCCCCTTGCCCTCATATATGTATTCTATATAAATCTTACCTTTATTCCAGTCTGCTGCTGCTGGCTCTGCCCCTGATCTGCATGCTTTGCTGACATCATCAGAAGTGATCAACTGAGCCAATCACAAAGGAGGCAGATCTGGAACAGAGCCAGCACAAGCCAAACACAGCCCTGGCCAATCAGCATCTCCTCATAGATGCGTTGAATCAATGCATTTCTATGAGGATAGTTCAGTCCCTCCAGGCAGAGGGTGGAGACACTGAATGTCAGGGGGACACAATGTGCAGCACTTCCCCAGAAAGCACCTCTAGTAGCCATCTGAGCAGTAGCCATTGGAGTTAACTGCAGTCTGTAATGTAAACACTACATTTTCTCTGAAAAGACCAGGCTTACTGCAAAAAACCGAAAGCGACTGATTATACTCACCAGAACAAATACATTAAACTGTAGCTGTTTTGATGACTAGTGTCCCTTTAATGAATTGTATAGGATTGCCCTTTCTCTTTTGTGAATTGTATGTATGTTTTGCATCTAAACATTATAAGGCAGCTGCTCACATTCGAAATTATTTTATGCAGATTTTTAGGAATGTCCTAGGAAGCTGATCAGTCCACTTTAGTAGTTCCATTGTTTTCCCTAGGAGGTGTGTGTGTGTGTGTGTGTGTGTGTATATATATATATATATAACCAGTCGGTAGAATTAACATACATATGAATGAAATTGCTCTGCAAGTAGCCACTGACCTGGAGCAATTTTGTACTTTGGACAATGGCTAGGTGTTCTTTGCCAGACAAAGTGCTTAAAGGACCACTATAGTGCCAGGAAAACATACTCGTTTTCCTGGCACTATAGTGCCCTGAGGGTGCCCCCACCCTCAGGGTCCCCCTCCCGCCCGGCTCTGGAAGGGGGAAAGGGGTAATAACTTACCTTTTTCCAGCTACGGAGAGCCTCCGCCTCCTGCTACCGCTGAATGCGCACGCCGCGTACAGCTGCGCTACGTTATCTGAAGCCGGTGTCTCATGTGAAAGTACGGCACAGCTCTATGGACGCTGAGCGGCTCTCACAGTGAGAAGCACGCATAGCGCCTCTAGTGGCCGTCAATGAGACAGCCACTAGAGGATTAGGGGGAAGGCTTAACCCATTCATAATTATAGCAGTTTCTCTGAAACTGCTATAATTATGAAAAAATGGGTTAACCCTAGAAGGACCTGGCACCCAGACCACTTCATTAAGCTGAAGTGGTCCTTTAATGTACCCTGTTGACATTTGTGGCATGACTGGTTTATTACTTTGGCAGATTGGAAACTTTGCCAACAAACACTTGAGTGTATAGATAAGTTAAAAAATTATTTTATCCTTTATTAAAGTGTTTATTAGATTAAGATTGGGTGGCTTTTTTATTTTTTAAAACCCTTCATGCACATCAAATAAGAGATTGGGATCCAACAACCTTTCAAGATATTGAACAGATTGTGGACAAGTTACAGATTTACGTGTTTAGTGTTTTGTTTTGCTTATAAAAAAAAGCATGTCTTACGGAACTATAGGTTTCTTTCTGTCCACCCTCATTGCAATTACTCACCTCTGGATCTCCACTGCTGCAGCCTTCAGCTCTGCATCCTGTGATGTCAGAATCTAAGCTGACATCACCTGTGCTATCCTCCAATCCTTTGCTTTTTTGTAAACATTGCAGTTTAAATTAATTTTTTTTAAATAAAACAAGCATATGTTACATTGCATGGTTAACGAGACGGGGCCACTGCACCGGGATAACTTACCGTATATACTCTTGTATAAGTCGATCTCATGTATAAGTCGAGTGCAGTTTTGTGACCAACAATCGTGAAATATGCTATGCCTCGTGGATAAGTCGAGGGTAAAACTTGGGGCTATGAAATTCTGTGATTTTTATAATTATATACACACACTCATACAAACACACACTCTGCATTATATACACACACACTTATACAAACACACGCTCTGTGTATATAATGCAGAGTGTATATATAATGCAGAGTGTGTGTGAACTGGGTGGGGGGAGGGCATTTTTATTAAAAAAAAAAAAAATTTATTTTAATATTTTTTTATTTTAATTTTTTTTTTTGTTCCCCACCCCCCTCCCAGCTTGTTAACTCAGGGAGGGGGGCTATCTTAATCCCTGGTGGTCCAGTGGCATGGGCTGTGAAGTGGGGGGGCCGGCAGGAAGCCTTTACTTACCTTTCCTGCAGCTCCTGTCAGCTCCCTTCTCCTCCGTTCCGGTCAGCTCCACTGTAAGTCTCGCGGTATGGTTGCCGCGCGGATCGTTGCCATGGCTCTGACGGCCGCTGCTCTCTAAGTTGCCATAATACAGACAGTGACTCGAGTATAAGTCGAGTGGGGTTTTTAAGCACAAAAAATGTGCTGAAAAACTAGACTTATACTAGAGTATATACTGTAATTGATTTGAAATGGTCTGGCCCAATATAGTGGTTCCCATAAGTGCTTGGTGTGCGTATATAGCAAGGGTTTGAAAAAGCTTATTTTTAGCCAGACTTGGTCAGGGGAGACTTGCTAGATTTGTGAATTTGCCATACTACCAAAATACAAGTTTAGGCACCATAACCACTGCAGCTCACTGTTAGTGTTGAGTGTTCATGATGTCTGTTAAACCGTTCTGTAGCCATTCCGATCTCTGTGGGAGAGCCTATGTGACTAAATCGTGGGGTGAATAAAATAACCTATAATTGTTTTTCCATGGAATGCCCATTTAATGAAGAAAAAAAAATTGCAAATATAAACAATAATAACTTGATTATTCTAAAGTCATCAGTTTTCTAACAATGTGATAAATGCTTCATAAAAATACTAAATATCTCCTCCTGTCCTGGGATGTAGACAAGGTCACATAAACCCACATCCATGTATTGCATTTCTCCTCAGCCTCTCATTCTGGGACTGACACTGTCCAGTAATGAGGCTGAGAGCACTACCTCGCAATTCGTGTTGGCCTCTTGCTGTCTGCTCTATAGAAAAAGCGACCACAAAGGTATGACAAAGTACTCATATGCACTTCTTGCACAATTGCTGTCTCTTGCATGCCAGGGCAAAATGTCTTTTTAGTTGTCATGGCAACCTGGTCCCTGGATCTTGTTTACCTCTGGTTTTAATTGTAATTGAGAAGTTTTGCTTTCTTTGTAGTATATGCTGCCTTAAGACCTAACTTGCATTGTGGTGCTATTCAGAGCTTTTTCTTTCCCCTCTCTCGCTTTCTCTTTTAAGCCCTCAAAGCTTCATAGAGTGGGTCTGTATGTCATGCACATAACTTTTATTGTATTGCATTTCAGATTTGTGGCAGACGTGTATCGGTGCTTATGAAGTACTTCCTGGTTATGTGCCACAGAAATGCTGCACAACCTGTAAAATATTTTTATTGTTCCTTACATACACATGAAGCAAATGCCTTCTTTTTTCTAAGCTTCCACTGACCGTCCCAGTCAATTTGACAGATCCCTGCATCTTGGCACGTGGACGGTCTCTCTGAATTCATACTATATTACCCAGATGCCATACGATAAGTGTCCTATTTATGTACCTTTGTGCTTTTACATTGCAGTTTGTTCTTGGTGTCTGTAAACATTGTAATGTGCATTAATGTTGTTGTACTGTACGTATTGTACAATTTTTAAAAAATTTTTTTTTTTAATCGGCTGTATTTTAGTCTGTCGTCTTCTTGGTGCATGTACTGCATAGGGATCAATTTGATATTGATAATTTTTTTATTTTTTTTTTAGAGCCGATAGCTTACCGATATTCTATATGTTTACCGTATTTTTAATTAAGTGGTAAATGCACAAAATATACATGCAGTCAGATTTTAATTTTTTTTCCAAGAATGAGAGTATTTTATTAGTAGTGTTTGCAGTATGTTTGTGTGTAAATATGTGCGGTAAGAAACTCCCATCTTCCCACACCTTAACTATATTAGTTGCCCCCCTTTTCCTCTCCCTTCTTTTAGTGGTGCCCCCCACCTCAGTGTTCCTTTTTTTCCCTTCTACCCTGTACCTTAGTGTCCTCCCTTAATGTTCCTCGCTCTCCCCCTAGTGTTCATCACCCCCCCTTCCCCTGTCCCATAGGGTTCATCGCCCCTTCCCCTGTCCCATAGGGTTCATCGCCCCTTCCCCTGTCCCATAGGGTTCATCGCCCCTTCCCCTGTCCCATAGGGTTCATCGCCCGTTGCCCCTGTCCCATGGGGTTCATCGCCCGTTGCCCCTGTCCCATGGGGTTCATCGCCCCTTGCCCCTGTCCCATGGGGTTCATCGCCCCTTGCCCCTGTCCCATGGGGTTCATCGCCCCTTGCCCCTGTCCCATGGGGTTCATCGCCCCTTGCCCCTGTCCCATGGGGTTCATCGCCCCTTGCCCCTGTCCCATGGGGTTCATCGCCCCTTGCCCCTGTCCCATGGGGTTCATCGCCCCTGTCCCATGGGGTTCATCGCCCCTGTCCCATGGGGTTCATCGCCCCTGTCCCCCGCCCCCCCTGTCCCATGGGGTTCATCGCCCCTTGCCCCTGTCCCATGGGGTTCATCGCCCCTTGCCCCTGTCCCATGGGGTTCATCGCCCCTTGCCCCTGTCCCATGGGGTTCATCGCCCCTTGCCCCTGTCCCATGGGGTTCATCGCCCCTTGCCCCTGTCCCATGGGGTTCATCGCCCCTTGCCCCTGTCCCATGGGGTTCATCGCCCCTTGCCCCTGTCCCATGGGGTTCATCGCCCCTGTCCCATGGGGTTCATCGCCCCTGTCCCATGGGGTTCATCGCCCCTGTCCCATGGGGTTCATCGCCCCTGTCCCATGGGGTTCATCGCCCCTGTCCCTGTGTCCCGTCCCATAGGGTTCCTTAACAACTCCCTCCTGTCCCATAGTGCTCCTCTCTCTCCCCTCCTTGGCCTCCGGTGTGTCTCCTGGTAGCGTGGCCGAGCGAAGCAATGCGCACCGCGGTACAAGAGATTCAGTCTCCTGTACCCAGCTGGCCTGACAGGAAGTGCTCTCTCAGAGAGCACTTCCTTTCAGTCCGGCCGGGTACAGGAAACAAAAGTACCGCTGTGCGCCCACCTCCTTCCGGTCGCTTGTGTGGCCTTATGGACGCACCGGTCCACTCATTCATTATTGGTATTGCCGGTGATTATCGACTGATGCGTACAAAAAAATCGGTATATTGACATACTCCAGTCAATACTATTTAACAACTTGGGGACCAAGGCCTTTTTGAGATGCAAAGCATTAATGACCAAGGCCGCCTTGGCCCTTTTGTCATGCATTAATTCTGCAACAGTTTCCCAAAAACTTAGCTAATGTGGTAGCTAAGGCTCTTTCTAGCCAGTGTTTTAAATACTTTTTTAGAAGATGTACAGATAATTCTAGCACAATCTTTATTTATTTTTAATAGTGTTCTTAACCCTGCAATGTAAAACATTGCAGTTTCAAAAAAACTGTGCATTCTCACAGAGCTCAATGTTGGATGTCCTCACATTTTACACGAGGACTTCCAGCATCTTCAAAAGCACCGTTGGAAAGCATTGAATCAGTGCTTTCCTATAGGAAGCTCGCATGTGTGCTGATCCCCATTGCCATGATGTTGTGGGGGAGGATGAGGAGAGTGATCCAGCGCTGATGAACCTCGTAGTTGGATAGAGGTAAGTGTGGCAGGGGGTGGCTTTTTAGGCAGAGGGGCACTATATCATTAGGAATACAGTCTTGTATTCCTAACACTGGTGATTAAGGCCAGGGTTGCCAGACTGAAATCTCAGATGGCTTGCATCATTTTCCCAGTTCGACTGTTTTGGCAAGGTATATCCATAGGCATGTATTGCATAAGCCTGTATGATATATCAATGTAAGCGGTAAGTGATGGTTGTCGTAAAGTGGAAGCCTTTCTATGGGTTTGTTTAAACGTTTGGTAATGGTTACACAGTTTTATGTTTCCAGTGTATGATGAATAATTTTATTAAAGGGACTTTCTTCATTGAGATGAATGTTTTGTGGGCTGAAAGTCTGTGCTTCAAGCGGGTACTCCAGACTAATAAAGCACTTAAGCGCTATGCTCAGTCACTGTAGTGAGCAGAGAAAGGAAGCATTGGGTGTTCGTTACTTGCTGAGAGCATCACTAAAGTATGCATTGTTATTCCTGAACACCTTAAGGGAAAACTTTACTATGAAACTGCAGCTTTCAAATAAACTTTATTTAGATGAAGTTGTTTTGAGGAGAGAAGGGTTTTTTTTTTTTAATTGTTTTCAGTTTGAATGTTTTTTTTTGTGCTCTACGTGACACTTTGGGGTTAAAATAATATACATGGATGCTTTGGCTATTCAATGGTAGTCAGGCAAAGTGAGTAAAACATCTACCAGCCACTGCACATAGTCTTCAGCATCTGCCAGTAAGGCACAGTGCTGAGTCCTCACAGGCAGAGCTTGGCTGGAGGTGAGATGGTGATTAATCTATCACTCTCGTTAAGCCAGCTAAGTACATTACTGTAGGTGACTGATAGCATTTCACTGATCCCCAGCTTGTATCGGCTGCTGGAGAGTAATAGAAGTGTGATTTGATGTCGGCATGATCAGCTAATTCCAGATTTGTGCTGCTTTTTCAAAACTTTAATTGTACAGCCCGGGTTATCAACATTTGGCCTGAAAGGAGACCAATAATCTGCATTGGCTCTCATGTTTGTATTCCTAGCGCTATGGTGTTTCTTTAAGTCTTGGGCTATATACTTAAAGGAGCACTATAGTGCCAGGAAACAAACTTGTTTTCCTGGGACTATAGGGTTACTAGGTCGCCCCCCTCCCTCTGGGCTGAAGTTGTTAAAACCCCTTCAACCACTTACCTTAATCCAGCACCGGGCTCCCTCGGCGCTGGTGACCTCTCCTCCCCCTGCCGACATCAGCGCCGCATGCGTGGCAAGAGCCGCGCGCGCATTCAAACCGCCCATAGGAAAGCATTACTCCATGCTTTCCTATGGACATCCAGCATCATCTCAGTGTGATTTTCACACTGAGAATTGTGTAAGCGGCATCTAGTGGCTGTCAGTGAGACAGCCACTATAGGCTGGATTAACTATCAATGTAAACATAGCAGTTTCTCTGAAACTGCTGAGTTTACTGCTGCATGGTTAAAAATAGGGGGACCTGCACCAAGACCACTTCATTGTGTTGAAGTGGTGTGGGTGCCTATTGTGGTCCTTTAACCCCTTAAGGACACACGACATGTGACCTGTAATGATTCCCTTTTATTCCAGAAGTTTGGTCCTCAAGGGATTAAGCTAAAAAGGGCAATTTTTGTGCTTGTCTTCTCCGCTGTATTGCAGAACAACTGATTAGTGTTTCCTCCAAATATTGTGGAAAACTGAGGTGCAAGATTCAGGCTAAGTAGACAAGCTTTATTTAAAAGCTTGCTTTTTTGCATTTTTAATTTCACTGGTTTTTCATTATTAGTGAATAAACCTCTTGGGAAAAGAAGGGGAAGTCTTGACCTGTCTGATTTTCCAAATGTCTTTCACTTTGCATTTGCTATGCTTACTTGCCACCTGTACATGGTTATATATTTTATAACAGAATAATCTATAATCTTAGTGTTTGTCTTATTCGTTGCAAATATTTAAATATGCTTAGTTGAGGATTTATTTTAATAAACTACACCGTATTTCTATGCAAAATGTGCATCCTACTGCACTATGCATAAAAATAATAAAAGAATCTGTGGATTTACTGGTTAATGGACTCTGTAAATGCAGTTGAGTGACGGGTTTGCTAGAACAGTGGAAGAGACGCCATCAGTCGTTACGGTCTCTTTAAAAATCGGCATGGTTTTAAAATGAAAGCACATGGTTTGGTTTGCAGCCGCTTATTACTGTGTAACTATTAATGAAAGTGAAATAAAGTTCACTTCCTCTTTAAACACTGTTACAAATTCTTCATAGATTTCATTTAGCCTGGAGTTTCAATTGGCTGTACTGGTTTCACAGCAGAACTTAAACCAAATGTTAACATCCTTGGTTCAATAGAAAATTAACTGTAAAAGTCTGACCTTTATTCCCAGCTTGGTATGGCTTTCAGTGCTTAAACCTACAGGCAGTACACTTTTACAACTCAATGCTTTGTGCTTGATATTGTGAACAAAAATAATGGTTTACTATAAAGTAACAAACCGGTCTTACAATAAATACTGGAACATTGAGATTTTCTTTTTGACTGTATTTGTTTTGTTGCCTGATTTCTCCGGTATTCCGTTCAGATTGCAGTTGTGAAAGTGTAATCAGTGACTTGGTAGCATGGAGCATGCTGTGTGTGGCTTTTAATACTCTTTTTAGTGTTTATTTACCAGCATTGGCTGTTGTGCAGGCGGTGCATTATGGAAAACTTATTCTACAAGAGCTGGAATGGCAAATGTTCACACTCAGTCATCTATTGTGTAAATCCTTCAAAACTCTGCACTGCTCACACATGCAACCTGCCCTTTTATGCTGGGAGGGATATTGTTTTACATCCATGATTGCACATATGCACTAACAAAGCACAGGTAGGAGGTGTGTGTGAATTTATTTATTTTTATAGGGAGGGGGGCGACCTAGTAACCCTATAGTCCCAGGAAAACAATAATTTTTTTTTTTTTTTTTTTTTCAATTCATTCTTTGCATTGTTCATACTAGAATCAAACCAACATTATTTCAATCTCCTGGGAACACATGCACAATTTCTTTCTTTTGAATGCCATTGTTTCCCTCTTGCCCATTAATGCTTGTTTCAGAGGCAGGAGAAGCTAATTTTATAAAAGGCAGTTCTTGCACAGTGATAAAGGGTTATTTAAACCATCCTTCCTTCTACATCTCGTTGTAGTGCTTATGGTCAGGCAAGTAGTATCCTGGCACCATTCTCCATTAATGGAGCAAACTGTTTCACAGTGGATTTCTTACCTGGTCCTGCCAGGTGCCAAGGGTCACACAATGGCAGCTGAATAGCATCCGGCTTTTGCGAGCTGCAGGAACTGTATGCCAATCCTGCTGCTCATTGGTTGGACTGAAAGCGTCAGCTGAGTTCTCCATCAATGAAGATCGCTCTGTATACTCCAAGCTGCCATGATTCTATATATATTTTTTTATACATTGATTTTGTGTAAAGCTAAAGAAATTTGAATGTGGAAAAACTAATTAGGCTATAGTATATAAAATCATTTTAGCTTGTGTTGAAGACCTTGCCTGGAGTGTCTTTAAAAAAAAAAAAATTAAAAAAAAAAATGTCATTGGTTCTTAAGCTTCTACGGCTGCATCTCATTCTGTATGGTGCGCCTGTCACACCCTAAATAACGATGTGTATTTTTACAATATTCACTGTCTACGTTGTAAACAATTTTTGAAAGAATGGTGCTTTCCAAAAACTAACACGGTATAAAACTTACATGGTGAACACAAAGCTTTCTTTTTCTCACCTTTCTCATTGCCTGTAATTAAACTTGGCTTATTGTTTCTAGGCGCTTTTCACATGAATGTTTTGTTTAATCCTCTACTGGTATCAAATTGAATCACTGTCATATATCCTAATTGTGATCTGGTCTTGATCTAGGGAGGCCTGGATAATTTCAGAATTTGTACAGCCAAGATTAAGTTTAAACGGATGATGTCTAACCTAATAGTACAATGTCTTAATGTGCGGGCCATCAGGCAGACATGTCTCTGGGCGATAAAGTAATAAAAGCTGTGAGAGGTTTAGAAGAGTATGGGGGGGATGTTCTGTGCAAAGACTGTTAGTTGCCATGCTAAGCCTTCACATTGCACTTGGTAATGGCTTTCACATATCAATACATCTTTTTCCTTCTTTTCTTTGCAGATTGCAGCGAAAATTGGTGGTGATGCCGCTAGTGGAGTCAATAACACCCCTGAGTTTAATTTTGGTGGACAGAAAAGGCAGTTAGAAGATGGAGGTAAGCATAGAAACTAAATTCAAAGGAAAATATTGCGCTTAAATACAAATTGACAACAAAATATATATTGAAGAGCTGCCACCACACTAGTGTGAGACTCTTCCCCCACTTCACACAAAGTAAATAATTCAGAGAGGTGAACTATTTATTTTATTTATTAGAAAAATCTGTTAAAATCAAACAATATACCAACAAAAAGTCAAAGGTGCTAAAGTCTTTCTGAGACTCATTTTGCTGTTTCCAATGGCAACTAATTAATAAAGCCTGGTAGACAGCCATAGAGGGCAGACTTAGAGCTGCAATGTTTTACAAAAGGGTTTCAGCATCCAGACTAGTTCCATAAGCTTTAACCTCTTGCTTGTCTGTCTGGATAAATCACAAGTATGTAACTTCATAATATTTGTTGTAGGTCTTTAGTTACTGCTGCACTTTAATGCATTCCTCTATAAAAATTTGCCTTTTTAGTACTGCTGCAAAAAACTACAATTCAACGACTCAGTGATCTATCAAATCCACTTAGTAAATGTCAAGTGCACGTGTGTGTGCAGACTTGACAATAAGGGGCATGATACTTGCCC
Organism: Pelobates cultripes; assembly: GCA_933207985.1. Classification (NCBI taxonomy): domain Eukaryota; kingdom Metazoa; phylum Chordata; class Amphibia; order Anura; family Pelobatidae; genus Pelobates; species Pelobates cultripes. Next base: position 31,282,946 of record OW240914.1, read on the forward strand.
AGGTTAATCAGTTAATGTGGTTACATAGGCTGAAGAAACACGCATTCAGCCTTTCTTAGATCTGTTTTTGCATTTGGTCTAAAAGAAGGCAAAAACCCCAGTTGGAAGTGTTTTCCAATTTAGCAGCAAGCTAGGAAGAGATTGCTTCTTTTCCAGTCAGATCTCTCCTTGGATCAAGAAGCGTTTACCTCGCATATTAAAAAATGATATCCCTGAATGTTTTGCGAGTTTTCATCCAGTTGCTGTTTAAATATCGATGCAGACTCTGATAAAACCACCTCTTCAGGCAGAGAATTCGACATCCTAACTGATTTTGGAACATAAACAATGGCTCACTGTTCAAAGCAGCAGCATTTACCCTATTGCATATTAGAATGGTCACATTACCCATTATAGCACCTAAAATTTTCTTTTGTTTACAGATCAGCCTGAATGCAAGAAATTAGCCACCCAAAGTGAGCGTAAGTATCGCCTGTGATTTTGGGAGGATGTAGGGAATTTGAGGAAGACTAAAGTCATGCTGTTTTATTAGAATTTGTATTATACCAAAATATTTTATTGGTCTTATATGCCAGGTCATGTCTCGTACGGTTTCACAATTTGCTAGAGTGGCTCTAGTGTCTTGTTGCAGGAATGCTTTGTATTGAATGTTGTCTGCTGCATACGCTTGACCTCCTTATCTAACCAGAATTTGTTTCTTTCAGCCATTGCTCCTCCGCTCACTCCAGTCCACCCACCTCGGTAAGCCTTTACAGGATGCTACTCTTATTCAAGTTTTAATCAGTGAAAATGAGCAAAGAAAAATATTCTCTGCTAGTTAATGACCATGTGATGACCCTCCATTTATCCATTAGCAGCCAACTTTCATTACTGGGCTTTATTTAAAAATGTTATTAATCTAATAAAGCCCTGTTTGGATCCAAACACTTCTGTTGTCCTACATTTGTGACTGCCTTTTGTGTCCTGTCCTCTATATCCAATAAAGAAACGTAATAAAGAGGGTAAAATGTCTTCCATGGATCATTGCAGGGCAGCATTTTGCTGGGACTATATGCAGTTGTAATGACGTTGGCCAGGTGCTCTTCTGTAAAATATGCATGGTTGGTTGAAAAGTAGTTCCCAGCTGTGGTTGCTCTTCCGCTCCCACAATGCTTGGCCATATGACTGGCAGAGCATCATGTGAGATGGTTTTTATGCTAAACAGTCCTTTGTATGTTTTTCTTCCAGGTCGTCTACAATGACAGAGGAATACCGTGTGCCAGATGGCATGGTTGGACTCAGTGAGTGCTATGGTTCATTCTTTCTGTACTCATCCTGTTAATCCACAATGGATGCATCTAAATCCAATCTGTTCTCCTTTTTCAGTCATTGGTCGGGGAGGAGAGCAAATCAACAAAATCCAGCAGGATTCTGGATGCAAAGTACAGATCTCTCCAGGTGAGCTCAGAGCGGTCTACCTGATATCCGCTATAATTGCATTATACAGTGACCGATGTAAGATGGCAGTTGTTTGGATAAGATTTGGAAATCCACATTAAACTATAATTTAAAATTAGTGAACATTTGCATAACAAAACTGTAAAAGAAAAAAGAAGAAATGTGAACACCACTTTGTTAACCTTCATCAGGTGGTGCTATAACTGAACTCATTGTAGTTATTTTGTCTGCTGCCATTGATACCTTGTAGTTATGTGTTTGTGTTTTTTTTGGTTTTTTCCTCTAGGGTTATTTTGGTGTATATTGCAACTTCCATACTGTGACTGCTTTTTCCTCTTCTGTTGACTGTTTGGTGCCCTGTGAACGTATATAGTTGTAAAAGAATAAATTATTAGACGCTTGTTTGACCTGGGCCTTGGTTCTAAGTTTTACTATATGTTGGTATGGTTCTTGTTTCTAGTTGAATTCCAAGAATTGTGTGTGTGTGATGCTAGGACAGTCATAGGGATATGTTGCAAGATCTCCAATGTGAAAGAAGCAAAGGTTCACTGATCATAGAATCTTGTTTGTCACTTTAATATCTATACTATACATAAACTTGTACAGATCGTGTGTGCTAGCTTCTACTAACACGGGCAGATATGACAGCTTTTCAATGTTCTGTTTCTTTGTGTTTTTTTTCCCCCAATGAAGTATGGAATCAAAATCTCCATGAGCTGTAGTGTATTGTAAAAACGTGAGCTACGATGTTTGTTGTGCTTTGCATATTAATGCAGAGGTGATGTGAGCCAGTAACCATGTCATTTATCTTTATCTTTCCTTTCTTCCAGATAGCGGAGGGATGCCAGAGCGTGTGGTGTCTCTGACCGGTTCACCAGATGCTGTTCAGTAAGTATTTCATTGTTATGGTGCCCATGTACCTCGAAAGTAGTTGTCAGACAATCTTGTTTACTCACTAATCAGTTTCTTTGACCCTAAATGTCACATGTTGCACCTTATTGTGTCTTTGTAGGACTGGCATATACACATTTATGTTTATTCTTTGTCATTCTTTGTGTTACTGTTATCCTAGGAAGGCAAAAATGATGCTTGATGAGATTGTCACAAGAGGTCGAGGTGGACCTCCAGGCCAGTTCCATGATAACTCCAATGGGCAGAATGGATCTTTACAGGAGATCATGATCCCTGCTGGCAAAGCAGGACTCATTATTGGCAAGGGAGGTGAAACGATCAAACAGTTACAGGTGAGCATTTAAAAGATACTAGAGTGGATACTAGAAATTTATAAGTGATTGGATGATCTATTGAAGGGTGTGAGGTTGACTAGCATGTAATGTTATTTTTCTGTGTCACCTGGCTAATTTTTTTTTCTCATACCCTCAGGAACGTGCTGGTGTAAAAATGATCCTGATACAGGATGGGTCCCAAGGAAGCAATGTGGATAAACCTCTGAGGATTTTGGGAGAACCTTTCAAAGTGCAGGTACTGCAATTGCATAGCTTATGATATTCTTACCTGGATCTGATATGGCTTGCCTGGTTAATGCGCGCATAGATGGCCATGTAGAGAGACGCTTATATCACATAGGTCAACATGTGATGTGTGCAGATAAACTGTGAAATTATAATGCGTCCCCTGAGTGGCATTGGGAATAACTGTTCTATATGAATGAAGTGCATGTGAACACTGGGCAGACTTTTTTTTATATTTATTTTACATCTTGCAGTACCTAGCATGCAAATACATATTGGTTATCACACCTGGGTTTGTGAGGGGACTTATTTACGATCTAGGGAATGCAATGGTGGCAGAGACTGAGCACACATTGCTTCCATGTTTTATAAATCTATTTGCTGACATGGACACACAAACTGAGGGTATATGTTTTCTCCAACAGCAAGCCTGTGAGATGGTGATGGATCTTCTAAGAGAAAGGGACCAAGGCAATTTTGGCGACAGGAATGAATATGGCTCAAGAGGAGGAGGAGGAGGCGGCGGCGGCGGTTTAGGTGGCGGAGGTGGAGGAATAGATGTAAGTATCATGCCTGTAAAGTATTGCATGATTAATCTTGTAGCAGTTCTACCTTCACATCTGCACTGTTGTCTTAATGCAGGTACCTGTTCCTCGTCACTCTGTGGGTGTTGTAATTGGACGCAATGGGGAGATGATTAAAAAGATTCAGAATGATGCAGGTGTCAGGATTCAGTTCAAACAAGGTAAGATTGCATGAACAAGAAATTAAACCTGCAGAGAGAGGCAGGCTTTTAAAAATGTAAAAATGTGATGCACAATTGCATAATGCCAATAACAGCTCAGCCTTTTCATTTAAAAGCACAAACTCCAGACCAGTTATTTTAAGCTTGCCTATGTGATCAAAACTGAAATTACTGTGTAGATGTAATCTCTTCTGGTATTTAATTTTACCCACTCATTTGTACAAATCTCATAGCCATTGTTGCAGGCTAGTGCATGCAGATATTCCATATACAAGGATGTTGGAGCAGGCTCAAAAGTATTTTCTAAAATCTGTCAAAGCTCTGTGTTCCAAACTTTATTTTGTAATTTTATTTCCCCCTCTTCTAGATGATGGGACGGGTCCTGACAAGATTGCTCACATTATGGGCCCACCAGATAGGTGTGACCATGCAGCTAGAATAATCGGTGACCTTCTGCAGAGTTTGAGAGTAAGGAACAACTTGCAGTTGTGTGCATGGGCAAAATTCGATTCTAGATGAAACTTGCAAAGGATACATGGATAACAGACTGGACATTCACACTTGTCTTTTCTTCTCTCTTTAGAGTGGGCCACCTGGACCACCAGGCCCAGGCATGCCCCCGGGAGGCAGGGGTAGGGGGAGAGGACAAGGGCCATGGGGCCCACCAGGTGGTGAAATGACCTTTACTATCCCCACTCACAAGTGTGGCCTTGTGATTGGCAGAGGTCAGTGTCTACTTATTGTGTGTTGTCATTTTTTTGCTGTTGTAGAAGAGTAGGAAGTGGCAGTTTTTAGGCTCCCTTGAGCATTTTAATATTTGAAATGGATTAAATTAGTTTGTCTTGGAAACCTGTATTCTTTAAAGATGAAATGAAATTTCCACATTAATCTGTTCATTCTAAAACAAATTCAATCATTCTTAATTATGTGTTGAACATTGTGACAGAGGATTTGTCTCTCCATTTCCTGCATAAGTAGTTTTTTTTTTTTTTTATGTGAAACTTTAAAATCTGCAGAGGATTGTCCAATTTCTCAAAAAAAAAAAAAAAAACCTGTGTAATAAACATACTTCTCCACTTGCCAATTCATTAACATCCTTCATATTCTTTATCGAGGCGGTGAAAATGTGAAGGCAATAAACCAACAGACTGGAGCTTTTGTGGAGATCTCTCGGCAGCCACCACCCAATGGTGACCCAAACTTCAAAATGTTCATTATCAGGGGCTCCCCGCAGCAAATTGACCATGCCAAGCAGCTCATAGAGGAGAAAATTGAGGTGGGTGCCATGGGTTTTTTATTTTTTTTTATTTATTTTTTAAAATTATATTTATTTGTTTTTTTTTTTTATACTTTTGTTTCTCAGTGTATTTAAAAAAACAAAACAAAAAAACAACCTGATAATCTGAAGTTGTTTATTGAAAAATGAGTTTTAGAGGAGATTTCTCTTTTTGGTACTTCTACAGGGTCCTCTTTGTCCGCTTGGTCCTGGGCCTTCTGGGCCTGGCCCTGCAGGTCCAATGGGTCCTTTCAATCCAGGACCCTACCAAAGTGGACCTCCGGGAGCACCTCCACAGTAAGTACTAAAGAAATTCTATAATGCCAAACAGTGTAAAACAAAATCACAATTATTTTCCTATAATATATGCAAAATGTAACTTTGGAAACTGCATCACACTCTTTAATTTTTTTTTATTTTTTTTAATATGTTCACAAGTGAAAGCAAAGCAGCTGCATAATTTTGATAATTGCATCGAATCACACGCTTCCTTCAATTGAGCCTATTAAACCACACAAACTATACATGTTATATTCGTCTTGCATTGTAATCGTCACTTATTTTTTTTAATTTTTTTTCCTTATTTTCCAGCCCAGGCCCCCCTCCACCTCCACCTCCTCATCAGTACCCCCCTCAAGGCTGGGGCAGCACATATCCACAGTGGGGGCAACCTCCAGCCCCTCATGACCCCAGTAAGTTTATTTGAGCTATGCGTTGCTTTGTGTCTGAGACTGCATGTTTTTTAGTAGACCTATAGTTTGCATGGCTGTTTTTCATCCACTGTTATGTTTAATTCACATGTTGCGAAGTCACCTTAAAAATGTAAAATAACAGTTAAGTGGACAGATATAGCTTGGTGCCTAGTGTTCCAACTGTTGTACCGGGGATCTTTATTCTCTGGTTATTTGATATTCTGTTTAATCGCCTAATAAATGTGAGGTATGAAGAAATCCACCCTAATTCTTTATCCTTGAATGGGAAGTGCCTCCATCTTGGTTCCCTGATAGTCACTGGTGCTCTGTTACTTTTCATTGAATGTCTTTAAGTAGGCAGAGATTCAGTGACCTCGAGAAAACGTAATAAGTGAATTAAGTGTGCCCTGGCTGTTCCATGACTTAAATGGATTGTAATGGTCATTGCTAAATCTACATCTGCAAGAACTTAGTGGACCAAGTAAGGGCGGGAAAGGTTAACTCGCTAATTGGTTTAGTGGTTTAACCTTTAGTCAATGGTGTATTTTCATTACTGTCAATACCTTTTTAAACCCCTTGAGGACTAAACTTCTGGAATGAAAGGGAATCATTAGATGTCACACGTCGTGTCCTTAAGGGGTTAAGAGTTTCCGCACAGTGTAATCAACCATCCATGTGTACATGGTCCTGTGGGTTGGATTTGCCCTCAGCTACATGGAAAAGTGAAACCCGAGCTTTTCTAAGAGTACAATGTGATCCACAGCTTCTCCAGGAGTTTGGTTTGCACAATGTACAACTGGAATTATGATTTTTAAGATGATGCCTGGCCTATTATGCCCAATATGTGCACTTTCAGTACTCTCTAACATTTCAATTTCTAAGATACCAGTCAGTTTTGCATGTGGTTTAAACAAATCCCACACAAAAAATTTATACTTTAATATTTTGTTATTGTTTTGTTTTTGTATTGGGTGTTGTGTTTGTGTTTTTTTTTTTTTTTTTTTTTTTTTTTTTTTTTTTTTTTTTTTTTTTTTGCATCGCAGCAATTTAAAAATGTATTTATTCCCCCCTCTTTCCAGCAAAGCCTCCAGCCCCTACAGATCCCAGTGCTGCCTGGGCTGCATACTATTCACATTACTACCAGCAGCCCCCAGCTCCTGTCCCGGGGCAACCCCCTGCCGTCCCTGTACCTCCACCACAAGGAGAGCCACCACAGCAGCCCCCGCCTGCCAGTCAGCCCGACTACACGAAGGCATGGGAGGAATACTATAAGAAGATGGGTGAGTTAAAGTCATGTGTTTAAGCTGTAAAATGATTTATTTAGCCTTAAGGCTTACAGTCCAGCCAGTATAGAGTTTGCCCGTTTAACACTGTTGTTGGGAGGGTTACAGGTTGAATATTAAACCAGTGACAAGACCAAATGCTCATCATAGTGTCATGTAGCTGAAATGCTCTAAATTTGTTTCACAGGTCAACAGACTCCACAGCCCACTGGGCAGCCAGATTATACAAAGGCCTGGGAAGAATATTACAAGAAACAAGGTGCGTTCAGAAGCTTTCTAACAATCTTTAAGTGAATACAGTGTCTGGCGGCGAATTTTGTCTTAAAAATGGTTCTTCCCTCTCAAATTTTTTTTATTATTTTTAGCTCAAGTAGCAACTCCAGGTGCCCCTGCAGCAGCAGCCGCAGCAACAGCTGCTCCCCCCGCAGCACAGCCAGATTACAGCGCAGCGTGGGCAGAGTACTACAGACAACAAGCGGCATACTATGGAACAGCACCTGGAGCTCCCCCTGCACAGCCACCTCCGGCACAGCCGGGACCACAGGTAAGAAAATTCCAACCCAAACGATTTAAAGGGCGTAGGAGGAGACTACTAAGCTCTGTCTGTAACACGCACTTGGCCCCTGTGTAGGAGCAGCCCTTCAGTCCTTTTGTTCATGGGTGAATGTTCTATGAAATCTCCAAAATAAAAACGTGAACTCGCCACCAGGCAGTAGTCTTTCCAGTGGATGAAATTACTTCATATGTCGTGTTAAATATAGACTGACTCCATTGTATAATCATAGGATCCTGAAATGTGGGCATGTCCATCGGCTTCTCTTAGAGCTACATTGGCTGAGTGCATCTTTATCGGGTGTGTTCAGGGGGTCTTCATGGAGAGCTTAAAGGCACTGAATGTTGATTCTACAAATTTTGCAGTGACCGCAGCAGGAACGAACTATAGTGGTTGTCTGAATAACGGTCCCTAGGAAACGTCAGTGTTTATATTAGACTGCAGGGAAAGTGTCTAATAATTTTTTGGGCAGATTAGCATATATATGCTTGTTGCTGATGAACCTACAGCGAGCAAATTAATAAAATAGTTTTAAAGGAAGCTTGATGAAATTCTTTATGTAAAGAGTGTGTCCTCAGACAACCAGTCCTGCTACATCCTGGTTGTTTAGCTCAGTCACTAAACTCAAGAGGCCAGATAATAGACCAGAAAGTCTGTTTTGTACAGAGTTCTTATTGGGAAATCTGATTGGACAGCCAGATAGTCTGACCTGGCCTTGAAGCAGAGGAAGGCTGCAGAGATTGCAGATTTTGCAAGCCATTTTTAGTTAGATTCCCCCCCCCCCCCCCCCCCCCCCCTTTTTTTTTTTTTTTTTATAAATAAGTATAATTAAATGCATGTTTTAATTGGAAGCATTTTTAGAGTATCCCTTTTAATAAAATATGAAATTAATAATTTAGTACGCATTACTGAGGTTTATTGGACCCTTGCATGGGTAACCATTTTGTCAGAATAGTGCTAATGCCTATTCTTTGTAATTATGGGACTAAATCTGCAGACACAACTCCAATTCTAAGCTAAGAATTTGTACATGCTTAGTTGGGCTGAATTTGCAGGCAGACAGTATCACATATTTCCAGTTTTAAATATAGATTTAAGCTATTAAGTTTAATCTGAGCGAATGTCAATCTATATATTTTGATTTGTATGCTGAATTGCAAAATCTGGTCACTTGATACAGATGACAGAATGTGGGTGATAAAGTAAACATTTGACTGAGTAAAGGAAAATGGAGGGTAACTGTAGCCTAACCTGTCTATCGCCTTGAACTTTGTCTCATAGCCAGTGAATTGAGCAGTAGTGGTTATGGTGGTTTGAGTACCCATATAATTGGGGCTACTAAGGTTTTGTTGTAAAGCGAGATGTGTGTAAATACCAACCAGTCCAAATTGGCTCATTTTTATTTATTTTTCTTCTAGGCCCAGTGAATGTCACTCTATCACCTGTTGCCAGTCTGAAGAGAGCACCTCTGCTGCTGCTGTCCTCTCAGTGGAGGAAAAGCTGTTTTGAAGAGTCGTCTAGTCGTTTTATTTTAATTTTATTTTTTTTAGGACCTCCCTCCTATATCCCTCACCTTCTTCCAATTTGTCATCTTCAAAAAAAATACAAATTAAATTACATGCCTGTTCTGTGAAAAAACGCAGGTGTAGAAATTAGGACTAATCTGAATTTGTCCCTCACTCCCAGTCTTCCTTCTCCCCTGCTGTATCCTTCCAACAAAAACACACGGTTTTATTCACTGGAACCTCCTGTGAGTAATTACATTTATTTTTTAATTTTTTGTTTTGTTTTTTAAGTAAAGAGAGAATATGTCCCTGTGCTTTTAGTTGGTTAAACATTCCCTGGTGACACCCCCATGCTGCCTGCCGGTCCCTTCCCCCTGCAGCTGGGGCTTGTGACGTCTGCTGGTCCCTCCCCCTGCAGCTGTGGCCCATGAAGTCCACCGGGCCCCTCTGCGGCTGGGGGGTCGTGATGTGTTTTGTCTGTTCAGAGACATGGAAACTGTACGCTGAGTTTTTACTTTTTATTGCCTGTTTTTAACTTCACAATAAACAATGACAAAACTCTTCCGGCTTCCCGGCTACTTTCTCTCCTCATTGTTTCCCTGTTATCTCTTCTTCCTCTTTGCTGCTGTTCTGTCTGTTCAGAAAATGATTTGTTTTATTATTTTTTTTCTTCCCCGTGAGAGATGCTTGTTAATAAACGTTTCTCGTGATGAACACTTTGCAATGTGTGTTTAAGAAAATGGTTGAAGAAAATGGTTAAAGACCTAAAGGTCAGAAATGTCACACCCCACTGATGTTGTATAGGAACCTTGAATCGTGTTTACTTGGTTTTGAAAACCAACTGCCCCATACCATGCAAAACATAATGTGACACACAATGTAAAATGCTGTATAGATGTACATTTTTAGGGTTTTTCTCAGAGGAACAGATGCATTGTAATCTTTCCTGATTTTATTCATTTCATATTAAGTTGTGACGTTGATCAAACCGTAGAACTTTGAGCAGTTCTCAAATTCCATTATAGTGGTCATTAGTTAAAAAAAAAAAAAAAAGCTTCTCTCCAGACATGGGAAAAAAACAAACGGGTGAACAAGGTGTTACATGTCAGTGCGGGTTCTATTTGTTGCTATACAGGTGTTCACAGAAAGAATTCTTCTACAAACTGCTGCTCTAGAGCAAGGAGGGTGATTAGGTAATGTTTCCCCTCTGCCAATTAAAGTGTTTGTTTATGTTTGTGTGTTACTGTGATTCAGTTGTTTGGTACTTAACCATAAGCATACTTAAACATTAGTTCATGGCCAAACCTTGGCGCCTTTTGGTAAAAACAGGATAAAGGGCTGTTGGTATAAAAATAACTGGCCAGTTTCTTACAGGATAAATATATTTTTTAACATTTCTCCCATGGCATCTGCCAGTGTTATACTGTTTTGATATACATGCTGGTTACTGGGAACCTCTGGGCTTGCACCCTTCATCTGTTTGACATCTTTGGCTCATTTAACACTGGCTTAGAGATACTCTAAGCCATTGGTCCCCAACCCAGTCCTCATGGAGCACCAACAGTCCAGGATTTATGTATTTCCCTTTTTATGTAAATAAGAATGCTGACAATTAGGGCTTTTGGTGGTCCACGAGGACTGGGTTGGGGACCACCGCTCTATGCAACATAACTACATCTCCCTGGATTGTTTGTCTGAGTCCCATGCCACTGTCTCTGTTAACATGAAACTTGTTAAGAATTTTTTAATTAAAAACCAGTCTTCCTTTCATAGAGGAACCGCCCCCTTATTCCAAATTAAGAATGTTAACATTGTTCATTTCACCCTACTTGATTGTGTGGCCCTGGTCACTTGGCTTAGTCACTCTAGCATTCTCAGCCAATCCACGTCAACCAGGTTAAATGAAATTGACGTTAATAAATTGGAAGGATCAAGTCCACATTTATACAGCTGGCAAATTGGCGTGTTTTTTTTGGTTTTCTCTCTCCTGGTGTCCCTTTAAAGCTCATTTGTGTGTTTATCTGGTCTATTCTATGTCACATTGTCAGAGGAAGTTGATATCTGTACTTTAATAATGAATGCTCCAAAAACTCAAGGAATACTAGTCTCCAAACCAACTTTAGCTTACGGCAGGTTTTGTGTATAGATCATGCCATTGAAGTATCACAGCTTAATTCTCTGCCAAGAGTTAAATCCCTTTTGTTTCTGGCCATTCAGCCCTTGGCCACACCTACCCTGGCGGTGACTGGGGGAAATGTTTTTATTTTCAATCCAATGTTAACTTACTTGAGAAGTCTTTCTATTGCTCTGTAAATTAAAAGTTATTCATACACAAGTTCTAGCAAATTATTAACAGTGCAACAGATAAGACTGTGTAAATGAAATGTTAATATTAGATCTCAATTTACAGGAAGTATTTAGGAAGGCTGTACACATTACACTTAGGGAGGTGGTCCTAGGGCTTTATAAACAAGTGATTTAAATCTAAAATGGCAGAGAAGTGTGCAATAAGTCTACAGGGACATGCTCTATACCAGTGTTTCCCAACCCAGTCCTCAAGGCACACCTACCAGTCCAGGATTTAGGGATTACCCAGTTGTGTCTAAGGTTTTTTTTCTTCTTTGTAAAAACACCTTAGACACAACTGGGTAATCCCTAAATCCTGGACTGGTAGGTGTGCCTTGAGGACTGGGTTGGGAAACACTGCTCTATACACCAAAAATACTTAAACTAAAGTTGTTTTGGTTATTAGTTTCCCTTTAAGGGATGAACATGTTATAATAAACTGGTATTTATAGATCCCATATCAAAATGGAATGTATCACTTTAATAATTGCAGGCCTGCATAGAGTTGAAAATGGATAAGCCAGACAAGAAACACTAACAGTACTGCAATTCACGTGCTGTGATAAATTGTGCAAAAGCAATCAAACCCTCAATGAAACGCAAATTTGTAACACAGGAAAATGTAATGCCTTTTTGTGTTGTGTAATAAAAATGCATATTTTTTGTAATATATAATGGAGCTTCACAGCAATAAAACTGTAGTGATTTGTTTAAGTTTGTTTTGGATGGCATGTGTACCAGGATCTGATATTTGCCTTTTCTACCTTTTGGGTGCGCTGCCCTCCCTGCAGCCAGTATGCTTGCCCTCCTCACCCGGTGCAATCAGGGGGACAGCCTGACAAGCGTACACTTCCTTTCTCCCCCCCCCTTGCTGCCAATCATACCGATCAGTCGTGATTGTAATGACAGGCCATAACGTGACTCCAATTGACTGCCTGCAGAGTGACCACATCTCCCAACGTAAATAATGAATATACACAAATGTACACGGGAAAAAAATATTTTTCATCCTATGTATTTTTACACTGACTTTTATTATATATTGGGAGGTTCTGTCTGACAAGCCAGGCAGAAAATCCAGAGGATTTAATTTGCAATCCCTATAATTAACCTTGCAACTTTATAAAACCTATACGTGGGGGTACCTGTGTGATCGTGAGATATTGTTTAACACAAATATGAGCTGAAAATAAAATACGGTTATCGGTGAAAGGGCAGGTTTTTGAGGGATAAATGCAAAAACAAATGTGAATCCTAACTTTGGCCAGGGTTTGTGACAAAGTTGCTACTAATAAAGACTGTTCATACCTTATTTTGAATACCTTGGGTTGTCTACTTTTGCAAATGGTTTGGCATGATGGGGGTAATTCTCATTCCTGGACTGCCATTCAGTCTCAAAGGCAACATAGGCCAGGCAAACTGAAATGGGCAAGCCCTGTAGTTGACCATCTAACTTTCCTAAAACCTGTACATGAGGGTATCACATCTCCCTATAACCGCTATGAAACGACTAGAATTTTATTACATGACAGGAGGCTTCCTATTTTGCATGACTTTCTTTACTCATGCCTCCAGCAGCACAAGTCAATCAATAAACTTTTAACCAATCATAAGCGTACATAACCGTATATAAAGCTCTGATTGTCACATGACTTTCTCTTTCTTTGCTGCTTCCAGCCAAGGCACAGGTCAGAGTATTCTGCTCTCACTATTTGTTTATTATATGTGCAATTTTACTGTCTCTTTTAATTGATGCTAGCTTACTCCCTCCTTTACTGTCTGTTCCCCTTTAAATACACTTAGTTTTCTGCCTGCTCCCTCAGCCTTTTTTTGTTTGCTTCTCTTGTGGGGTTTACCCTGTCATTGGGACTGCACTTTCCTTTGCCTCTGGTCTGTTTGGTCCCTCGCGATTCATGGCATTTTACCGCGATCGCGGGGTCTTTCCAGGGGCTCCTAGGGCTGGGGGGGTAACTGGGGCACCCGGGTAGTGCCGGCCAGGACCGTCGGGCCGCGCGACGAAAATTGCGCGGGAACCGTGGCCATCTTGGATCTCGTGGTATCGCGAGATCCTTGGTGGCCATCTTAGGTTGCCAGTTCGTGATTCCCACGAACTGGCATAGAGCTTGTAACTGATTTCCCCAAGGTTTTCCATACTGTTTTAACACTGAAGTCCAAAAGTTAACCCCTTACTCCCTGGCTACAAGGGAGTTACTGCAGGCACATAAACTGAAAATAAAGCATAAAGGAATAATGGACTGCTCAGGCTGCTATACTTAATGGCTAGCTCTCACTGAGGGCACTGGTGGTTGACCCACAGGGGTGCATACACTGAAGACAGGATACATAGAAATCTGACACTGCTACTAGTGAGGAGAAAGAAAAAATTTAAATTTACACAGGGGTGTTCTTCACGCCCACTCAAGGGCTTATAGCAAGAACGCTTTATTGTATGTGGCACCTCCGTGGTACTACTGGGGTGATCCACGCAATTCACTGCCTATTGGTAAAAGATCCCACAGTGGTGTAACTTCCACAAATTTCATGCAAAAAAAAAAAAAGCGTACTGAGGTCTTTGACACCTCCCATCACCGGGCTTCGTCCTGACCTTAACGACCGTGCACCCCGGTCGATGAGAGGGTGACCCCCTCTACAGACCACTACTCAAACTCCTAGTGGTACTGATTATATGGTACCTGGGTGACCCCCAGTTGTACGTGGAAGCCACTGTGTAGCTACAAACGCACTGACGTATACCATATCTACCCACAGACGGGAAGAACGAACTATCACCATGTCAGACGCTCCTCCATCATCGCCCATGGATTTCCAGGCCATGATCAATGCCGCAGTGTCGGCTTCGGTGGAAAAGGCGTTGGCCAAAATGATGGCGCAACCACAGCCGGAGGGGGCAGACGCCGCGCCTCCGGCAAGAAAAGAGGATAAAGATCCCACAGAGTCCAAGACGGAGGCTGGGCCGTGCAAACGACAATGGAAGGGATCCAACACGACCCTGCAGAGATGGGAGAGGAAGGTGTTGCGGAAGCGGAGCCGCCAGTCTAGCCGCCCGGAACGCTCCCCTCCACAGCCCCCTTCCTCAGGGGATGAGGAGCCATTCTCTCCACCTTCATTAGAAATCATGGACGAATGGAGGGCAGAGGATTCCCCCTCGGAGGAGGAGGACTGGCAGGACATGCCTCAGGAGGTCGGAGAATGCGACCAAGGCCCCGAACGGGCACACCGCTCAGGCGGCAAAAGTACACGTAAAGTGCATACGGAGGTATATGAAGATGGGGTGTTTCTGGACGGGACGGGTAACCCCTTGTTTGATCCACCCCAGATCGACCATCTGACTCAATTTGTACATTTTTGGCTGAGGAAGCCAATGGACAAGGAGGTTTGGGCCAAGCTCAAAGCGGAGTGTCCACGTCCCGGACAAGATAGCCCTCACCCCAGAGTTTGATGCCACAGTGGAGGGTGTTTATGTCCCGCTCGGACAAAGACCCACGGAAAGGTGTTGAGAAGGGCATGAAACCGGTCCAGGACAAAATGCTGGACATGCTAGGTCCTTTAGCGAAGATCCTATACTTCGCAGATGTGGCCCTCACCCAGGGGACGACCCTCGAGGCACACGACATTAGAGAATGGGCACAGCGAGCGATCTGCCTACTAGGGAATTCCAATGCCACCATGTGCGCAGAACGCCGTAAAGCGGCTTTATTGAAGATAGACTCCAAACTGTTGGACCTGGGGAAGAAAGAGCTAGGCCCCCTGGCGGATGGACTGCTCTTTGGAGAACCATTCATGGCAGAACTGAAAAAGCACGTAGGCCAATTCACTACACTGAATAAGGCACAATCGTCTATTAGACAAGTCTTTCGGAACCTACAGATAACTCGAGGTGTTTTTGGCAGGGCTGGTCGGCAGAGGGGTCGGGCCACCAGCCGTTTCTGGCCATCCGGCCCCAGTCGTCCATACGCTACGCAGCAGTTCTTCCCGTCTGCAAGAGCCAACTTCACAAGGGGATCCTTTGCGTACAAGGGGCACTCGGAACAGAGGACGGGGACGTTACAACTCATGTGAGCATGAACTAACTTCCGTTATGTCCTTCAAATATAACTGCTGGCAGACTGTCCCTTTTTCCGCAGGAATGGGAACGAATCTCAACAGACGCATGGATCCTACAGACCGTGCGAGGGTACGTGATAGAATTTACCCGTACGCCAGTTCAGATCAGGCGACCATCACCTATCCGGGCTAAGAGAGAGTCAGAGATGCCTCATAGACACGGAGATACGAACCCTGTTCGTAAAGGGAGCGGTGGAACTCGCCCCAGACGACCAGGGTTACTTCAGCAACATGTTTGTTGTCAAGAAAAAGACGGGAGACTACCGCCCAGTCATCAACTTACGAGAACTGAACGGATTTGTGGCTTACCGCCATTTCAAAATGGAAGGTATTCACCTTCTGAGGGATCTGATGAACGAACGCGACTGGTTCACACGCTTGGACCTAAAAGACGCCTACCTGTCGGTTCCCATGGCTCGAGAAAGCCAAGTCTTCCTGCGTTTCATCTGGAGGGGTCGCCCTTGTCAATTCACATGTCTACCATTTGGCTTCAGTTCGGCTCCATGGTGTTTTACGAAACTTCTCAAACCAGTAATGGCCCATCTGAGAGGAAGAGGAATACGCTGCCTCGTGTATCTGGATGATTTGTTGATCTTTGGCGACTCCAAGTCCAGAATTCAATCTCAGACGAGATTTACCATACACACTCTGGAATCATTGGGGTTTATAGTGAACAGAGAGAAGTCATCATTGGCTCCATCACGAGTAGTCCAGTTCCTCGGGTTCGAGATAGATTCCAACTCTTGCGTGCTACATCTCCCCGTATCCAAGATAGCGACCATTCGGAAGGAGATCCGACGGATACTCAGGAGAGACACCATACCTCTCCGACTATTAGCGAGGATAGTAGGATTACTCTCCTCATCAATACAAGCGATTTTCCCAGGCCCGCTCCACTACTGGGCAATGCAGAGACTGAAAGCCCAATATTTACAAACCGGACACACATACGATCACTAGATTCCTGTCTCCACGGAGGCTCGGACGGAACTTCGGTGGTGGCTACTGCACATGGAAGCCTGGAACGGCAGAGCCATTTTCGGGTCGAACCCGGACTTTGTATTGGAGTTGGACGCGAGCCTTTGGGGCTGGGGAGCCCACTGCACCCACGCATCCACAGGAGGTCCATGGTCTCAAGAGGAACAGAGTCTCCACATCAACTGCCTGGAACTGTTTGCGGGATCGTTTGCGATTCGCAGTCTAGCCAAGCACATGGCGAACTGTTGCATCCTTCTACGCATGGACAACATTTCCGCAGTCCAATACATAAATCGACTAGGGGGAGCCCGATCAAGGATCCTGACGGAGGCGACGAAGGACATCTATCAATTCTGTATTCCCCGCAACATTACGATCAAAGCGGAATATCTACCAGGAGCCAACAACCTCACGGCGGATTGGTTTTCTCGTCACTGGCGAGACGGCAGCGACTGGAGACTGGACACTTCAGTATTTTCAATGGTGAGGGACCTCAGGGGCCCGTTGGTCGTGGATCTGTTTGCCTCTCGGACGAACACACAGTTACCAAGATATTTCAGCTAGATTCCGGACCCTCAATGCGAGGCAGTAGACGCCTTTCTACAACAGTGGCCTCCGAGGGGAGCGTACGCATTCCCACCTTTTTCAATGATAGCAAGAGTACTCCATCGCATCAGATCAACCAAGATCTCGATGATTCTCATCACACTGTTGTGGAAGAGTCAAGCATGGTTTCCGGAATTATTGGCTCTCACGCGGGACCATCCATTACTTCTTCCATCGGTTCCCTTCCTTCTAATACAATAATAATATAGTGAGAGCAAACTCTATACACCAGATAAAATGGATATAAAAACAGGCAATATTACCATATGGCTGCAATGTCCTAAAAATAGAAAATAGGGAACATAGTGCATAGAATGTCAATTAACACTCACGGACTGAGCCGTAGTGAGACTATAAGCCTGTAAAAATATGGAGAATAAATGCAAATTTCAGAAGCAGTACCAATGAAAGTCGAGTCAGGAAATACAGGAACAAATTTTATTCGCCAACAATCGCATATAAAATGGAATCTCTCAAATTATTGCACTAACGCGTTTCAACCTAAACGGTCTTTATCAAGTGCTTTGATAAAGACCGTTTAGGTTGAAACGCGTTAGTGCAATAATTTGAGAGATTCCATTTTATATGCGATTGTTGGCGAATAAAATTTGATCCTGTATTTCCTGACTCGACTTTCCATTTAGTCACAAAAGGGAATTCCTACAGAGATTTGCCTTTCCAGCATTGTGGTCTCCATATTTTTACAAGGCGCCTATAGTCTGAGCCACTGAACGGCTCAGTACCACGTGAGTGGACAATTTTACATTGTATTATTTTTTGTATATTCTATACAGGCTATACTATGTTCCCTATTTTCTATTTTTAGGACATTGCAGCCATATGGTAATATTGCCTGTTTTTATATCCATTTTATCTGGTGTATAGAGTTTGCTCTCACTATATTATTATTGTATTGTATGGTTCTTTGTGTGATTTGGAGTGACTCACACTTGGTGATTTGAGCATTTTTATCAGCTTTTCCTTTCTAACATTGTGTTTTATATAGGTTCCCTTCCTTCTGACAGATCCGAAAGGGGAACCACATCCACTAGTGGTACAGGAGAATCTGGAGCTGGTAGCCTGGAGTCTTTCAGGGGAGCCTGGTCCTTAGAGGGACTATTGCAACCAGCTAAAGTCTTATGGGATCCGGGCACCCGACGGAGTTACCTATCAGCGTGGAATTCATGGAAACGCTGGTGTCTGGGACGGAATTGTGATCCCTTTACAGCACCTATCACCATGGTGGTAAATTTTTTGTCGCACCTCTTCACGGAGGGAAAATCCTATCGTTCCATCAATGTGACGCGTTCCGCAATTTCAGCAGCACACGTAACAGTACATGGCTCTCCGGTTGGTCAGGACCCTTTGGTATGTCGCCTAATGCGAGGCATCAAATTGTCCAGACCGCCGGAACCTAAGTGTAATCACATGTGGGACGTAGAGGTGGTCCTTAACTTCCTTCGGAATTGGCCAGACAATAAAGATTTGTCACTACGACAGTTGTCGGCCAAGCTTACGTTACTTTTATGTTTGGTATCCTTTCGAAGGGTTTCGGACATGCGAGCGTTCAATGTGGATGGGTTCTCGATCTCACCAGAAGAGGTTACCTTCACGGTGTCTCGTAGAACCAAAACTAATTCAACATCTATATCTTATCCATTCTTCCCTACGGTCCCTCGTTTATGTGTGGTTTCCGCATTTACGCGATATTTGGAGGTTACTGCAAGCATTCGAGCTTTTAGCAGAGGGCAGCTGTTGGTGTCTTACACCAAACCTTACAAACCAGTTACTACTACTACTCTAGCTCGATGGGTTCGTTGGATCCTGTCCCTAGCAGGAGTGGAGACGTGTTTTGGGGCTCAATCGGTCAGGGGCGCGGCTGCCTCAAGAGCGTTCTCGGCGGGAGCGTCTTTAGCAGATATCCTACGTTCCGCAGACTGGACACGGGAGGATACCTTCCGTTTATTTTATTTTCGTCAGAACACACATGCATCTTTCTCGCTATTACCTCAGCTTTAAAAATGCAAAATAGGAAGCCTCCTGTCATGTAATAAAATTGTAGATTATGCTAACGTAGTGTACCTATAATCTTAATTTTAATAATGACAGGAGGCGAGTATTTTCCCTCCCTTCCCTCCCACACTCTGGTTCTCTCATATGTCACCATTTCTATTGCTTAATTGTAACCTGCATAGTTTATCTAGAGGATATGTATGGGATGTTTGAGGTAATAGACAAAGATTTGTTGATAGTAGGTTTGGATGCTAGTATATGGAGATAGGTTATTACTATTGGTATAGGATATGGATAGATATAGTATCAATGATATTATATAAACATCAGTCTATTTCCAGCCTCTTACACTTGTTTCTATTTCTTTCAGTGTGATTGCCGCTATTGGCACCGAAGAAGACAAGCTGGATAATGGATTTTACGAATCAAGTTTCAGTTCAATATGCGTTAACCCGGCCACACAGCTTAGTATGCCAAAATGGTGGCAACAAGGTGTGAAACTCAATAACGGTAATCACAGGTGCTACTTTGAGCTATTGCAAGATATGAAAGGTCTCTTGCTGTAATGCCAACACTGATTCAGTTCTTCTCATCTTGTCCACAGGCCAAGAGTTGCTAGTTCAGTTGCATCACAAGCTGTAGGAGCTGGATTTCAGGATAATGCATTGCTCGAATTATTCCCACTACATTGTTTGTAATAAACCAGCTTATCCCATGTGTGTCCCATCGTTTTTGTGGTTCATTTACTAAACACACACAAATAGTGAATCAAAGCGCAAATTGAGGCTAAAATATCCTGTCTGTGACTACAACATGTCCTTTTAACCTGAATTTTGCAAAACCAAAATGTAATTTTATTAATGACAGGAGGCTTTGTATTTGTTTAAGTCTCTCTTTACGAGAACTCCACAGCAGCAGAGAAACAACCAATCAGAAAAAAAAGTTAGTTACTATAAAACTCCCCTCCCCATACATTTCCTCTTTCTTTGCTGCTCTGCAGTCAGTACAGGTCAGAGTACCACTGCCTCCTGCTTATAGCGGGTGGCTTTGGGATTTTATTGCTTATATTCAGTATTTTAGCCTTATAAATGCAGTATTGTTATAATCCTTGTATGAATTTATTCTTGTATGCTGTATTGTTATAATCCATGTAGGATTTTATTTTTATATGTAGTATTGTGATAATCCATGTGGGATTTTATTTTTATAACGCAGTATTGTTATAATCCATTGGAGATTTTATTTCTATATGCAGTATTGTTAGAATCCTTGTGGGATTTTATTTTTATAATGCAGTTTTGTTATCTTTGAGGATTTTATTTTTATAATACAATATAGTTATGTTCCTTGTGGGATTTATTTCTTCATATTCATTATTTTATTTTCCCTTGTGGGATTTTTATGCTTATATATTGAATATCTTTTCAGAATTTTTTATTTAGGGCTTGTGGGATTCATTGTATATGCAGTATTACCTTGGCCATGTGTAAATTTTTCTTACACATGCAGTTTTGTTAAAGGCCCTGTGGGACTTTATTTTTACTTGAAACTTCAGGCTATCACTGTTATATACATATTTAGTTTGCATTTCTGGGGGGTTTTTGGGGTCCTCCTGTCCCCTCTATCCCCTTGGCCTTGTTCCCTTGTCGGTCTCCCAACTTTGTGTATGCTCGTTATATTTTTTTGTTCCGCCTTTGTCCTTATGTCGGGCGGTGTCTGTGTGCGCCACTCGGGGGCTTCAGGAGGCTGACTGCATCTGCCTCCTTCGATCCCCGAGCTCTGGGACCGCAGAGTTCATCTTCTGCGGTCCTGTGTGTGTTTTTTTTCCGGTCGCTGGGGAGCTCGAGACGAGCACCCGGCGCCCGGATCTCCTTTCCGCCGCCTCCGCCTGCGGACCGCGTGTCGACCGGACGGGGGAGGGTGCGACCACTCGCAGCCCCTCCCCCCATCTGTTCCTAACTGGTTGGAGGTCTGTTTGAGGGGCTTTTCCTCCCCTCTGTCAATCAAGGCCGGATTCCGATCACGGCCGGAGTATTTTATATCAGATGAGGGCCCTTCACCCTGCTCAGGGTTAATCTATAACCAAAGATGACTCCACATTTATATAATTTTATATAAATATTTTGCTGGGCTGGAGAATAGGCTTTAGGCCAGTGATGGCGAACCTATGGCACGCCGGGCCCTTTCTGTGGGCATGCGGCCACAGGTTCGCCATCAATGCAGAGTAGGCCCGAAACGGCAGGCGCCTACTCTACTTCCGGGTCGGGAGGCAGGGGGAGGGATCTGTGATGCAGCTCCCCTGTCCACCCGCGCGATGCTGTGTGGAGTGTTGCCGCGCGTTACCATGGCAACGCTCGGCATTGCACAGGAGGACAGGGGAGCTGCATCACAGATCCCTCCCCCTGCAGTGCTTACCACCACTGGACCACCAGGGATGGCTGTGTCCCCCCACACACACTTCATTAAAGGTAAGAAGGAGGGAGGGGGGGGGTATACTGACACGCAGCACCCTACCCTCCCCAGCAGTACCCCTACCCTCCCCAGCAGTACCCCTACCCTCCCACACACAGTACCCCTACCCCCCCAGCAGTACCCCTACCTCCCACACACCGTACCCCCACACGCAGTACCCCTACACACAGTACCCCTACCCCCCCAGCAGTACCCCTACCCACCCGCAGCACCCTTACACATACAGCGCACACACAGCACCCCACGCACACACAGCATCCCTCACATACAACACTCACACACACACAAGCACCACCCCACACCTCAATGCAGTATGTGTGTATTCAGCAGTCTGTGTGTGTGTGTGTGCGTGTACTCAGCAGTCTGTGTGTGTGTGTACTCAGCAGTCTGTGTGTGTGTGTGTACTGAGCAGTCTGTGTGTGTACTCAGCAGTCTGTGTGTGTGTGTACTCAGCAGTCTGTCTGTATGTGTATTCAGCAGACTGTGTGTGTGTATTCATCAGTCTCTATATTCAGCAGTCGTGTGTGTGTATTCAGCAGACTGTGTGTATGTATGCAGCAGTCTGTGTGTGTATGTATTGCATTTGTTGGAGATACTAATAAATATAAGCTTAATTTTATCTATTTATATCATTATTTAAAATTTGTATAATTGAACTCTCTGTGTTCTTTTAAAACAAAAGTTATTAGTTCGGACAACAGTACGAGTTGTTTTTTCTAAACTTAAACCTCAGTATTTGGGTTTAATTGCCGTGTTGGCACTTTAAGGAGAAAAAAAGTTGGCATGTATTGCGGTTTGGGCACTCGTGCTCAAAAAGGTTCGCCATCACTGCTTTAGGCAGTACACTCTGAGATAAACACAAAAAGAATTCAGCGCTAGTAATCACAAAATTAGTCAAGGTAGGCAGCAACCCAAATGAAGTAAACCCCTCGGGTCCTTCGGTGAATAGATAAATTAATTCTGTATTTTACTGTGTATTTTAGATCAATAAAAGTTTTTTGGCTACTTTATTGTACCAATCCTCTTTTTATTGCACTCTTTATGCACTTTAAACAACTTTTTTGTTTACCTATTCCTGGCATTTTAACCTTTCCTGGTTACTTTTACTTCCACTGGCAATTTTAAAGTTCCAGTACTCCAAGAAATCCTAGGTGGGGATCATACCACCAGCGCCTATCCATAAAGCAGTACCTCTGCTCTATCTTTGTGAATATTATTTTATTTTCTCTACTACTCTCTTAACCTATCACAATTGAGAGCACTATTGCTGCTTTTTATTCTTCTATATTGGAGCCTTGGATCACCAGACGGTGCTGACGGACGTATCGCCGCTACATATCCTATAAGCGGGGATTATACCGCTGTACGCTATCCACACCAGTGCTGGCCATAGCTCCCTCAAATGTGAGTTTTTTTACCTCTTCTTATCTGCACATTGAACCACATCAAAATTGAGAGCACTATTGTTGCTTTCTGTCTTTCTTTTCCAAGTTCTGGACTACCAGACGGTGTTGACGGAGACCCCCTCCCTACATATCCCATAAGCGGGGATTATACCGCTGTACACAATGCACACCAGAGCTGGCCATAGCTCTCTTGAATGTGAGTTCTTTACTTTTTGTTACCTATCACACCCTGAACTTTCATACTATACCATTAGTCGCCTCTACCTCTTTTGTATTTACATATACGGAACGATCTACACTAGACGCATCCACAGAGGAACTCTATCAAGTATCCTGGGCCATCTATTGGCACCCTAGCAATACTTTACTGGATTATCTACCCTTATTTGGCGCATCCCTTCCATATATTTTAGTACACTCTGAGATGCCTGCAGTTTGGTTTTCTGCCTTTGGCCAAACATTAAAGACTGCCAGTTCCCTGTATAGTGGTATAGCACTTCATCACTAATAGCTGTAACATCTGTGATATTAGACTGGAGACATTATAGCAACTTAATCCAGAGGTATTATGTAAAAATACTGTTATAATCACATTACTACCCTGCAGGTGGGTTTTACATATTGAAATTATTTAACCCAAGGTTTCCCTGTTTCATTACGCACATATATATATATATATATATAACTCTACACACGCAGATGGGCCCTACGGCTGTCGGAACGCTATCACGTGCCTGCTGTGTCTGTGCCCCTTAGATTGGCCTGCTATGTCTGTGCCCTTCTGACGGGCCTGCTCTAGCGGTGCCTACCCCCTTTTGGCCGCAGGCCTGGGGGAATATCACTGAGGAAAACCCAGTACCCACTAGTGACATGGAGATAGGCAGGTGTCCAGGCAAACACCATTGCCATACTATCCAAGAGGACGCCAGTATACGGCCACTTGAGTATGGTGGGAAGGGTGAAGGCCCTAAACATCATGCCTGAAGGGCAAGGTTTCTTATGAAGACCCCGGGCACGCATCCATGGTTTACACCAGCCTGGCAACGGTACATCTCCAAGGAGAACTTCGCACAGCCAGGGACTGGTACTCAGATGCCTAAAGGGGGACACAGTGTTTCCTTGTCTTTAACAACTAACCCTCTAACTGCCTCCCGATATCCATCTAGATATCGGTAGTTATTCCTGCGTAAGGTTAGCTCCTGGCCCTGTTCAGTGAGGCTTACTTGACTTGCCTTCTGGCCTGCTATTTGCCTTCTATCAGAGTTAGAATTTACGTATTTACCCTTATCTACATTTCTTATTGTTTTTGTTTTCGTGCCTTCCTTTTCCTATCGCTCGGGTCGTCAAGAGGCCTGACTTGACCTCCTCCGACCTCCTGGGCGCTCGTGGATTGCGGAGAACGTCTCCAGCTTTCCTCAGGCTACCGACTGTCATCCTGGACCCCGCGCACGGGATCCGCGCGGTCAGTTGGTAGTTTCCATCATTGTTTCCGAAGGTTGCATTTTCGCACCATCACTTTCTGTTATTAAGAAGGACATGGCCCGAGGTTGTATACTATCCCATCTGCCATCGGTCTGGTTTACTACCAGTTGATTCCTTTTCAGGTGAGCTATTCAGAGAGAGGTCTCGTGGTCGGGGAGAGACCCACCTGAAGACCTCAGTCTTATGCTGATATTAGTAATTGGTGTACCCCTGCATTCGACACCCTGAGTCTAGTTTGGATCACAAGAGGGTGCGGCCCTCCATCACCTCGATCCGAGAATATTTTATTTTCAGGAACAGAGAGCGAACTCCTCTCATATACAGAACGGGACCCTGATTTGTTATTAGAGGGCGCGGCCCTACCTCAACCTCAGACCGATACTGAGCGAGATACAGAGGACATGTTTGGAGTGACACATTCTCATAGAGAGAACCGGTCACGAATGTAGACTCTACTGTTTGGTTATTAACGGGTGCGGCCCGCTGAGGCTATCAGCCGGACGCTGACACGGAATTCGGTCACATTATTAGAGAGCGCGGCTATCTCCTACACTAATCACTCTACGGTTCCGTCCATTTGTTCATCATACAGGCTTGTACCTGTACAAGACCTCGATGATTGCATAGAGGGGCGTCCCTCCTGCATTCAATTAGATCTAACGACTGTGCTACTGATTTCGTTATAGAGGGCTGCCTGATCATGCAGGATATACATATTTAGACTGGATCCCTCCTGGAGACGGTACGGCTAACAGGTGATCCTCAGGTATTACAAGAGTGCATGTTTTTGTATATTCTGCGCTATATAACAGAGAATTGCATTCTGTTTTGGATATCCGGACCATTGCGAACAAACTGCACAGACAGTTTTCCCATATCAAGATGACATGAGATACGGAGACCTTCATGGAGCAAACGGGCACTGCCTTGCTCGGGTAACAAGACTAGGGAAGGCCTACTACCTGGTCTGAAAGTACACCATATGCATGGTAAGACCGGAAACCCCGGTTATCTTATGTTCCCTGGTCATTACAATCTTGGGATAAGATGGCAGGACTGCCCCATCTCCTCTGAGTACATACCTGGAGAACATGGCTCATAGATGGAGGGCCCTCCGTCTATACTCTATATAACCCTCATAGGAGCCGTTTTGGTTTGGGTTCGCGCTAACCCACCTTTATAACTACCATCAAGGAGACCTGCGAGACTCTATGGAGGAACCTGGTGTGCCCTGACTCCTACACAGACGTCAGTCGGGTCACAACCTACCACTGGAGTACCACTGGAACTCAGGATGTGTAGCAGACTCGGATAGGGCTGCCGACATTCTCAAACGGGACAACACATGTTTCGGACGGCTGAAGCTAGACCCTTCTTTTTTTCGCTATATCTGCTCTCTGGAGTCACCTGTCATGAGCGAAGGGACTTTAATGAATGTATTCTCGGTAGTAATGTCGCAAACGTGAATTTTTCGGTTCGTGAACGGCGAACACGAACTTCGGCAAATGTTTGCGAACCGGGCGATCCGCCATAGACTTCAATGGGCAGGCGAATTTTAAAACCCACAGGAACTCTTATTGGTTGAAGGGGGGAGACCTACTCTCCTCCCCCCCCCTGGGCGGCGGTGGGGGGCATAAGATAATGAGGGGACCTACGTCCTCTCGGCCCCCACCCCTGCGCGGCGGGTGGGGGCCATATTGATAATGAGGGGGGGACCTACTGCCCCCCCCGGCCCCCACCCCTGCACGGCGGGTGGGGGCCATATTGATAATGAGGGGGGGGGACCTACTGTCCCACCCCCACCCCTGCGCGGCGGGTGGGGGCCATAGTGATAATGAGGGGGACCTACTGTCCTCCCCACCCCTGGGCGGCGGGTGGGGGCCACAAAGATAATGAGGGGGCGGGACCTACTGTCCCCCCCCCCCGGCCCCACCCCTGGGCTGCGGGTGGGGGCCACAAATATAATGAGGGGTGGGGACCTACTGTCCTCCCCCCCCGGCCCCCACCCCTGGGCTGCGGGTGGGGGCCACAAAGATAATGAGGGCAGGGGGGGACCTACTGTCACTTCCCAGATCCCCACCCCTGGGGTGGGTGCCCTAGTAATCCCCCAAGGTGACTAGGGGTCCCCAAGTCACCCCCAAATAAAGTCCTACCTACCCCCCTCACCCTAAAAATAGTGAGGGAATAAAAATAACAACACCAAAATAAAAATTAAACTTACCATTAGCGTCTTCTTTCTCAAATCCTTCTTTTTCAGCCCCAAAAGGCCAAATAAAAAAAACATATGTACGTCGAATTGAAAATAAAATAAAATCCCGGTAGCCAAAAAAACAGGCAGAAAAAACCCGAAGCAAAATAATCCATCTTCACCCATGGAGGGCTCAGCGCAGACTGAGCTCTGCAGGGCGGGGGAAGGCTTATAAAGCCTTGCCACGCCCTGCAATTAGGCTAAGAACACTCTGATTGGGTAGGTTCCCATGTGTAAAATGACACAGAGCACTGTGATTGGATAGCTTGAAATCCATCCAATCACAATGCTATTTGTCATTTTACACAGCGTGGGAAAGTTCTTTTGAATTTTCCCACGCTGTGTAAAATGACAAAGAGCACTCTGATTGGCTTAAACCCACCAATCAGAGTGTTCTTAACCTAATTGCAGGGCGTGGCAAGGCTTTATAAGCCTTCCCCCGCCCTGCAGAGCTCAGTCTGCGCGGAGCCCTCCATGGGTGAAGATGGATTCTTTTTTTGCGCTCGGGTTTTTTCTTTTTCGTCAGGTTTTTTAGCTGGGATTTACATTTTATTTTCAATTCGACGGTTTTTTATTTGGCCTTTTTTGGGGGTGAGAAAAAAGAAGACGTTGAATGGTAAGTTTACTTTTATTTTACAGGTTAGACCCCCCTCACTATTTTTTAGGGTGAGGGGGGTAGGTAGGGACTTTTTATTTGGAGGGGTGGTGACTAGGGGCTTGGGGACCCCTAGTCACCTTGGGGGGGGAGGGATTTGCTTAGGGCCCCCACCCGCAGCCCAGGGGTGGGGGCCGGGGGGGGAGGACAGTAGGTCCCCCCCTGCCCTTATTATGTTTGTGGCCCCCACCCGCCACCCAGGGGTGGGGGCCGGGGGGGGCAGTAGGTCCCCCCCTTATTGGTATTTTTAGGGCCCCCACCCACCGCTCAGGGGTGGGGGCCGGGGGGAGGACAATAGGTCCCCCCCCTAATAGTATTTAGGGCCCCCACCGGGGGGGGACCCTTTTTTTTTTAAACAATGAGCAGCCACAGGCTGCTCACTGTTTAATAGACATGCTCCTACTCGTGGTATTGCGAGTAGGGGCACAATTTACTAATACTAAGTAATTTTGCTTAGTATTAGTAAATTAATAGGGGGCGGACCGAACATCGCATATGTTCGCCGTCGGTGGCGAACGCGAACACGCTATGTTCGCCGGGAACTATTCGCCAGCGAACCGTTCGGGACATCACTAATTCTCGGATGAGACATCTCACTGGGTAGGCCATCAGGGAACGAAAGATCCTACTCGGTTCTATTGCAGAATTGGTGGACTTAGGCGCATTCCTTGAGATTGAAGATCTGCCTGCAAGGCCACATCGCCGGGTGTGACATGGTGGCAGTGTCTTATCGCGGCCCTAAGTCCGCAAATGACCTTCGACATTTTATAACTACAGGGAAATGGCTAATAGGTCAGCTTGGCAGCTCATGGACTGGCTGGTAGGAAACAGGTCGCAACCCCACATACAATGGATCTATCAGCGGATGGTGTTTTTTTCCGTATTTGGGATGCTTCGTCAACTGGCATCTTCACCGATCGGTCTATTGTCATTTATCACAGTTGGAATAGCTCCCGGAATAGGTACCAGCGAAACAAACAGCGTTGGATTTGTTGACTGAGCATTAAAACAGCAAATACAAAGCCTCCTGTCATGTTATAAAATTGTAGATTATGCTAGATTTAGTGTATCTATAATCTTAATTTTATTAATGACAGGCTGTGAGTATTTCCCACCCATTCTTATCCCTCCCTTGTTTAATTTTAATAGTTTGGATTAATCCGGTACGTATGCAACTCTGCTTGTTGTCTCTGCTACCTGTCGCCTGTTCTTATGTCTGTTTTTTCATAAGTAGGGTTGGGATATCTACATATTAAGGTACTTTTGGTTGCTACATTGGGTACCTACATGTTTATTCAGAGTACATTTCATTGGATAATCAACCTGTTTGATTCTGGTTTTCTCTCGTTTCAGTTTACAGTCCATCAACGCTATCTGATTTGGCAGTTCTTCTTGGATGGTGGACATCATTGTATTCATCGTATCTAGGACTTCGTTTCTTCCCATTATATTTTCTGCCTTTTATTCTGTTTTTGTCGCAGCTTGAAAGAGGAAATGATGCTTGGGGAGGGGAGT
Source organism: Pelobates cultripes (assembly GCA_933207985.1). Lineage (NCBI taxonomy): Eukaryota > Metazoa > Chordata > Amphibia > Anura > Pelobatidae > Pelobates > Pelobates cultripes. The sequence goes on from OW240914.1 coordinate 31,311,755, forward strand.
TTTATAATACCTAACTTTTTTCTGATTGGTTGTTTTTCTGTGCTGCTGTGGAGTTCTAGTAAAGAGAGACTTAACCAAATACTCGCCTCCTGTCATTAATAAAATTAAGATTATAGGTGCACTAAAGCTAGCATAATCTACAATTCTTTTCAATCAATTGACAAGTTAGTCAGTAGACCAAAAAGATTTTCCTAGTTTAGTGTTTGTAGCACAAAAATCTACAGTGCTTTTGCCAGTTTGCTGAATAAACCCCATGCTTAATGTAAAGTTTTTAGGTGTGTTTGTCCCAATAGGGATAAGATTGCCAGACCGTTCACTTCTGATTTGCAACATGCAGACCTAAACATTGGACACCATTTCAAACTCTGCTGCCTTGGCTTGTTTTAAGCCTTGCTTGTTGACCAAAACGAAGCCTTAAAACAAACAAAAACCCTGCTTTTTCCAACTTCAGAAGGTCTGATGAATAATTAAGGGGATTCGGGTTATTCTGCTGTCCATATTGTCCATCCACTCCAATTTCTATACTGTCCCCACCCACCCTTTAAGGTAAATGAATCATTTGTTGTCTACACCATCTGTTACTAGATTATATTCATATTGGTCACAGCTATAGGATTACCATTAGAAGATGGTCACATTGAAATGAGCGCTTATTGACTTAATCTGTCAGGTTATCTATTCTTGTGCAATGGCTTTAATATAACATACTGGGTTAGTCCATAAAGCGTGAAATGAACAGAATTAAAAATGTATTTAATATTTTACATAAAACTAGCAGAACTGCAATATTTCTCCAAATTGGCCATGTTTTCAATTTGATTTTTGTATCTTTAACTGAAACTTTGTTTCATTCACTAAATTGTAGGGAATTGGAAACCAAACTGCTAAATTTAAGGTGAAAATACTGACTTTGAAATAATTCCTTAACTCTCTAAATTTGCAGGCCTTTGGTTTTTGTGTTAATTTCACTACAAGTCTGTGTTTGTTAACCAAACCTCTTCAAATACCTGTTAACATATTTCTATTTGACCATACTTGTAATAGAAAAGTCTGACATCAGCTTTTAAGGGATCATGTTGCCTAAAAAGTGTTTTTAAAAATAAAATACATTGAACATGACTTTTAAAGAGCAGGCTAGATATAACCACATGCCAATGTAGTGGTTATAGTGCTTTGTGATAGCCAGTGCCCTCTGTTCATGGTCAAATTGAGCAGTTGGTTTAAATATGAGGGGGAGACCCCGATACTGATTGCAGTTTGTGGCACATTAACAGATTATGTAAAAGGTAAGACTTTATTGCAGAACAGAATTAACCATTAGGTGGCTGCCTAGGGTCCAGGTTAGACAGGGGCCCCAGAATCATGCATTTGCTTGGCCACACTAACCATCTCTATGGGATGAATGAGATGGGGTTTCCCAAATTGCTAACTTGCCTAGGGTTCCGAGGGACCTTAATCAATCGCTGCTTTACTGAGGCACAGATTAAATTGCACATCTATAAGGTAATCCTATAGTAACCCATATACGTTGCAAGCCCACTTTGGAGATTTGTCATCTATGGGGAAAAAAACAAAATGGTAAACGCGGGACTGTTAGCTTAGATATAAGTGTGAATTTACTGCAAAACAGATGGTAATCTTGTAAATTGCACAAGATTGTACTATTCTGCAAAAAAAAAATACTAATGGGGGAGGGGGGGAAGAATAGTTATTCATCATATTTTTTTATTTTATTTAATTCTTTATTTTTGTTGTGTGTATATATATATATATATATATCTATATCACAGGCAGGTAAGAGGTGCCCCAAAAGCAGTCCTCCAACTTTTCCCACGCTCAACATGCGGGGCACAATATGAACAAGCACATTTTATATTAATAACTTGTGGAAACATTCGCTTGTGTAGGTAGCTATATGGTTAATTTAAGCTAGATCAATGCGTTGGCTATGCTTTTGATTTCTAAACAGTGTTGGCGTACAATATATATCTTGAAAATCTAAAGCATTATGATTAGGCATTAAGCAAGCTTGCTTAGAAACCGGTTAAAGTTTAGTTACATCGCTTTAGTGCTATTAGTGCGTTAGCTTTGTTGTAATTATCTGAGCAATTCTAGTACACAATGTATATCGTGAGAGTAATCTAACGCATTATGAGTAGGCAATAAGCAGTAGGTAAAGGTAGTTACATCGCTTTAGTGTTAGTAATGAGTCGCCTATGCTTTAAATTACTAAACAATGCTGGCACACAAAATATCATGAAAATAATCTAAAGCCTTCTGAGTAGGCGATAAGCATGCATTTGTTAGCAACAGGCTAAAGTCAGTTACATCGCTCTAGTGTTAATGTCACCCCGGCCGACCAGGATCGCCCATGCTGCCTCTGCAGGGAGCCGTCTTCTTGGTGGTCCTGAGACCCCATATTCGGGGGGAGTCCCACTATAATTTGCCACCTGCTCTGACCGATCCGTGTAGCGTGTATTGAGTGTCTGGTAGAGCAGGCTTCTGAACATAGTCCAGCCATGCTGCGCCGTCAGGTTCCTCTGGGGCTGTAGCTGTGTTTTGTTACGATTGTCCCTCTAGGTTTTCAAGGGGCCGGAATTAGCCATGAAGGGGAGCTTGGTGTCGTCCGTATGTGGTTGTCTATGCCTGGGTGGTGTTGCAGGCTGGGTGGGTGGTCTGTCTTTGCGTCAATGACAGGATCAGTCCGTTCAGGCGGCAATAGTCGGTGCGTGGGTTACCTCTGTCACTCCTGTGCCGCCGTTTTCGTTGCTGGTTCAGTTGGCTGCGGGGGTGAGTAATAATGATCCAACTACTTGACTCAGCCGGTTTTTGAGGCAGGAGCCACGTTGTTAGTCGTTAGGTGCTGTTCCTCCCTTCTTCTCTTGCGCACATGGCACCTGCCATCTTGGGTCTAGCGGGTTGACCCCCCAGCTTCAGCTGCAGCTTCCCAGTCAAGGCTCCAGGGTGAGGACCGGGATCACCCCCCCCGGTCCATAGGGGGGGGGAACAGGGCCGTGACCGTCCAGACTCGTGTCTCAGGTTGGGTGCTGTGTTGCAGGATAGTGGGGCAGCGGCCGTCTGCCCCACTCACCGCCGGAGAAGGCCTCAGGTAGATTTACTAAGAATTCTCCTCCAGGGGACTGCAGCCCGGTGGGCCAGCCTCTCCCTGGATCCAGCAGACCCCTGTTGTAGGTACCAGTGCTGTCGGTCTGCTTTTCTTCTTAAAGACATGGTTTTTGGTCGTTTTCAATGTGCAGTTGCAGGAGCTCTGCTTGCCTGCGACCGTCAAGCTCGGCGGTCCGGCCCCGCCCCCATTCATCATATTTTAACACACTGAAATGAACAGTTACACACAATGGCAGCCATTTCCATACACATATTTGCTAAAGTGAGAATTCAAGGTGAATTTCAAATTTTAATGTGTAGATTGCCAAATTGGGAAAAAAAATCCTGATCTGGTGTGCTTCTAGTCTTCTTCGCTGATCTTAAACTTTAAGTTCACTTCGTATTCTTACTTTAGTAAATCTGTGTATGGAAATGGCTGCCATTGTGTGTAGCTGTTCATTTCAGTGTGTTAAAATAAGAGATGCAGATCTATACAGATATATCTCACCATTTGTTTTAGTAACAACTTAAAGGGATACTGTAGTGCCAGGAATACAAAGCTGTATTCCTGGCACTACCGATCCCTTTGCCTTCCCTCTCCCTCGTGCCCCTCCCTAGTAAATAAAGGGTTAAAAACCCGTTATTTACTTACCTTATCCCAGTGCCGATGTCCATCAGTATTGGGTCAAAGCTCAGCCCCCTCAGTCCTGTGACAAGCACGGTCTAATGCAAAGGCTGCGCGCATTATACCTACCCATATGGGAGAAAATCTGACGCTGAAGGTCCTCATGCAGAGGACAACCACTGAGGGCAGACTTAGTGCTGCAATGTAAACATTGCAGTTTCTCTGGAAATGCAAAGATTTACATTGCAGCACTAGGTGCAAAAGGGACACAGCACCCAGACTGCTTCAATTAGCTGAAGTGGTCTGTTGTGCCTACAGTGTCCCTTTAATACTTTGCAATATAAAAGGTGGTATAAAGCAGGAGGGGGTTGACAAATGTTAGATGTGAAGCTCTTGGAGGCCAGCTACTAAAGAATGAAAAGGGGCCATTGTCACTATGGGATTGTGAACCTTGGGTACTTGTTCTATCCCCTAGCTGGATGAACTCCTACACACCAAGCACCTGTCCAAGAGGGACGCTGAATGTAACTGTTTGTCAGATTGGAACAGTGCCATGATTCTGTGAAACTTTATTCATGTACGGCTTGGTCCCACAACCACCAATCAAGGAGCTATTTGGAAGGGATATCGGGGAGGTGACAAGGTATCTAAGGATACCGAGGACTTTAGGGTGCTCCTCTCAACAGGGCCCCAGGAACGCCTTTTCCTTGACCAGGATTAACCAGCCACAAGTGTGGAACTCTGAGCCAGATCAAAGGATGGCAGTGACCCAGTCAAACTTTAAGGTGTTGTACCTTGTGGCTCGTAACCAGTCCAAGTGATTTTGGACCGAGTATGGCTGAGGTTGAAAGCTATCTTGGGATATACAATGTTTGGAGAGCTTGTATTCCCTGTCTGGAGAGGACGAAGCAGCGATAAAATATAATTAACTCTGAACTGATCTAAATAACTTTTATCTACCCTGACAGAATGGCACCTTGAGACGAAACTTCTATTAATTTATAAATCTTCCGTTGCACATGTAATATTCATTTTATCCTGTATAAATATGGGAGTTCTTGGAATAAAGCAAATGTTTTTTATTCTTCATCAAGTCTCGTTGATGTTTAGGTGCTGCTATAATTACTGAAGCTGTCCTGCTGGAAATGGAGGGACATTGACGGAAATACCCCGGCCGAGTTTCAAGCTCTGTCACAAGAGGTAAAGCGGGTTTTACTCAAGAGAGTTTACAATCTAGGCCAGTGTTCTGCAACCTTTTAGCACCTGCGGCCTGGCGAAAAGAGGAGAACTATTTCAAGGACCGGCATTAGCCAGAGGAAAAAAACAAAAAACAATGCTATGTGTGAGGGGTGGTGGGGGGAGCAGTGTGTGTGTATAGGGGAGATTAATAAATATAGAAACATAGAATGTGACAGCAGATAAGAACCACTCAGCCCATCTAGTCTGCCCAATTTTCTAAATACTTTCATTAGTCCCTAGCCTTATCTTCTAGTTAGGATAGGCTTATGACTATTCCATGAATGCTTAAACTCCTTTACTGTGTTAACCTCTACCACTTCAGCTGGAAGGCTATTCCATGCATCCACTACCCTCTCAGTAAAGTAATACTTCCTGATATTATTTTTAAACCTTTGCCCCTCTAATTTAAGACTATGTCCTCTTGTTGTGGTAGTTCTTCTTTTAAATATAGTCTCCTCCTTTACTGTGTTGATTCCCTTTATGTATTTAAATGTTTCTATCATATCCCCCCTGTCTCGTCTTTCCTCCAAGCTATACATGTTAAGATCCTTTAACCTTTCCTGGTAAGTTGTATCCCGCAATCCATGAACCAGTTTAGTAGCCCTTCTCTGAACCCTCTCTAAGGTATCAATATCCTTCTGAAGATATGGTCTCCAGTACTGTGTACAATACTCCAAGTGAGGTCTCACCAGTGTTCTGTACAATGGCATGAGCACTTCCCTCTTTCTACGGCTAATACCTCTCCCTATACAACCAAGTATTCTGCTAGCATTTCCTGCTGCTCTGTTACATTATTTCTGATGACTTAAAGGTAGGCAGACAATCACCCCCAAATCCCTTTCCTCAGATGTTGAGGTTAGGACTCTATCAAATATTCTGTACTCTGCCCTTGGGTTTTTATGTCTAAGATGCATATATATCTTTATTTTTAGTGCTAGCGGGCCGGAGATCTCTGATCTCCCCTCCGGTCCTGCAGGGCTGGCAGGGGAGAGGGAGGCACAATTCCCAGTGCTATCATAAGATCATAGCACCGGAGAAATATTGAGCGGCAATTTATTGCCAGTCTGTGAAAGCTTTTACCCAACGGTATAGTCGGGTGAAAGCTTTTGCGGAACGGCAATAAATTCTTGCGGACCAGTGGTCAAAGACCACTGATCTAGACAATACATGATCCTTTAAGCCTTGCAAGTTTCTTCACTAATTTGCAGTATGATCCTTATCACCACTCTGCCGGTGACTTCCTCCTGTCCACTGCTCGCACCCTTACTGCTAATGCTGAACTTCTCGCGGTTGTCTCCTTTCCTTTGGAACAGCCTGCTTACCACCTTTAGACTCTCCCCTAGTCTTCAATCATTTAACAAGTCCCTCCTCAAAATCCATGGGGATATAATGAACATTTAATCTAACACAGGGGTGTGATTACTATATAATATAACATGGGAGTGTAATAACTGATATACCAAGGGGGTGATAACTGTGATATAACTATGGGGGTATAATAAACATGTAATATAACACAGGGGTGTGATTACTGTATGATATAACCTAGGGGTGTGATCACTATATGATATAACAACGGGGTGTGATTACTATATGATATAACATGGGGTGTGATAACTATATGATATAACATGGGGTGTGATTACTTTATGATATTACTGGGGGGTGTGATTACTTTATGATATAACATGGGGGTGATTACTTTATGATATAACATGGGGGGGTGATTACTTTATGATGTAACATGGGGGTGATTACTTTATGATATAACATGGGAGGTGTGATTACTTTATGATATAACATGGGGGTGATTACTTTATATAACATGGGGGTGATTACTTTGTAGTATTACTGGGGGTGATTACTTTATGATATTACTGGGGGTGTGATTACTTTATGATTTATGGGGGTGTGATTACTTATGATGTAACATGGGTGTGATTACTTTATGATGTAACATGTGGGGTGATTACTTTATGATGTAACATGGGGGTGAATTACTTTATGATGTAACATGGGGGTGATTACTTTATGATATATATTACTGGTGGATTACTTTATGATATAACATGGGGGTGTGATTACTTTATGATGTAACATGGGGTGATTACTTTATGATATAATAACACATGGGAGGTGTGATTACTTTATGATATAACGGGGTGATTACTTTTATATAACATGGGGTGATTACTCTGGGGGTGATTGCTATGATATTACTGGGGGTGATTACTTTATGATGTAACATGGGGTGTGATTACTTTATGATGTTAACATGGGTGTATGATGTAACATGGGGGTGAGATTACTTTATGATGTAACATGGGGGTGATTACTTTATGATGTAACATGGGGGGTGATTACTTTATGATATTACTGGGGTGTGATTGCTTGATGTAACATGGGGGTGATTACTTTATGATGTAACATGGGGGTGTGATTACTATATGATGTAACATGGGGGTGTGATTACTTTATGATATAACATGGGGGTGTGATTACTATTATGATGTAACATGGGGGGTGATTACTTTATGATATTACTGGGGGGTGTGATTACTTTATGATATTACATGGGGGCTGTCAATCACTGTAGCCACGCCCACTCCCCTATAATGTCCGCCCTCGGAGCCCCGCCCCGGAAGTGAGATGTCCGCCATGTCTCTGGAGTCGGTGCGGTACGGCCGGGGGTCTCTCCGGGTCCTGAACCAGCTGCTGCTGCCGCAGAGGAGCGAGTATGAGCCGGTTACCGCGGTGCAGGAGGGAGCCCGAGCCATCCGGGACATGAAGGTCAGAGGGGCGTGGCTTCCGGAGAGGGCGTGGTCACACGGGAGGGCATGTGTGTAATAGCCAATGAGATTAGAGCGGGGCGGGGCTGCCCGGAACCACGTGACTGGCTGCCTTCCTGACTTGTCAACACGTGGGGTTTAATGTATGACGTCACACATGGTGTCCCATGTCATAAATCTGACGTCACTGTCTCAGTATTATCAGTCCTGGTTTTTATTTCCTAACTGAGTGCTGGATAGTTAATTCATACATAGTATAAATAATACAAAATGGCATCTCCATGGAGACAGATATAATGTCTGAGCTGCTAGCACCATACTAGCATCAATCAGTGTTTACCAGGATCAATGTCCGCCACAAACCATCGGTTACTTACAGAGCTCTTATTGGAGGAGATATGGCTGCGTGACGCTGTGCGTGGCGGCTTACAAACACTTATTATTATTATTATTATTGGCATTTGTTTAGTGCCAACTTATTCTGCCTTACTATAATATACAGGGGAAATTTAACAATAAATGAGACCATTACAAAATGTTACAGAAACAGTGCGTTTACGAGGATCCTGCTTTAAAACGCTTACAACACTTCACATATAACATATAGTTTATAAAACAATTGAAGGGACACTATAGTCACCAGAACAAATACAGCTTATTGCATTTGTTCTGGTGAGTAGACTCATTCCCTTCAGGCTTTTTGCTGTAAACACTGTCTTTTCAGAGAAAATGCAGTGTTTACATTACAGCCTAGTGATAACTTCACTGGCCACTCCTCAGATAGCTGTTAGAGATCCTTTCTGGGTCATGGCTGCCTAAAATGAATCCAAACATTCAGTGTCTCCTCCCTCTGCATGCAGACACTGTACTTTCCTCATAGAGATTAATTGATTCAGTTCATCACCATGAGGAGATGCTGATTGGCCAGGTCTGTGTTTGAATCATGCTGGCTCTGCCCCTGATCTGCCTCTTTGTCAGTCTCAGCCAATCCTATGGGGAAGCATTGTGATTAGTTGAGAGAATCACTTCTGATGATGTCAGCCAAGCAGGCAGATCGGGGCAGAGCAGCAGCAGACCGTAACAAAAGTTGGATTTTACTATATTTAGTAGGGTTTGACAGTGTTTTTAAAGGGACACTGTCGTCACCAAACAACTTGAGCTCAATGAAGCAGTTTTGGTGTATAGACCATGCCTTTGAAGTTTCACTGCTCAATTCACTGCCGTTTAGGCATTAGATCACTTTTGTTTCTGTTTATGCAGCCCTAGTCACACCTCCCCTGGCCGTGGTTGACACAGCCTGCATGGAAACAAAATGGTTTTATTTTTAATCAGAAGTAGCTTACTTTAAAAGTTTTTGTCTCCTGCTCTACAATTTGTACTTTAATAACATGCAATAGGCTCCTGTAGAGTCTAGCAAGCATTGACAGAGCAGGAGATAAGAAATTTTAAATAAAACTGAATTTGCAGTAAAAGTATAAACATTAGATGGCACTTTACAGGAAGTGTTTAGGAAGGCTGTGTAAGTCACATGCAGTGGAGGTGTCTAAGGCTGCATAAACATGGAGATTTAACTCCTAAATGGCAGAGAATTGAGCAATGTGACTGCAGTGGCCTGATCTATACACTAGAACTGCTTAATTAAGCAAAAGTTGTTTTGGTGGCTATAGTGTCCCTTTAACAATATAAGGTCAGGAATACATGTTTGTGTTCCTGACCCTATTGTGTTCCTTTAAAAACTTTTATGTAGAGTCCTATAATATTAAACCTTCTACTCCACAGTGCCCTTGGCAGCTTACCAGTTTGGGCCCCCATCACTCTTACTATAAAGAAGGTGAAAGTGGCTAAGATTGGTGAACAATCTTCATGGTGCCAGTGTTCCTTTTAGCCCATCAGCCTTGGCAGCTGCCTTACGGATAATCTAGCATTGCTGCGGAGCTGTCCTGTGCAGGCAGCTGCAGTTAAAATGTTTGATCTCACACTGATGCTCTCAGTCCACACCTCTAGACCAGTTAGCTGTAATAAAACTGTAATATATTTCAAAACTGTGGCAGAATAAAATAATATATCTTGTATTATTCCATTTTGTTCTTGCCCTTGCCTGATTATCGGATCTGTATAGACATTTATACAGGCTGTATACATGAAAACTTAAAATGGTTTTAAAAGGTTACTCCAACCACCATGATCAGATCAGTAATTTGAAGTGGTCATGTGGTAGGAATCTGTATGTGCATTGTTTCTGCTTGAAACGCTGCACCTTGATAGATATAATCACTTTGTGCTTGGGGGGGCTAGATGCATCCGAGGCCCCCATGACTTTAAGTTTGTTCCAGACTGGCTGATGTCAGTTCTGTCCAAAAATGACATCATTCGTCCGCATACACAGCAGATGAAATGATCATCTCACTTGCTACTTGCAAGGAGAAACTTGTTTTTCGCTTTCGTCTCCCTTCATAGGTGAAATCGCTTTTTAAAAAATGGAAAAAATCCCCTCTCTCCCCTTGTTGGCTCAGAATGCACGCATACAATATGAGCTGGTGAAACACTCCAATCAAATGCTTCTCTGTTAGAAGCAATTGAATGGACCGCACAAGTGCAGGGATGACGTCATATGTAGGAGTGGAGGTCCGCTCAGAGAGACTCGCCTAGCACTGAATTACAGGTAGATTTGAATTCTTTTTTTGCAAATTTAAATGGGGGAACCAGCCAGTAATGCCCAATAGGACACAGTAAGTTAAAAATAAATGTCTATAAAAGGGTTACTGTAACCCTTTAAATCAGAAGTACAATACTTAAGAATAAAATACTTATGAATAAGAATATTCATCTTTAATGAATGTATTTTACCCAGCCATGATATCTCCAGCTCCCTCCATCTGTCCATCTCCTTCTGTAGTTCTGGACAGACTTTTGCCGAGTTACACGCATGCATGTTCGACAGGTTCTCGGTTAAGCTATTAACCAAGTAAGCCGCGTGTGATTCCCTCCACTCAAAATTGAAGGCATCCCTCAGACCATCCACCACAGGCCGTGGAACATATAAGGGCAAAGCCTGTGTCTTAGTTTCATTAAGTTTATAATAGCAAACAACCCCAAATTGTTTTAATATGTGCATCAAGAAATCAAGAGACGCAACCAGGTTCCTTAAAGACAAAATTATATAGTCTGCAAAGAGCCAAATCTAATGAGTGACACCACCGATTGCAACACCCTTTATCTTCGAGTCATTCCTAATTAGTTCGGCCAGGGGTTCCATCTCCAGAATAAATAATAAAGGACAGGGGACAACCTTGTCTCGTACCATGGTAGTTTCAGGTGATCATGCTCTCCTTCTTCAAACTCTTCAATCACTTGGTCTCTGTGACACAGCTCTCTCGTGGTTTTCCTCTTCTCTCTCCCAACGCTCATTTAGTGTCTCCTTTTCTAATAATACCTCCTCCCCTTGTCCTTTTTCAGTTGGAGTCTGTCCTTGGTCCCCTTCTATTTTCTCTTTATACTGCCTCTCTTGGCAAACTTACCTCTTTTGGATTCCACTACCACCTGTTCGCTGATGACACCCAGTTATATCTCTCCTCCCCGGACCTTTCCTCTGCCGTCCTGCAACGTGTCACTGCTTGCCTTTCTTCCATCTCTGACTGGATGTCCTCCCCGCTTTCTGAAACTCAATCTCTCTAAAACCGAGCTCCTCGTCTTTCCTCCTCCTAATACTGATTCCCCTCTTTCGCTCTCCCTTCAAGTTTGTGATACCCACATCAGTCCATCCTTGCAAGCGCGCTGTCTTGGTGTCATACTTGATTCTGGCCTCACCTTTGAGCCACACATCCAGCATGTTGCCAAATCCTGTAGATTCCATCTTAAAAACATAGCCCACATCCGCCCATTTCTTACACAAGATGCTACCAAGGAGCTTGTCCATGCTCTAGTAATTTCCTGCATGGATTACTGTAACCCTCTCCTGATCGGTCTTCCGAAAAGCCGTATTGCCCCGCTACAGTCCATAATGAACGCTGCTGCCAGACTGATTTTCCTCTCTAGTTGGTTCTCTCACACCTCACCCCTCTGCCAGTCCTTACATTGGCTCCCTGTATGCAATAGGAGTCAATTCAAGGTACTAATTCACACCTATAAAGCACTGAACAACTCTAGCCCCTCTTATATCTCCTCACAGATCTTTAGGTATGTCCCTTCTCGGTCTCTCCGCTCTACCCGTGACCACCTCCTGTCCGTTGTCCGCACCCGTACGGCCAACTCACGCTTGCAGGACTTCTCGCAGGCGGCTCCCTTCCTATGGAATAGCCTGCCTACCACCATCAGACTCTCCCCTAGTCTTGCATTTTTTAAGAAGTGCCTTAAAACCCATCTCTTTCGGAAAGCTTATGGCCTCTCAGAGTAACCTCTACCTCACATACCTGTCTCTTGCTCTCTCCTAAAGGGCAGCCCACCTTATTTGACTGCAAATTCCTGTCCTAATGTGTTTTACACCCCACCTCCTATAGAATGTAAGCTCGATTGAGCAGGGTCCTCTTCAACCTATTGTTCCCGTAAGTTTATTTGCAATTGTCCTATTTATAGTTAAATCCCCCCCTCTCATAATATTGTAAAGCGCTACGGAATCTGTTGGAGCTATATAAATGGAAATAAAAATAATAGTAATTTATTTTCAAGTTCCAAAACCAAGTTGTCAATTAATCTCCATGGTCTGTCTGGAGTCACCGAGAGGGACTCAGGAACATATAACCAATTGATGTCAAATATTTCAGATCTTAATACAGTATGCAAAGTTTCCTTATTCACCAAAAACCTATCAATACGTGAGAACATGTTATACTGCACTGAATGATAAGTATAGTCTTTTTTTATTTTTGCAGTGCATAAGGTAGGTACACACAGGCCTGAGGTACCCCGACAGCAATCCTCTGGCATCATAGCTCGCATTACAATCAGGGTATTAGAGTTAACATGCACAGTTTTATATTATATGAGACATGCTTAAAGTTGAATATTATAAGAGATGCTTAAAGTGAATCAATCAAGTTTTTGTTTGCAAGTGTTGTTTAAACATGGGAGATAAGATTTAGTGAGGTCTGTCCAGCCACCATTCCCGCCACAGGCTAGTTGCAAACACATTGTGTTGAGTTAAGTGGCTAGGAGACAGATTGGGTTAGATAGTTTGGGGTTAACCAGCTAGTCTAGGAACGTGTAAACATGGAAAGCATCACTAACTACAGAGACACCGCGGTTATCACTTAAGGTTCAGCATAGTTATATAGGCGTCTGGCATAAGGGTTATATAGGATCCCTTGTCATGTTGTCACAAGGCGGCTAAAAGGGGAGGGAAGTAGAAAGGAGACATAAGGCACACAAGTGGTACACCTCTCTCAACACTGGGGGTAGCAGCATGGCATGGAGTCGCCTTGGATTTCCTAAGAGTACCTCACCCTATGCCCCTAACAGTCCAGGCTTGGAAGCACTGTTCCTTCTCAGGACGACCACCACTGATGCTCCAGGCTTGGAAGGGGGCTAGTGACCAGTGTCCATGGATCCGCCTACTGCCAGAGGCTAGATTTCGTGCCCCCAGGGTCCCCGTAGCTTGGTTGCCCCTTAGGGTGTATGGACGGCTACCTGGTTTGCATTCCAGGCGGGCCCCCGGCCTAGAAGAGTAGCAGGAAGCTGGTGTAGCTGTAGGCTTTGGTGGAGTACTTGGAGGGGTGATTTTCCATTTCGCCTCCAGCCTGACACAAGGGGTTGCCTCAGTGACTGCTGGTGCAGGTATTGTTGATTTTCCATGGGTCCCAGGCTTGGTTCTTTTTGGTTGCGCTTTGCATGCTGCCCTCTGCTGGAGCCATAGGGGTCTCCCGCCTCGTCGCCATTTTGGGGCCTTCATCCATGGTGGGACTGCAGGCATCCGTTGCTTGTTTAGGGATGGCGGTGAGGGAGAGTGGTCATTAGGCTGCCGCTGGAAGAGAGATGCATCCTCTCCTCCAGGTTGCGCCAGAATGTAGCAAAGGCTCTGTCTAGCCTGACCAGGATGTCTGCCTGCTCTGGTGCAGTGTCCGGGTGCCTCGTGGCATCCGCCATATTAGCTGGGTCGGGAGATGTGCCCGTGGCTCTGGTATCTTTGTCCACCTTTTGCTGTGGGTCAGAGTGGTTTCCCATGGTTGGACCGGGATCACCCCTACCGGTCCAAAGGGGGGGCTAGCTGGGTGCCTGCTCCGCTGTATTAGCCCGTGTGCTTCTCAGAGCAGGGAGGTCGGCCGCCCCTCCTGCCTGGTGCTCAGCGGGCCGCATGGTTCCAAGTGTGCCGTTCGTGAGCTGCAGTCAAGCTTCTGCCCTCAGTAGTTTCTTACTGCTCGTTTAAGAGGCAGGTAAGGTTTTGGCTGGGTCTTGGATCGAGGTAAATAGGCTGAAAAATCGCTTTTTTGCCGAATATGAAGAGGAGCTCATGCAAGTCACGTCTCTACAGCATGACGGTCAGGCTCCGCCCCCCCATAAGTATAGTCTTTTTTTACTCGCGTGAGTCACTCACCGTGCATCATATACCCATAGAAAAAAGCTATTGAGAACATCTCTGTGCCAAACTTTCACTGTCACGCCTTTCAGACAAAGAAACAGTCTCTGTCATTATATCCAAATCATGATCAATCACAAAGTTTGTATCACCGCACAAAATCAGTCTCCCATTGCATTCATCCAAAACCTTCTTAACAATGTTATTTAAAAATTTTAATTGGCCCGCATTTGGAAAGTAAATGTTAGCCACTGTGTAAGTTATGTTGTTAGTCTTGCCTTGTCAGGGGTTCAGGAATTTCCTGGAAGTCTTATTTTTGCGCCACCATGCACATGGTCCCATGCCCAAAACAGTTCCATACACTCGACGACAAAACACAATTTAAGATGGCCACCGCCACATGTTTGAATCTGTTCCAGTTAAAAGTCCGAGGGGCAGAAACAGTAGTTTTGAACATGGGTTATCACAGGGCCCATAGTCCCAGGGTAGGAGGCTGGCAAACAGGCCCCTCCAAAAACTCATGGCAAAACTCCCTTAAAAAGGGGGGTTTGTCACACATGCAGAGCCCTCAATACACCAATTGATATTAGATCAGCATAGTTTCTCCGCAATAACAATGAAAACATAGATGAAAAGAGAAAAATGCAATAAAAATACAAATAAATCAAACACATTTCAAAAAGGGGGGGGGGGGAACCGGATTGCAAAAAAGTATCTACAAAAAAATATCAGGCCAACAGCGAGATGCTTCAGAGAAAAAATGTAAACACCACGGTGTCGGGTAAAAAAATAAAAAAAGATTTAGGCGTGGCATTTGGGGGTATATTAAAGTTCGGTGGTAGAGCGAAACATATAGTTCTTACAAAGATACTGCAATAAATACATACACACGTTGCAAAATAATAACTTTGAAAATCAGGTACACCCAAACCACCATTCACTCTGAGATGTTGCTGTATAGACAACTTGATCCGATTTTAGATTTGTCTGACCAAATATATTTTATCATAGCCGAAGTAAGTTTCTTAAAAAAGGAAATAAAAATAAACTGTTTATTCAAGTAATTTCCTGAAAACTTTACCAAAGTGGATAGGATAATGGCAGGCCACATCTTGATAGCGACCACTATGGTAATACCACGTTATTGGAGATCTGACGTAGTTCCTGCTATTAAGGAGGTATTAACACGGGCCTTAGAGAATGAATGCTATGAGATGCACCTCAGATTGCCATCAAACACAACAGAATCATTAACTTACCATTGGAACATATGGGAGGGTAATTCAAACGAAATTATTCTTTGATTGTAGTTTATTTGCCTCTCCTTTTTGCTCTGTTTGTGCACTTTTTATCACCGGTGCATGTGGAGTGCTTGTACACCTTATTTGACACTATGTAGTGTTTTTCATAAAGCAAACGTTATATATATATATATATATATTCTTTATTCCATATATTTCATTGTTTTACCTTTCAATAAAAAACATTTGATAAGTACAATACTACCACTAAGAATGAAAGTTATTATATATATATATATTATTTTAAATCAAACATTATTATTATTATTAAATCAATATGGTTAATGCTGCCATGTTTTCAATAAGGAAAGTAAAACAAACGTATGTGACTTTATCAAAGTTGGATTTATGGGAGTTTCTGTCATTTTTCTAGGTGCGGGGAGCTCCAGCTATTGCCATTGTAGGATGTCTCAGTCTTGCTGTGGAGCTGGCCAATAATCCGCCATGTGAAACGCCTGCCTTAATGACATTTGTCCGGGAATCCCTAGATCTCCTGATTGGCGCCCGCCCCACCGC
Organism: Pelobates cultripes; assembly: GCA_933207985.1. Lineage (NCBI taxonomy): Eukaryota > Metazoa > Chordata > Amphibia > Anura > Pelobatidae > Pelobates > Pelobates cultripes. Next base: position 31,327,838 of record OW240914.1, read on the forward strand.
TGTCAACATGAAGAAAGCAGCCGATGAACTGAACACATTCCTCGCTCGTGAAGCCGAAAAACCTGGATGTACGGTCCAAGAACTGACTGAAAGGTCAGAATGGGAATATTTTCACATTGGAGTATGTCCTCATCCAATAGGAGCAAAACACTCATAGTCTCTAACTTTAATACCCTCATCTATGGGATTCACAAAAAAATAGGCCAAGATACCATTTGAAGCATTTTGTTAAATTACACCTGATACTAATCAAACAATCTAACTTTTACTTCAGCATCATAAAGTGGGCAGAAGCTCTCCGGGAGAAAGACATAGACGACAATCGCAAGATTGGGGAATTTGGTGCGCAGCGCATACTGGAGAACGCAGGGTCCACGGAGGCCGTGTGTGTGCTGACCCATTGTAATACTGGGTCCCTGGCGACTGCCGGGTACGGCACCGCTCTAGGTAATTTATAGGAACGGGTTCTTTTTGGACATTATAATCTGTGATATCTGGGAGAGGTTTCTCTCTGTTAAAATTCTTTAGCTAAAAATATAGAACTGTCTTTTGTAGGTCAATCTCTACTTGTTAGCTTCTGTTTTCTCAAACGTCTTTAATGCTGGCTTTCTTTAGGATAGATATCCTCCCTACTCTTGCTCTTTAACCCCACCAGGTATCTGCTCTTTCATACACTTTTACTCGAATAATACTTTCTCTTTTCTGGCCAGGTGTAGTGTAAAGTCTCTGCCATGCTCATGATTTGTTTCTGGAACAGGTGTGGTTCGGTCACTCCATACCCTTGGTCGCCTGTCTCACGTCTTCTGCACGGAAACTCGTCCGTACAACCAAGGGTCCAGACTTACTGCTTATGAGTTGGTGTATGAGAAGATTCCAGCCACCCTTATCACAGACAGCATGGCGGCCGTCACAATGCGAGAACGTCGGGTCTCTGGTGAGTGGTGACGAGCCCTGGGAAGATTCTCAGCAGAGGCAAAGCTTTCTATACAAAACAAGCATGCCCATTACTCCTTGTTTTAACATCCGAACAATAACAAAATGTCCTAAGGCACAAACACAAGTTCGATGTTTGCTGTCTCGTGAAATACTATCATCCATAGATCAAAATGGAATACCTGCTAATGTGTACCTGCTATGATTTAAAGATGAGAAATATATTCTATTCAAGTGCTGTTATAATTGCTAGAAAATGTGTATATTTTATTTACCTGTCAATCCATTCTCTGAATAGCGAGCTATGCTGATAATTGAATGACCGTAGAATGCTAGATAACCTTCACCCAGGTTTCCTAAGCATACCTCCCAAGGATGCCAACATGCTGACTTCACACCCACAAGCCTGGCATCATGGCAAAATCAGTAGTGCTGGATATGGTATAACTATAACCACTCACACAATTTTTTGCAGTTATCCATTTTTAATTTGTTTGTGTTTTTCATTTTCTAACCCAATCACCCTTAGATCTTTTTCCAGCCAAGTTTATGCTTGGTAAATGCTTTTATATATACTGTATAATATGCTTTGGTTTATCGTAACGTCTGTTTATCCTATGATTCCCCTCTTTATTTTTCTTCCAGCTGTCGTGGTGGGAGCAGATAGAGTGGTTGCCAATGGTGACACGGCCAATAAAGTTGGGACGTATCAGCTGGCGATACTTGCCAAGCACCATGGAATCCCCTTCTATGTCGCTGCACCAAGCACATCCTGTGACTTCAGCCTACCCACCGGTGCCAGCATTGTCATTGAGGAGAGGCCGAGCAATGAGCTGACAGACATCAATGGGACCAGAGTGGCTGCCCCAGGTAAGAGCAGGGAGCCCTAAATGATGTAGCTCAGGGCTAAACATATATAGACCTGAGCTATTAGCCAGGCCTTAAATTACAATCCACTGCAAGTCTGGAGGGTCCACGGCAAACCCCAAGGGTGAAATTCTACTTGTCGCGGCTACATTTTCACTCACCAGTGGCCTGTGTTCAAAGGATTATTCCAATTGGTGAAATGATGGGAGAACTATACTGAGAAAGATCTGGCTTTGTGAGTAAAATTATATATTAATTTGTCTCTCAGTTTGTGCTAAAGGGAGTATTCTTTGTGGTTGTAGATAAGACATTCCATCAGGGCCAGAGGAATCTAAGCAGAAATAGAGAATAAGGGTGGTCCACTTCTTCTTCTTGGAAAAGTGGAGTGAAAAGAAAATGCACGGATTGCAAGAACTAGTTTGCTCAGTCCCATGGACAGTCTAGTTGCCCTCCAGGCCTTGACTGGAGCATAAAGAGTGAATCTTGAGAGAGGAGAACACATACTGTGTAGTAGGAGTAAATTAATAGGGAAGAATTGTTGATCGATGGACATGACCAAATGAGAGTGCCTTGAGGTGAGTCTGTCTAGTGCGTGCTGGTCTCTAATCCATGATGTTTGGCAGACTGATTCCCATATTGAATTTCAGTTGCTGCAGTTGTTAGTGCTATCATTGGGTGTTTGTGACCCTGTAGGAAGAAGGAAAAGAGCCTATTACATTGCTGCATTTTTTTGTTTGTTTTTCCTTGTTTGGAGAGATGTTTAAGGTGGGATTGAAACATATGGAGGAATGCTGGTGCGATTTTAAAGATTTTTAAATGGGTGGCCAAAGTCCGTCAATGTAATTGGTAAGAGTATCCAGGCGGCAATTTTCTGCTCCATGTCTGAAATACTAATACTTTATTTGGTCATATTCAGTGGTGTATTCTGGATTTGTGCTGCCCTACCACACCTAAATTCGGGCACCCCCAAAATCTAGATTTGACCCCCCAATTCATGTCAAGGCCACTTTTTTGACTGACAGACACATGCCCTCATTGATAAATGCATTGATATACACTCACTGACAGATACAGTCATTGGCACACACATACAGTCATTGGCACACACTGTTTAACCAACACACACTTTCACTGACAGACACACACTGACACACCCACTCACTGACAGGCACACACTCTCTCAGATTCACATAAAATGACATACACACACGCACAGGCACACCCATTCTCACTCACAGACACACACTGACAGCTACACTCACTCACTCACAGTAAGGTGGACAGCCCCAGAATACAAGGCAAGCAAGGCATTTGTCTGGGAGCTTGGGTGGCATTTTTGGCGCCCCCCTGCCTTGTTTGCCTTGTGGTAAATACATCCCTGGTCATATTAAGGTAATAAGGCTATTGGTTGGGAAGGTTCCCAGATATATTAGGTGAGTGCGCGTCTGTTTTGGATTCTGACCGGATTGGGTCCCTGGTGTGATTCCCAGAACGTATTGCCATAGCTGTGGGCCCAGGAGGAGGCATGTAGTGGGAAAGGCAAAACCGAAACCATAAAACTGAAAATACAAAAACAAAGTTAAGCTCCCCACAGAACCATGGAAACAGATTGTTACTGAGAACTTGGAGCCTAAGCCGTCACCATGAATATTGTAGAAATCTCCCCATAGATCCATGGAAACAGATTGTTACTGAGAACTTGGAGCCTAAGCCGTCACCATGAATATTGTAGAAATCTCCCCATAGAACCATGGAAACAGATTGTTACTGAGAACTTGGAGCCTAAGCCGTCACCATGAATATTGTAGAATTCGGCTTATTCCTGCTCTTAGCTGGGGTGTCCAAACTGTAGGTCTAGTTCAGATGGGTAAATCGTAAATTAACCAGGTACTGCTGCTGAAATGTTATGTTACTACCCACCAGCATGATTGGAGTGTATTCTCCAAGCAAGACCTCATTCACTTGGTACAGAGATTGCGAGTATGGTTGGAGAGGGGACATCTTGTCAGCAAGTTTGAGTCGAATTAGGACTTGTTTGGATTTGACTGAATTATTTGAAGAGCCAATTTCATGTGCGGAGGAACCAGAGAGCCAGACAAATAACGGAGTTAGGTTGTAGAATATGTGACAAAGTGACAAACTCAGAGCAGAAGATATCCACTAGGTGGCGCCAGCAGTGCAGAATAACGTGCACATTTTGCACCAACATGGGAAAAACTTTTTGAAGAAGGAATATATTTTATAGGTTATATCTGACACATCTGGAAAAGCCCGAGGAATTATAGGAATGACCATACAAAATGACCACCATTATTGCTGAATACAAATAATCTGTAGAAGATAGAGGAATTCTCAGAAGCATGTTCTTAGCCATCCTGTGCAGATATCTATTTAGGTGGTGACCTCCCTCTACACAAGCTAGCTTTCAAAATTAGAGCCAATATATAGTGTGGCCTCAAACGTTGAAAATTTGGTAAGGCGCAGTTCATGAGGTATTCATAATAAGATTTGTGCCAGTCTTATAAAGGGATGAGGTTGGGAAGAAGTGTGGGAGTCTTAGATGATGGTAGCTGGCCTTGAGGCCTATTCACGATTTTCATTTTAGAAATGGACCCAAAAAGTACAGCTTGCGTTTCCTTCTGAGCGAAGATGACAGTCGTGCACTGCAGCATGAGCCACAGATTTGTCTGTTGGTGTACTGGTCAGCTTGACCAGAGACTGAGGAATAATGTAGGGGATGGACCACTGGTTGGGTGAACAAAATTGACACAATGGTGTGTTTGGTGCTTCGTATTGGCATCACTATCACAGCTTGGTGCAGAGTAGGATCCCAGAGGAGAAGTAGTCTTCGGCACAAAGAATTGCAATACCTGATGTTCTAGATTGTGTGGAATAGTTAGGAAACGTAGGGCCACCAATGGCAAAAGACTTGTTCATATAGCAAAGGCGTATGTCCATCCTCTGTAGATTTTCCCAGAGAAGTCCAGATGCACTGTTTTAGTGGATTTGTCTGATGCTATAGACAGACTCCTCTATTAAAAAAAGAAGAGACCTCCAATCAGGAGCTTCTCATTCTCAACTATGGAGTTTTTTTTTTCTGATCCCATAATCCTCTCTTAGTAGATTAGTAACGCATCCTATAAGAGCAGTTCCAATCCTCATACGATGAGTGGAACTGTTTTATAAACTGACAAGAGACATGCAGTTCAGTTTGTTGAATTGTGCTTGTTCAGTGATTGGTCACTGCGCACTTAGAGCATCATGGGAAACCTTTGTAAACAAAACTTGCAGGTACTGGTGCCAAGAAATGTTTTGTACTAACCTTTCCGAAACAAGCCTTTGTAAATAAGATGGCTGTATTTTAACAAAGGAGCAGTAGACCCTTACCTTTTCATATTTATCATGCTTTTGAACTTGCATGTGTCTTGTGTGTTATAGTTTATTTTAGTTTATTTTTTTACTCTGGACAAGTATCTAATTAATTTTTCACCTCAATGTTTCAGGCATCGGCGTCTGGAATCCAGCATTTGATGTTACTCCCCACGAACTGATCACTGGGATAATTACAGAGCAAGGTGTCTTTAAACCTGATGAGCTAAAGGATGGCCTGACCCGGTTTTAGTGACGCTGCATGCAGTATATGTTATTGTGAGCGCACTTTCTGTGTAACACTAAACTGCACAAAATGCTACCTGGAACCTCCGACTTGTGTTCTAATGTAAAATGCCATCTATTTACTGTACTGGCTGACCTCACTGTGATCCTGTAATTTTTGTAATAAAATGTTCTGAATTCGTAACTGGCTTGAGTCTGAGATTTCATCCTATATATATTTTTTTGTTGTTGTTGTTTTAGTCTTGCTTTTTTTTAACCCTTTAAGTAGAGGGTTACCAAGTTGTAGCAGAGCTCCCTGTACCCCGACTGGGTACCTCCGCCAAGGACCTCTTCCTAGCTGGAACAGGGAAAAAACCTCAGCGCTTCTGCCCCAGTCGCCGTGGCTTGACTGGAGTCGTCCTGGAGCCTCTCCATCCTGGAACTGGGTAGGGGACTAGCTCTAATCCCTCCCTGGAACTGGACGACACACAGTCCTAGGAGCTCTAGTCCTTACAAGGACTTTCCCCCGCCGCATCCTCCACAAGCCAGAACAATTTTCTGAGCAGTTATTCTAGCCCTTCCCCTCCCAGTAACTAGAGGACACATTGTTCTGGGAGTACAACTGGTTTAATGATCCAAACTCTGCCTTTTTATACCCAGACCCCAGCAGGGGGTCTCCATTGTCTTCACTACAAGCCCCTCCCAGGAATCTCTGGGACTGGTCGATAATTGCGTTTAAAGACTGGTAACCTAATTATCTCCTAGGAACAGAGAGGCAAACCCAAAAATATAAAAACACTAAAATACTCCAAAACATGATAACCTTAAATAACCCCAAAAAATAAAATATCTTTTAAATAGCCCTGTTCTCCATAAGCGCTCCGATCCATGCAGTGTAGGGGAAACGCCACTGTGTTAACGTTTTTTTACCGACCGCACACGTGGTCCTATGCCCAAAATAAATCCAGGGCGTTTGGTGCTTTTGCCAGTCAACTTTCGGGAGCTCCTGCGACTGCAATACAGGGTGCTCCGCCTGGTTCTTATGTAGCGATTGTTCCCCTTAGTCTCAGGAACCGCACGGTCACCTCATCTTGACAACAGTTCTATAACATTCGCGGCTAAGTCCCGCTGAGGTGACCGGGAACCCACAAAGTCTTAATGCCGAATTTAGTTCCATAGCGGTCGCGGCTAAGTACCGCTGGAACTATTCATGGATTTGGTTAATCGAACAGCTGCCAGAATGTCAGCGTTCGGTCTATTCGCATGAAGGGAAAGTGCCAAATGAAGGGCACCCAGAGAAAGGTGTTAATGGCGGCTGGGCAGAAAAAATTGTCCTAGACCTGGCCCATAGTTGGTGGGCAGGAGACCGGCTTCCACACTCCTCCAGGAGTCCATGGCAAATGTACATGGGAAGAAGCATTTGTCACACCAGTGACCATGACCACTTCTACTTTTTGAAGTGGTAATGGTGGTAGGAGTCTGTGTGTGCAGGGTGTGCAGGGTGTCTTTTTTAAACTTTGCATATACTGAGATATTTGTGCCTGGGATAGTTACTAACTTCCAAATATTAATTATGTGCAAAAAATACATCCGTCAGCTTATACTGCGTGCTGGCAATGGACTTAATTAACTTCACTTTGTTGGCAGAGTCTGGAAGGGGAAGTGTTTGTCCCTTCCCTTCTTTCTTCACTGAAGCCCTTCCAGTCTCCATGTACACTCCATTATTCATTTATTAATAAATGTATTTATTTTCCCTGCCTCCCTTCCTCTCTCCCCTCGTCGACTCAGGTGCATACACCATGAGACGATTAAACGGTCCAATCAATCATAATGGCTGGTAGAGTATATGTGTTATGTTGGTGATACAATTTTGGTTCTGGACTGTCCTTATGGTTGGGATAAGTGTGACATGCAAAGAGTGTAGGTTTTCTTTGCAAAAGCCCAAGTGAGCAAAAATATTAAGATCTGAGCGAAAGACAAGCTACTGAGTTAATATAAGCTCCTCTCCGTCCTCATACTCTCTGGTCTTTGTTCTTTATGAGAAGCCTCTTTTCGGACAGCCATGATGTCAAACCAGGGACTACTAAGCAGCGCCCAGCGCTGGATTTCAAGTCAGTTTTAGCTTCTTTATTTAAGCGTTTGTTTTGATGGGAATGCCCTTCTGGCAGATTGTGAAACAGTCCATGCAGAGACTCTGGCCAATCCTATTGAATGATGTCTATCTTAAAGGGACTCTTAAGTGCCTCCAACCCCTAGGATTAAATGAGGGCTTCTCATTTTCACCCTTTATTTAAACTGGCCATTGAGCTAACCTGCTTCCTTTATAGTATTTACTTACGAGATCCTGATCGTAATCATCTAGATGGTAAATTAGTATGTAAATGTATACCGTGTTTTAATTTTTATTTTTGCACTCATTTTTAAGCCCCTTAATCATAGTAAGCTTCCCCTGTATACAGTGCTCAAAAAAATAAAGGGAACACAAAAATAACACATCCTAGATCTGAATGAATTAAATATTCTTCTGAAATACTTTGTTCTTTACATAGTTGAATGTGCTGACAACAAAATCACACACAAAAAAAAAAATGGAAATCAAATTTTTCAACCCATGGAGATCTGGATTTGGAGTCACACTCAAAATTAAAATGCAAAAACATACTACAGGCTGATCCAGCTTTGATGTAATGTCCTTAAAACAAGTCAAAATGAGGTTCAGTAGTGTGTGTGGCCTCCACGTGCCTGTATGACCTCCCTACAATGCCTCTGCATGCTCCTGATGAGGTGGTGGATGGTCTCCTGAGGGATCTCCTCCCAGACCTGGACTAAGGCATCTGCCAACTCCTGGACAGTCTGTGGTGCAATCTGAAGTTGGTGGATGGAGCGAGACATGATGTCCCAGATGTGCTCAACTGGATTCAGGTCTGGGGAACGGGTGGGCCAGTCCATAGCATCAATGCCTTTGTCTTGCAGGAACTGCAGCCACATGAGGTCTAGCATTGTCTTGCATTAGGAGGAACCCAGGGCCAACGGCACCAGAATATGGTCTCACAAGGGGTCTGAAGATCTCATCTCAGTAACTAATGGCAGTCAGGCTACCTCTGGCGAGCACATGGAGGGCTGTGCGGCTCCCCAAAGAAATGCCATCCCACACCATTACTGACCCACTGCCAAACCGGTCACGCTGGAGGATGTTGCAGGCAGCAGAACGTTCTCCACGGCGTCTCCAGACTCTGTCACGTCTGTCACGTGCTCAGTGTGAACCTTCTTTCATCTGTGAAGAGCACAGGGTGCCAGTGGCAAATTTGCCAATCTTGGTGTTCTCTGGCAAATGCCAAATGTCCTGTACAGTGTTGGGCTATAAGCACAACCCCCACCTGTGGTCGACGGGCCCTTATACCACCCTCATGGAGTCTGTTTCTGACCATTTGAGCAGACACATGCACATTTGTGACCTGCTGGAGGTCAGTTTGCAGGGCTCTGGCAGTGCTTCTCCTGTTCCTCCTTGCACAAAGGCGGAGGTAGCGGTCCTGCTGCTTGGTTGTTGCCCTCCTATGTCTCCTCCACGTCTCCTGATGTACTGGCCTGTCTCCTGGTAGCACCTCCATGCTCTGGACACTACGCTGACCGACACAGCAAACCTTCTTGCCACAGCTCGCATTGATGTGCCATCCTGGATGAGCTGCACTACCTGAGCCACTTGTGTGGGTTGTAGACTCCGTCTCATGCTACCACTAGAGTGAAAGCCCCGCCAGCATTCAAAAGTGACCAAAACATCAGCCAGGAAGCATAGGAACTGAGAAGTGGTCTGTAGTCACTACCTTCATAACCACTCCTTTATTGCGGGTGTCTTGCTAATTGCCTATAGTTTCCACCTGTTGTCTATCCCATTTGCACAACAGCATGTTAAATTGATTGTCACTCAGTGTTGCTTCCTAAGTGGACAGTTTGATTTCACAGAAGTGTGATTGACTTGGAGTTACATTGTGTTGTTTAAGTGTTCCCTTTATTTTTTTGAGCAGTGTATTATACCATAGGTAATTTAATAATGTGCTAGTGTATGAGTAGATTCCATGTAGTCCCTTGATTTCCCTCTCACCTTCTGAGGGATTGAACTAAGGACATTAACACATTATCCTGGGTTCATGCTTCTAACTCTATACAAATATACAATTTATACAACTGTTTGTAGCTGCTTTTTCAGCAACTTGTCCTTTGAGGACTCGTTGAATAAAGGACAATGGTTAATAAAAGTGTATTCATACAAATAGATTTTGGGGGTTATATACTCCTCCATTGTATTTCCTTAAAACCATCAGGGGTTGATAAAAGGTTTTAGCCCTATAAATATATTATTTACACAATCATCCGGATTAACATCCTGATACCATTAGGATAGCTCCTGGGACTTTCTGCTATTTTCCCTTATGAGCACTTGTTGATTTATAGGCGACGGATAATAAAAATGCACTCCTACAAACTGATCTTGGGGGCAACATGCTCCTCCGTTTTACTTTCTTAAAGGGACACTCCAGGCACCCAGTTTTCATAAACTGCAATAATTACCTTATTACCTTGCAGGGTTAACTCTTCCTCTAGTGGCTGTCCAAATTTTTTTCTATTTTTTGGTTTATATTTAAGGAGGGGTTGTCTTTCTTTCTCAGCAATCAGCAAAAGGTTATATAAAAGAAGATTTAGATACAATAGAAAAAGAGATTGCTGAAAAAAAAAGAAAGAAAGACAACCCCTCCTTAAATATAAACCAAAAAATAGAAAAAAATTTGGAGATGAACAAAATGATAAGATAATTCCTTTGGTTTTTGATTTTAGTTCTAATAATAGAGCATTACAAAAGATAGTTAAAAAACATTGGTATGTTCTCAAAGAAGACCCAGAAATCCTTCCGTTTTTAGACTCTAAACCTAAATTCATTTTTAGAGGGGCAAGCAATTTTAGACAAATATTAACCAAAAGTTTTTTAGATAAAGATAAAATTGATAATAATTTTTTAAAGGGGAGTAAAGGGTTTCATTTTTGTGGTACTTGCCAAGGATGTTTATGCAAAACTAGTAAAAATAAAAAAATTACACAGTTTACGTCATTAATTACTAAAAGGGAATATAAAATTAAATCTTTTATTAATTGTTCGAGTAAAGGGCTAATTTATTTACTTACTTGCCCGTGTGGGTTACAATATATTGGTAAGACAATGCGCACTTTAAAAATCAGAATTAGAGAACATATATATAATATAAGACGTAAATTTATTAATCATAGTGTATCAAAACACTTTGCAGAAACCCATAATGGAGACCCGAAAGGTATTGAATTTGTGGGGATAGATCTGGTTAAAAATCACTGGAGAGGTGGAGATAAGGAATATACCTTGGGATTTACAGAGATGAAGTGGATGTTCGAAATGGACACCATGATCCCAAATGGTTTGAATGTGGATTTTGAAATTAATAAATATATTTAATGTTATTTATAGACTTACCCCTCTATTTTTTACTTTATCTTATAATTTTTTTATTTTTTTATTTTTTTTTTAATATATTTTTTATATTTTTTCTTAATTTCCCCTTTTTTTATTAAAATCTTTTAGAATTTTTTCTAAATTTTATTATTCTTTTTTAATTATTATTAGTAAATTATTAATCTTTTTTATTGTATTTATTTTTTCTTTTTCCTCCTTTTTTAGTACTTTTGTACATAATAATTTATTTTCCTCTTATTCTCCTAGATTATTTCTTTGTTTTAATTATTATCCGTAAGAAAACCGTTTGGGATCGATATTATATATGTATTTTCATTATTTTTGTTTTATTATTTATTTCTTGGTGATTTTTTCAGTTTTTAGCCTATTCATATTGTGTGCCGTTTAGAATACCCTTGTTTATATTATGACGGTTGTTGCACGTCATTTCGAGTGAACCGGAAGTGACGTGATCACGTGATGACGCAGGACACGTTTTTACGTCACACCCAGAAGTACAATGCCGCGAATGCGGCGGAAATTTGGCGCCAATATGGACAGATAAGAAGCTTCACGCCTGGAACAGTTATAGCACCTCTGATGAAGGCTCTTATGCCGAAACGCGTTAGGTGAACTCCAAGGACATTTTGGGACTTGTTATTTACAGTGTTTTATGGGACTTTCCTTGTTTATTTATTTTTTAATAATTATTAAAGTTAAGCTTGAACTTGAACCTGCGTTCCTGTTTCTTTGGGAAGAGCCCAGTGGAAGTCTGCCCCAGTCCTGAGGAGTATTCTATTTCCAGGCGTTCAGTGTGAGCCAGCTTGTAATTGGCTCTTCGTATGTGAGTGCATATTATCCATACATTATTTTATTGTTTATTACGTTATTACCCTATGTTATTTTTCTGTATTTCTTTCAGAGAGTAACTCTACTGGGGGTAATATATTTTTTGAGTTCTGTGTGCTCTCACCAACTGTATTTATTTGTCACTTGTGGTATTCTAGTGGTTATTGTGGCCCACTAAGGTGATAGCAGCACCAGTATTTACATATTTATATTTTCACCGTACGCTTTGTATTTCATTACAATGCAGTAGCAAGTCAGCTCTTGATAAAGGCAGATAGTTACACCGAAACGCGTGTCGAGCTGATGTACCAATACGAGATTTACTTGATTTTATAACTTTTTTTGTTTGTTTGTCTAAGGATTGAGGTTATTTACATATAAGGTTGAGAGATACTACCATTTAATTCCCTGGGGCTATGAGCTACTTAGTTTAGTTTTAACCTTAATAAAAGGGGGTGGCTGCCTTGAAGCAGCTGTACTCTAGGGTAGATAGGACTGGATAACGTAATTTTGCTCCAGCTTCATGTATAATTTATAGGAATATATACCTACACCCTAGCTGTGTTATTACTTTTCTCCCCCCTTCCTTCCACATAAGGACTTTATAATTTATGTTTTACTCCTACATCTAACATTGAGTTTACATAAATGTTCTATATGAAGTAATACATAAACCAATAAATTGTGAGCTACTAGTACCTACAGGGCCGGCACTACCTGTAAGGTGACCTAGGCCGCTGCCTAGGGCGCACCTTAGCAGGGGGCGCCGGAGCCCTGTGCCCGGAGTCACCGATGCGGCTCCTCATGGATGGCGGCCGGGTTTCAGTGACCCGATGTAGCGTGGCTGAGCGGCGCGGAACGGGGGACAGGAACCTCTGTTTCCTGTACTCGGCCGCCAGCGGAATGACAAGAAGTGCTCACTCAGTTCCTGTACCGCGTTCTGCGCCGCCCGGCCACACTACATAGGCAGGAGGGAAGAGGAGGGTAAGGACCATTAGGGGACGGGAGGGGGGGAGTAAGGACCACTAGGGGAGGGAGGGTGGTAAGGACCACTACAGGGGGAGTAAGGACCACTAGGGGAGGGGAAGAGGGTAATGACCACTCTGGGGGGGAGGAGATTACCACTAAGGGGGTGCGGGGAGTAGGGGAAGGTCTACTAAGGGGTTTGGGAGAGGGAGGACCACTAAGGGGTTTGGGAGGGGGAGGACCACTAAGGGGAGGGATGGAGGACCACTAAGGGGGAGAGTGAGAAGACCACTGCAGAGGGACAGGGGGGCAAGGGAGAGCACTAAGGGACAGAAGGGGAGAACACGGAGGGACAGGAGGGAAGGGGAAATCGATCATTGACAGAAGGGGAGAGCACTATGAAAAAAATTTAAAAAAATAAAGAGCTGCTCCCCTCTCAGTCCCTATCCTACCCCATAAACCCTCTCTTTTACACTACACACATACATACATAATGCACACACACACACAGAAACATACAATGCATTCCAACTCACACACAGACACACCCGAAACACACAATGCATCCCTTACGTTCACACACACTCATTCTCTTACACACAGAAACAAAATGCATCTCTTACACAATCAATGCACCCCTTACAGACATACACTGCATTCAATGACATACACAGAAACACACCTTGCACCCCTTACACACACAGAAACATACAATGCATTCCTTACACGCAAACACTGCATCCCCTATAAACACACTACATCCCTTACACAAATTAGTATCCCTATACACTACATTCTATAAGAACACACACACATTACATCCTCTACAATAACACATAAAACAACCCTTGCACACATACACTCCACTTCCTGTGAGAGAACTCATAGGTGGGCCATGTAGGTATTTATGGGGGCCCAGACCTTGAGCTGTGTAAGGGGCCCTAAAAAATGGAGCTGCTTCCTGTTTGTTAATTGTTGTGAGCACTGTTACAAACAGTCTCCAGAGAGCCTCTTCTACACCAGACCTGTGGAGCCAGACAGAGCCCATCATCAGCAGGGCCGGACTGGCCCACCGGGATACCGGGAAATTTCCCGGTGGGCCGCGGCACCAGGGGGCCGGCCGCGTTCCTGGGCCGGCCCTTTAAATACTGCAGCCGCCCGAGCGCTTTGTTAAGAGCCTCAGGCGGCTGCAGCTTCTCCCTT
>OW240914.1:31341825-31487697 GCA_933207985.1 Pelobates cultripes
GAGCTATCAACAAAATAAACAAAAAGTAACAGGACCATGTCCTGTACTAGTTGCCATGGTGACTTGGCATTGTAAAATCCTAGTTTAGTATGTCTGATGCATTATTGTATACATATCTTACACATGTTTTATTTCTGTAGATATTAACACAGAATAGGATTCAGCACTCTTTACAGATGATCCTCAGATCAGCGTAAAACTACTTGCTAAAGACGGGGTTTAAACATTAGTTGTTGGTCAATGGTTTGCTCAACTTTAGCAGAAAAGTTATCCAGGCTGTCAAAGAGAGTCGGTTACCTTGGCGACGCGATAATACTTGCTTGCCATCTCTGTGTCTCCTTGCTGTTTGCTATGTAAAGCTGCCAGTTTATACTCTCTCTGCCTCTCCAGAACACGAGCCTTGTCTCCATCTGTTCCTGTGGTTACCAGAACAACGCAATCACCAATCTGGCACAATCAATCTAAGGTCTTTATAGGTTACTTCCTTCATGGCAAAGACTTTATGGTTATACTCACCTGGGTTTTGGGTGGCAGGTGAACTTGATGCCACAGGTGTCACAAGTTGGGGGAGGCTCTGGGGTTTGACAGGTACAGGGGGAGGCACCCTTATCGTAGTAGGAGCTGGAGAGGGTGGTTTGTTCACAGAGGTTGAGAGTGGCTGGTTTGGGGGTTCAGTAAACACGGGGGCCGGTGGAGAAGTTACAGGAGAATTCTGGCTCTTTCCAACTGCCACCGGAGGAGGAATGTCATCCGGAGACACTGACCTGCCTTTTTTGACAGAACGGAGCAAGTCTTCCAAAGTCTAGTAGAAAAATGTGTTTGCAGGAAACATAAAACATTAGAGTAGAAAACATTACCCAATTAAATATCGAACAATTAATAATGGTAAATGTTACCTTCACACCTCTCTCCAGTCTCCTAGCTTTGCTTCCATCTCCAGCTTGTTTGGCATTAGACAGAGCGTCCTTATACATGGCCAAACGATCTGTGAGCGTACTCTCCATGCTCCCTTCAGAAGAAGGGGCTGATTGAGAAGAGTGTGAAATAGCCTATAGGAAATAAACATAAAGAAGGGAACAACTGAGATTGGATGTGGAGGTATTGGTGTGGAGTCTGAGAAAATGATTAACTGTAGGGAAAAATAGGAAGAGGAATGAGAAGGCTACCAGGACAACAGCAAACAAAGGTTAGGAAACAGCAAAACATATTAATTCCAATTTCTCTAGTACAAAAATTGTATGGATAAAATAGCTTATATAATGGAGACAAGAGCAGAAGCAGAAAAAAATCTCAAGACCAAGTGTCGGTGGTGAAAGTTGAGGGTAATGAAAACGCAGAGGTCACACTTACTTGTGAAGGAGGGGCTACAACGGTGAGCTTATCATCATCTCCGAGGACCTCATCCAACTCTGCCTGTCATGGTGCAATATCACAGTTTGAAAGTTAGGTTCTACTTTATCCAAAACCTACACACCCGCCCTCCAACCATAAACTTGTCTCTTACCAGCAGATCCTCGTCATCGTCTAAATCTTCTCCATCGTCTTCATCATCAAGGTCCTGCATGCACAAAGCAGCCATCTTCTCAATATGTTCCATAGGAAGTGGAGCTTCGAGGGATGAAAGGTAAACAGTCAGCTTCAAATGTGAGCGGCCTTACAGTATCTGAAACGTATTCAGGTGGTTCTGAGAAAGTACTTACTTTTTCCTTTGGGTTTTTCTTTGTTCCCAACTGGGCGCCCCCCAGTTAGGGCAAGAAGTTCAGCCTCTAAACTGCCATCATCATCGGAATCACCATCCGCAGCCAACCCATCCAGGAGGAAAGGGGCCTAGTGAAGACCGTATGAACGTGTTAGCCAAATAGAGATTGATGGAGTAGAGAAAACAGTTAGCTCAGAAAATCTGCAGTATTTCCCTTCTTGCACCAGAAATACTGTTGTACACAATATCATGGTTTGACTTCTTACTTTGCAATACTTTGGGATCAGCAATTAAGACACTTCAAATGGGAGTGTTTTTTTAAAATTTATTATTATTTTTTTTTAATCTTTATTTTAGTTGTGCGTATAGTAACACATATAGTCGCATTGAACAACAGTTTTGCGACAGAGCATTAAACATTCAGTAACATTGCATGGCTTGTCATATCATGCACATTTTTAATTTTGGTCGCGTTATACAAAGTAGTCTCTATAGGGATTCGTGTCCCGTATGAGCTTGTTGTCCCCGTTGTGCACCTGGTTTGTGAGGCTCGGGTGGAATATGCAGTATGCTCTGCGTGCGTGCAGGTAAGCCCGAGTCTGACCCGTCAGGTATGCATCGTATGTCCCGGGTAGGATATTAGTGAGTGTTGCGTTTAAGAGACACGTTCCCTATAGTGGGATATCGTGTCAAGTTGTGCTTAGCTTGGTGTTACACCTGGCTCTGCCAGGTTAGGTTGTGTGTTCCCTGCTTAAATTCTGTCAGGCGGGGGGGGGGTAATGGTTTATGGCCTACAGGCCATCTAGTCAGTAGGATTATGTGTAGGGTCGGTCGTCATGGTAACTTCAAAATAGTATAAGGAGAACGTTTAAAACTGAGAAATTATGGGGAAAAAATTTGTACTTTAGTATAGTGTCCTTAGGGTGTTGGCTCTCGCCTGCTAGTTTCTGGTTGTTGCCGCCTCATATTGTTCCCTGGTTGGACCTTGTGGGACGAAGGAGGTCACCCGGTCCGGATTCCACATATGCGTCAAGGTGGTAGCGCTTTGAATCGCAGCTGGGTGTAGAGAGGCCGTCGGCAGCCCCAGGATGTGCAACAGCGCCGCTGCTTCTGTGAGGGTGCTTACTATGTGCTTGGTTTCTCCTTTCTGGATCCATAAGGCTCGGGTCATCAGCCCCTTGTAGGGTATGTTAGTCTGCCTCAGCAGCATGGTGAATGGCCTGAGGGACCTTCTCCAAGCGAGTGTACTGCCAGTAAGGTCAGCGTAGAATGAACGATTCATTGATTCGAACTGGTAGGGTGAGCTTGCCCTGCTGGCTGCCACGACCGCCATCCTGTCCCTGTGGCGCTGGAATTTTATGATAAGATCTCTGGGTGTTGCAGTGGGTGCCGTAGCAGGTTTTGGGGCTTGGAAGAAGCCGTCCAGCTGCGCTGTTTTGGATTGTCGTGGCGGTAGCAGGGTCATCAGTAGGCGTCGCAATATGTGTGGCAGTTCGTCTGCTGGGGTGTCCTCAGGGATGCCCCGGATTTTTAAGTTATTGGCCCGCCTTGCGTCTTCGAGTGCCGCGAATTTGCGCTCATGTCCCTCGTTCTGGCTTATGAGGCCCTGTATCTCCAGTTGCAGAGCTGCTATTTGGGAAGCATGGCCAGTGGATTCCGTCTCTAGGGCACCTATTCTCCCCGTTAAGCCGTGGATATTGGCCCGCAGGGGCGCCACGTCTGACTGCATGGTGCGTTGGAGGTCAGCAAGCAGCGATTTCAGCACCGCCGTCGTCACAGGTGAGGTGTCTGCCCTCTGAGTAACCGGTTTTGGTGTTGGCTCCACCGGGAGGTCTGCATCCTCCTCACCCAAGGAGAAGTCGCCTGAGAATTTAGGGAAGGTTTCCGGGTAAATGGCCATTTTGGGCCTGGACGCCCCCTGTATAGCTCGGCTATATTTGTGCCCTGTCTCGGGTTTTCTTGCTTAGGCTTCTTTGATTTTCGCCCCATTATGTTGTCCTTATATCGGTCGGTTCGGTGGGCTGTTATAATGCCGGTTAGGAAATGCCAAATGCTTAATTTTGGTGAGTTTGAGCCTGGTTATGCCGGAGCTCATCTTATTTATTATTTTTAAATTACAAATAGAGTACATTGAAAATATGGGTCAATTCCTGTAAATGAATATTAAGCACCATAACCAATACAGGATACTGTGGTAGTTATGGTACCAGGACTCCACGATGCTGTCCAACAGTAAATTGTCAAACCGTTTGCAAACTGACACTTACCTGGCACTGTTAGGCACCCATGCAGATTCCAATATGCGTTCATACCACCACTACAACTCATATCAAGTTTAAACATTTTCTCATTGGCTGAGAGTTTCATGTAACGGGTCTCAAGCAATCAGTGAGTTTGTATGATAATTTGGAAGCATGAACTTCAGCTGTAGCATACCAGTTCAGAACAGAATCATCATGAGTTCCTAATAGTGATTGGTAAATGATCTGACAGTTAATGTTGTGTTGTGCCAGGGGACTCCCAGAATTCTAGCCATCACAGAATGATTTCCATGGCAACTGCACCATTTTCAGAATGTCCTCCAAAGACAAGAGTCTTTATAACTACAACTGGCACTAGTGACGGCTGGGGGCTCGACAAGGCTTGACTCCACTCTCCACCTTTTTTGACAGCCAGAGGAAAAATGCTAAGCCAAAGTAGTATATCTTTTGACTGCGTAGAAATTTCAGTGTAATTCTAACAGACAATGTGAACAATTCATAAATATTTTATCTTTATGAAATATTCATTTTGGAAAGGGGTGGGGGGTGGGAGCAGAGCCGCTTTAAGTTACTGCACTTTTAATAACTGCCTAAAATGTTTGCACAGTTCTGTTTGTATAATTTCCAATGTCTTTTTTATATGCAGAGTAAAGTGCTCTGGATAAAAGTGCTATAAAAGAACTGTAACATAGCAAACACAACAACCTCTCAATACTGTAACATCCTTGGTTTCGAAACCGTACAGTAACACTCCACTAATCAAAACCTGCCAGCCAGGAAGGTGTGTCCTGCAATTTAGTAGACTGAAATACAGCATTTTCTGTTCATAAATCTAAGACTAAACTAGGCACTGAAACATAGACAGTAACATTAATGTTACATTACATTTACAACTGTCCCTTTTCTCCCGCAACCTATATAGATCAGACTTCATCAGCACAGCTCTTTTATCCAATGATTCCCACTCCCAGTAAAGATTTTGCCTTTTAGCAGCAAGGTGAATTGTTGGTGTAGGACTCACCTAAGAGGTTTTTCCTTGAAGTGGCAGATGAGCTTACACTTTAATGGTCATTGGAGTGATATTAAAAAAAAATCTTCACTTATTTAAATGTGCATAGGGATTTAGAAAGTAATGTTTTTTTTTCTGTTCTACGTATTGGGGCAGATATGTACTATAGTCATTGCTGCTGCCCAGGAGTAGTGGGAGTTTTAGCACAAGGATTTATTTTGTAAATCACTATAGCAGTTTGACTGTTCAAATTACCCCACAAAGTCCTACCATTCGAGAAAGTGGATACTCCGGGTTATCTCACCTTAATGTGCTGCCATTTTTTCCAACCAGCTTATGTTAAACTTTACAGATTTAACACACTCATTACAATTTAACTGGGCATTTCTCAAATCCGACATGACTGTGATCAAATGACCCCCTTATTATACCCTTGTCAAGTTTTTAAAAAAATACAGAGCGGAGTTTATAACCTGCTCACTGCAGTTTAAAAATAAACAAAACAAAAAAAAGCTGCAAATTGTGGGTGGGCCTATGATGCATTTTAGTAGCTCACATATTTGAATAACTCCATAAATGCATACCATTTGTAAATGTGAACACCATGGGGACTCTCTCGTTATATATTTTGAATTTTATCGAAGTGACATTTTTTTCCCCCAACGTTTGTTGTATTTATTTTTCAAATTTTAAATACACATTGTATTTTTTTTTTTGCATTTTTAAATCTCATGTGTCCCATTGTAATACAATTATATTAACTAAACTCAGCAGCATCTCCTGTATACAACAATACCCCATACCTTTGCAAAGTAACAATCTTAATCCCAGTCTTAAAGGGATACTATAGTTCTAGGAATACAAAGCTGTATTCCTAGCACTATACCTCCCTCTGCCCTTACTGTATTTACCCGATTCCAACACCAATGTCCCTCTGCGTTGGTTCGCTGCTCAGCCTTCTCCAGCGATAGGGCGAGCGCATTAGGCTTTCGCAATAGGAAAGCATTGTTTCAATGCAGTCCTATGGGGAAATAGCCAACATTGGATATCCTCATGCAGACCGTGAGGACGTCCAGCATCGTTTAAAAGGACCACTATAGGCACCCAGACCACTTTAGCTTAATGAAGTGGTCTGGGTGCCTGGTCCATCTAGGATTAACCCTTTCTGCTGTAAACATAGCAGTTTCAGAGAAACTGCTATGTTTACCTATGGATTAATCCAGCATCTAGTGGCTGTCTCATTGACAGCCGCTAGAGGCGCTTCCGCGCTTCTCACTGTGATTTTCACAGTGAGAAGACGCCAGCGTTCATAGGAAAGCATTGATGATGCTTTCCTATGAGACTGGCTGAATGCGCGCGTGGCTCTTGCCGTGCATGCGCATTCAGCCGATTACAGGGAAAGGAAGCGGAGAGTCCCCACCGCCGAGGGAGCATGGCACTGGAGAAAAGGTATGTGTTTAACCCCTTCCTCACCCTAGAGCCTGGCGTGAGGGGGACACTAAGGCTGGGGGGGACCTAGAGACCCTATAGTGCCGGGAAAACAAGTATGTTTTCCTGGCACTATGGCGGTCCTTTAACCCCTTAAGGACCAAATTTCTGGAATAAAAGGGAATCATGACATGTCAGACATGTCATGTGGCCTTAAGGGGTTAACCCCTTAAGGACACATGACGGAAATATTCTGTCATGATTCCCTTTTATTTCAGAAGTTGTGTCCTTAAGGGGTTAAGGAACTGAGATTTCCTTAGAATCCAGGAAGTGCCTCTACTGGCTGTTTGATAGACAACCACTAAAGGCTGTCTTTCTCAAAAACTGCAATGATTTACATTGCAGGATTATGTGTGACTGGGACACTGCACCCAGATCACTTCAATGTGTCTTTAATCCTTAACTAAACCAAATCCAACCCGAAATCCGATAATAAACCTCACCTTAACCAATACGCTTATCCTACGTCTAACCCAAATTATAACCTTTATTCTAACCTTATAAATAGTTTTGGAAGGATTCGCTCTGATGATGTCAGCATAGGGATTATGTTACTGATTTCAGCAGATATATTCCCTTGCAGGTCTTAATCCTAATCTGAAACCTAATCCCTATTCTAAAATTAACTCTAAAAACATTTTAAATCTGAACCCAATACTAATTCTTCACATAATCTTAATCCTAGTCCCAAAGGTTTTCCTCTAATATCAACACTGATATCAGCAAAGAGAATTTTAAACAGAGTGGTATGCTGCTGCTCTCTACTGGCTATTTTCAGTGTCATATAATTTGCATTGTAAATAATATGCCCATTGCATTACCATCACAGTACAGAATGCCTCTGGGGAATGGAAGTAGACCCTCCAGGGCCTGTTCAGGTCTCCCAATCACCAAATCCAGAGAATAGATACTTTGGTCTACTATGGTTTTAAATGTCTTTCTGGGGCCACTAAAAATGCCTGCAGCTGACAGAGGAGAGTCCCAAGTAATGTGAATTGAAATCCCTAATTGAAAGTACTGGATGCTCATCTCACGGTCAGTGTGGGACCACTACAAATTTGACAGCTTACTTGGGATTCACGGGGAACCAACCAGTCACTGCCTCCCCTAGAGCCGTAAGCTCCAGCAAAGCACTTTTATTGGCTTCCCTGAGCTAATCCCTACTATGCCGGGCAAACTCGTCTGCTAGCTTCCAAGGGCGCTTGGAGTGTTCCTTTAAACCAGGCATAAGCAACCTTCAGCACTACAGATGTTTTGGACTATACCTCGCTTTGACAGCATTAAGGGGGATGTAGTCCACAACACCTGGAGTGCCGAAGGTTGCCTATCCCTGCTTTAAACCATTACCTAACCGAAAAGGAATTTACCACTTTTTTTCATGCTCTCTGTTAGTTGAACTGCAGGTCCCAAGACACTGAGCCAACACAATAAAAAGAGAAGGAATGTATCTGTTCCTGGCTGGGCATCATTGAAGTTGCAGTTCCACATCATGTGGAGGGCTACACACTGGTTACCACTGATCTCTAGGATATCTTGCTGGCCCAAGGTGTGCAGTGTGTCCCACAATACACACTGTCTCCACAATACACAGTGTCCCCACATCTCCACAATACACAGTGTCCCCATATCCCCACAATACACAGTGTCCCCATATCCCCATAATACACAGTGTCCCCATATCTCCATAATACACAGTGTCCCCATATCTGCATAATACACAGTGTCCCCATATCTCCACAATACACAGTGTCCCCACTATACACAGTGTCCCCATATCTCCATAATACAGTGTCCCCACAATACACAGTGTCCCCATATCTCCACAATACAGTGTCCCCACAACACACAGTGTCCCCACAATACACAGTGTCTCCATATCTCCATAATACACAGTGTCCCCACTATACAGTGTCCCCACAACACACAGTGTCCCCACAATACACAGTGTCCCCACAATACACAGTGCCCCATATCTCCATTATACACAGTGTCCCCATAATAGACAGTGTCCCCACAATACACAGTGTCCCCATATCTCCATAATACACAGTGTCCCCATATCTCCATAATACACAGTGTCTCCATATCTCCACTATACACAGTGTCCCCACTATACAGTGTCCCCATATCTCCATAATACAGTGTCCCCATATCTCCACAATACAGTGTCCCCACAACACACAGTGTCCCCACAACACACAGTGTCCCCACAATACACAGTGTCCCCACAATACACAGTGTCCCCACAATACACAGTGTCCCCATATCCCCACTACACACAGTGTCCCCACAACACACAGTGTCCCCATATCCCCACAATACACAGTGTCTCCATATCTCCATAATACACAGTGTCCCCACTATACAGTGTCCCCACAACACACAGTGTCCCCACAATACACAGTGTCCCCACAATACACAGTGCCCCATATCTCCATTATACACAGTGTCCCCATAATAGACAGTGTCCCCACAATACACAGTGTCCCCATATCTCCATAATACACAGTGTCCCCATATCTCCATAATACACAGTGTCTCCATATCTCCACTATACACAGTGTCCCCACTATACAGTGTCCCCATATCTCCATAATACAGTGTCCCCATATCTCCACAATACAGTGTCCCCACAACACACAGTGTCCCCACAACACACAGTGTCCCCACAACACACAGTGTCCCCACAACACACAGTGTCCCCACAACACACAGTGTCCCCACAACACACAGTGTCCCCACAACACACAGTGTCCCCACAATACACAGTGTCCCCACAATACACAGTGTCCCCATATCCCCACTACACACAGTGTCCCCACAACACACAGTGTCCCCATATCCCCACAATACACAGTGTCCCCACAATACACAGTGTCCCCATATCCCCACAACACACAGTGTCCCCACAATACACAGTGTCCCCATTATACAGCCTGCAGTGATGTATGACAGCCCTCCCAGTATCTGCAGGTATATAAATATTAACAGAAATAGTCTCACCCCCCTGGGAGCCGGTCCTTTTCCTCCCCCTCGAGCCCCTCTCCGGCCGTTCATCCTCTGTGGCTGTTAACAGATACCGGGGGAAATATAAATATATACACATAAAACTAAATAATAATCCTTTGGCTGACACTGTGTCAACCAGAACGGCTACTTCCGCGTCTGGACACGACCAGTCACGTGAACGCGGCAAAACTACAACTCCCGGCGTCCTTCGCGACTCTTCCGCGTGCACCGAGCACCACGCTACGCTGCAGATGACATCAGGGCGTCAGATTTTTGGCGGGAATAGTCGAGCTGGTTAGCCGAGGTGTGAGAGGGAGCGGCAGGGCGCGGTCTGTACTCAATATTAACCTCGGGTTATAAAGAGTTAATTAACAGGTATCAGATAATGAGAGGAATTATTATATTAATCATTAATTATTACTCACAAGGCAAAATCCCAGATAACCACGTGATAATGCTGGGAATACATTTATTAAGCATTAATTACTGCCAGTAATGGGGATAATCCTGGCTGTGAGGGAAATTATTACAAAAAACCTCTTTATTAAACATTAATTACTGCCAGTAATGGGGATAATCCTGGCTGTGAGGGAAATTATTACAAAAAAAACCTCTTTATTAAACATTAATTACTGCCAGTAATGGGGATAATCCTGGCTGTGAGGGAAAATATTAAAAAAAAAACCTCTTTATTAAACATTAATTACTGCCAGTAATGAGGATAATCCTGGCTGTGAGGGAAATTATTACAAAAAAACCCTCTTTATTAAACATTAATTACTGCCGGTAATGGGGATAATCCTGGCTGTGAGGGAAATTATTACAAAAAAAACCCTCTTTATTAAACATTAATTACTGCCGGTAATGGGGATAATCCTGGCTGTGAGGGAAATTATTACAAAAAAAAAACCTCTTTATTAAATACACTACTGCCAGTAATGGGGATAATCCTGGCTGTGAGGGAAATTATTACAAAAAAAAACCTCTTTATTAAACATTAATTACTGCCAGTAATGGGGATAATCCTGGCTGTGAGGGAAATTATTACAAAAAAAAACCCCTCTTTATTAAACATTAATTACTGCCAGTAATGGGGATAATCCTGGCTGTGAAGGAAATTATTACAAAAAAAACCTCTTTATTAAACATTAATTACTGCCAGTAATGGGGATAATCCTGGCTGTGAGGGAAATTATTACAAAAAAAAAACCTCTTTATTAAACATTAATTACTGCCAGTAATGGGGATAATCCTGGCTGTGAGGGAAATTATTACAAAAAAAACCTCTTTATTAAACATTAATTACTGCCAGTAATGGGGATAATCCTGGCTGTGAGGGAAAATATTAAAAAAAAAACCTCTTTATTAAACACATTAATTACTGCCAGTAATGAGGATAATCCTGGCTGTGAGGGAAATTATTACAAAAAAACCTCTTTATTAAACATTAATTACTGCCAGTAATGAGGATAATCCTGGCTGTGAGGGAAATTATTACAAAAAAAAACTCCTTATTAAACATTAATTACTGCCAGTAATGGGGATAATCCTGGCTGTGAGGGAAAATATTAAAAAAAAAACCTCTTTATTAAACATTAATTACTGCCAGTAATGAGGATAATCCTGGCTGTGAGGGAAATTATTACAAAAAAACCCTCTTTATTAAACATTAATTACTGCCGGTAATGGGGATAATCCTGGCTGTGAGGGAAATTATTACAAAAAACCTCTTATTAAAATATTACTGCCAGTAATGGGGATAATCCTTGGCTGTGAGGGAAATTATTACAAAACCCTTTATTAAACATTAATTACGCCAGTAATGGGGATAATCCTGGCTGTGAGTGGGAAATTATTTAAAAACCCCTTTATTAAATATTAATTACTGCCAGTAATGGGGATAATCCTGGCTGTGAGGGGAAATTATTACAAAACCCCTTTATTAAACATTAATTACTGCTAGTAATGAGGATAATCCTGGCTGTGAGGGAAATTATTACCAAAAAAAAAACCTCTTTATTAAACATTAATTACTGCCAGTGATGGGGATAATCCCGGCTGTGAGGGAAAATATTACAAAAAACCCTCTTTATTAAACATTAATTACTGCCAGTAATGGGGATAATCCTGGCTGTGAGGGAAAATAGTACAAAAAACCCTCTTTATTAAACATTAATTACTGCCAGTAATGGGGATAATCCTGGCTGTGAGGAAAATTATTACAAAAAAAAACCTCTTAATTAAACATTAATTACTGCCAGTAATGGGGATAATCCTGGCTGTGAGGGAAATTATTACAAAAAAAACCTCTTTATTAAACATTAATTACTGCCAGTAATGGGGATAATCCTGGCTGTGAGGGAAAATATTACAAAAAAAAAACCTCTTTATTAAACATTAATTACTGCCAGTAATGGGGATAATCCTGACTGTGAGGGAAAATATTACAAAATAAACCTCTTTATTAAACATTAATTACTGCCAGTAATGAGGATAATCCTGGCTGTGAGGGAAATTATTACAAAAAAAAACTCTTTATTAAACATTAATTACTGCCAGTAATGAGGATAATCCTGGCTGTGAGGGAAAATATTACAAAAAAAACCCCTCTTTATTAAACATTAATTACTGCCAGTAATGAGGATAATCCTGGCTGTGAGGGAAAATATTACAAAAAAAACCCCTCTTTATTAAACATTAATTACTGCCAGTAATGGGGATAATCCTGGCTGTGAGGGAAATTATTACAAAAAACCCTCTTTATTAAACATTAATTACTGCCAGTAATGGGGATAATCCTGGCTGTGAGGGAAAATATTACAAAAAAAACCTCTTTATTAAACATTAATTACTGCCAGTAATGGGGATAATCCTGGCTGTGAGGGAAATTATTACAAAAAAAACCTCTTTATTAAACATTAATTACTGCCAGTAATGGGGATAATCCTGGCTGTGAGGGAAATTATTACAAAAAAAACCTCTTTATTAAACATTAATTACTGCCAGTAATGGGGATAATCCTGGCTGTGAGGGAAAATATTAAAAAAAAAACCTCTTTATTAAACATTAATTACTGCCAGTAATGAGGATAATCCTGGCTGTGAGGGAAATTATTACAAAAAAAACCTCTTTATTAAACATTAATTACTGCCAGTAATGAGGATAATCCTGGCTGTGAGGGAAATTATTACAAAAAAAACCTCTTTATTAAACATTAATTACTGCCAGTAATGAGGATAATCCTGGCTGTGAGGGAAATTATTACAAAAAAAACCTCTTTATTAAACATTAATTACTGCCAGTAATGAGGATAATCCTGGCTGTGAGGGAAATTATTACAAAAAAAACCTCTTTATTAAACATTAATTACTGCCAGTAATGAGGATAATTCTGGCTGTGAGGGAAATTATTACAAAAACCTCTTTATTAAACATTAATTACTGACAGTAATGGGGATAATCCCGGCTGTGAGGGAAAATATTACAAAAAAACCTCTTTATTAAACATTAATTACTGCCAGTAATGGGGATAATCCTGGCTGTGAGGGAAATTATTAAAAAAAAAACCTTCTTTATTAAACATTAATTACTGCCAGTAATGGGGATAATTCTGGCTGTGAAGGAAATTATTACAAAAAAAACCCTCTTTATTAAACATTAATCCAATTTGTAATCCTACCTCCTACCATAATCCTACCTCAAAGAAATTCCCTCTGCTGTTGGCTGGGATTTATCAACTCACCCAGTCCTAGAGCTCTGTGAGAGGGAGATCACTGGGCAGAGCAGAATGCATGGATACCTGACCAGAGTCTATTGAGAATGTTGGGATTCCCTCGTTGCTAGGGAATTCTTAAAATCACCGTGGATCTGTAGAATTGCTCAGCTGTGATTTTTAACCCCTTAAGGACGCATGACGTTCCATGCCGTCCTTAAGGGGCTGGCTCTAAACGCCGCACGTGGCCGGCGGCATTACCCCGCTGCAGATCTCGGTCGGGGGGGAATGCCTGGCCCCCCAGGTAGCCCCCCTGTGCCCAGTGACCACTGTCTGCAGCCTCCGATCGCAGTGACAGCCTTTTAAAATCGGTTGACACATGTAGCTGGGTATTTTTCCCACTGCAGATCGCGGTCAGGGGACATGCCTGGCCCCCTAGACAGTCCCCCTGCAGTCAGTGACCGTGATCTGCAGAGAAAGGCTGTCTCTGCCCCTCTCCTCCCCTTTTAACCAATTAATGTTAAAAATAAAATATATTACAGTTAAAAATAAAATATACTTAGATCATTTATATATATATTATATATATGATCTAAGTATATATATATATATATATATATACATTTACACATACACTGTCTAAGTGTATTTTAATAATATATATATAATTATATATATATTAATATCAAAATACACGTAGAATTATATTGATTAAATATATATATATAATTATAAATATTTATATATAATAGAAAAATGTGTGTAATTTTGTTCTAACTGTATTTTGATATTAATATATATATATTGATATCAAAATACACGTAGAACGAAATAATATATATATCTATATACATAAGTATATACGTATATATCAGTATATGTACCTATATATAAATAAAAAAAATTATATACATATATATATACACGTGTATATATATATATATAGTTTTACATATATATTTATGTAATAATTTTACATAATTAGGTCATTTTATCAATTTGCAGAACCTGCCTGACAACCCATGCCGAAAGTATAGGGAATTTAAAGGACCACTCTAGGCACCCAGACCACTTCAGCTTAATGAAGTGGTCTGGGTGCCAGGTCCAGCTAGGATTAACCCATTTTTTCATAAACATAGCAGTTTCAGAGAAACTGCTATGTTTATGAATGGGTTAAGCCTTCCCCTATTTCCTCTAGCGGCTGTCCCATTGACAGCCGCTAGAGGCGCTTGCGTGCTTCTCACTGTGATTTTCACATTGAGAGCACGCCAGCGTCCATAGGAAAGCAATATGAATGCTTTCCTATGTGACCGGCTGAATGCGCGCGCAGCTCTTGCCGCGCGTGCGCATTCAGCCGACAAGAGGAGGATCGGAGGAGGAGAGCTCTCCGCCCAGCGCTGGAAAAAGGTAAGTTTTAACCCCTTTTCCCCTTCCAGAGCCGGGCGAGAGGGGGACCCTGAGGGTGGGGGCACCCTCAGGGCACTATAGTGCCAGGAAAACGAGTATGTTTTCCTGGCACTATAGTGGTCCTTTAATTTGCTAGCACTATATTTTACCCAATAACTTTCCAAGACACCATAAAACCTGTACATGGGGTACTGTTTTACTCGGGAGACATCGCTGAACACAAATATGTGTTTCAAAACCATAAAATGTATTACAACGATGATATCATCAGTGAAAGTGAAGTTTTTTTCATTTTTCACACACAAACGGCAGTTACACTGACGATATTATTGCTGTAATACTTTTTACTGTTTTGAAGCACAAATATTTGTGTTCAGCAAAGTCTCCTGAGTATAACAGTACCCCTCATGTACAGGTTTTATGGTGTTTTCAAAAGTTACAGAGTCAAATATAAGGTTTGCGTTCCAGTTTTTTCACATTGAAATTTGCTAGATTGGTTACGTTGCCTTTGAGACTGTATGGTAGCCCAGGAATAAGAATTACCCCCATGATGGCATACCATTTGCAAAAGTAGACAACTCAAGGTATTGCAAATGGGGGTATGTTCAGTCTTTTTAGTAGCCACTTAGTCACAAACACTGGACAAAATTGGCTTTCAGATTAGTTTTTTTTTGTTGTCAATCTTTGTTTTATTGAGACTTTGTGATAAACATGAAATATTCACATCATGAATTGAGATATAACATATATATGTGATTGTTGCAGGTTAAAACATTCAACTGTGGTATGCCTCATTTATTCTATTTTTTTTCTTTGTGTGTGGCTGTGGGCGTGTGCAGTGTGTTTGGTAGTATGTAGTCTTGTTGGGTGCGGGTACCACATGCGTGACTGGCGTGTCATGTCGGTTGTCATATTGGGTTAGGATGTTATCTGACCTTCCTGCGCTGACCGTGTGTCGTGTCGGTGATTAAGTCAGGTTCATTCGTTGTGTGGCACCGTCATTAGTGTGGTTGAGCCCAGTCGCGTCATTTAGTGAGTGAGATACCCCTAACCAAGGGGATAGATGGGGGGATGGGGCTTAGCTTAATGTGTTTGGGTATTGTTCTGTACTTAGCATGTCATCTGGGGGGATATTAGCTTAGGGGATAACTTAGGCTTTGGTGGCCCATAGGTATTTAACTGTATGGTAAGGCACTTGAACAAAGCAGGGGCGGAATTAATGCTACGATAGGGAAGTTAAACATTAGAAGAATAAACATTTAGGAGCAAGATAGCATTAGTTGTAGTAGTGGATCAGGTCTCTGCGCCCGGTTTTGCTCTCCCTTCAGGCGCGCAGTGTTTCTGTCTAGTCGGAGCCTGGGTTTGAGTGTCGGAGGAAGCGTTGGGCTCATCCGGGGGTGTGCTCAGTCCCAATGCCTGAAGGAATGCTGCGGCATAAGTTATAGAAGTGAGCCTGAACGTTCTGCCATCTGCTGTGGTAGTCGTTAGTGCCCTCGGTAGTAGTCATCGGTATTCCACTTTGGCTTCCCTTAGTCGGCTTGTGACCGCTTCTAGTGATTTCCGCCATTGTAATGGGTTTCTAGAAAGGTCCTGGTAGAATGTCAGTTTGGACGCCTGAAAGTCCATGGGTGTTTTGCCCTTCACCGCAGCCAGGAGGCGGTTCCGGTCTGACACCGAGAGGCAGCATATAATTATGTCATTGGGGCCTGTCTTGATTTATTTATTCTGTAGCAGCCGTCAAACTTGATTTTTTTAGCCTGGGAGTGTGGTAGGAGCGTTTCCACCAGACGCCGTAGGTATTGTGGCAATTCCAACTGGCTAATTGAGTCTGGGACACCTCGGAGTTTGATGTTGGGGAGTCTGTTATGGTCCTCTGTAACGTCTACCCTCTGTGTCAGGGATGTATGCGAGTGTTGGAGGCCTTGCATTTGGTCCCTCAAGTCCCGTACCTCTCTCCTGAGTCCTCTGTGGTTTGTGTACGAGCCTTTACCCCCTGCACATCTGTGTGGACCACAGCTATTTCTGCCGCCGACATTTGTCGCAGCTCCCTGAGGAGGTTGGCAGTGTCCTGTTTGGTAGCAGGAGCTAGTGGGTCTTGGTCTGTCAGTTCCTCTTGGGACGTCGTGGATGTACTGGCGTTTATGGTGTGATTTAATTCTGCAGTGAGTTCAGCACTTTGTGTTCCCGTGTTCGGCCGGGCCGCCATTTTAGGGGCCATTGGGCGCTGCAGCATCTCCCCTATTTCCTGGGAGTGTTTGCAGGGGTCAGGCTGCTGTTTCTGGGTTCTACTTCCCATGATGTTTGTGTGCTGTAGGGATTCAACAGGCCTCCAGGGGAGCTGTACAACTCTTCCAGCTCAGCCTCGAGGTCCCGTGCGGCAGCCCGCGTGGTGGTGTATCCGAGGTAGGCCCCGGATTTGCGGCGAGCTTTCTTGACCGATTTCGGGTACATAAAAGGCATGTGCCCATAGCTCACCCTTTCCGGAGGCTGATGGTTAGGGGATCCGATGGCCGCGGGGTACCCCGCTTTGTGGTGATTTTGGCGGTCGGTGTCCGGAGCGCTAAAAAGCTGCGTCCGTTTCCCGCTGGCACTAAGCCTCGTCCTCTTCAACTTAGTTTTTTTGCATTTTTCACACACAGAAAAATATTAACGTTAACTTTGGCTAGTGTTTGTGACCAAGTGGCTACTAAAAAAGACTGGACATACCCCATTTGCAGTTGTCTACTATTGCAAATGGTATGCCATCATGGGGGTAATTCTCATTCCTGGGCTACCATACGGTCTCAAAGGCAACGTAACCAATCTGGCAAATTTCAATGTAAAAAAGAAAAGAAAAATGTAACGTGCTATATTTGACCCTGTAACATCCCAAAACACCATAAAACCTGTACATAGTGGGTACTGTTTTACACGTGAGACATCGCTGAGTACAAATATGTGTATTTTATTGTAGTAAAAGCAAACAGTATTTTGACATTCTCAGTTAAAATTTCACATAGAACTAAGAAAATGTAAAAAATAATCTTATTTTCTCCCATTTTTTTATATTTTATTCATATTAAATTATGTTTCATACCTAAATATTTGATGTTAAATTAAAGTCGTGTTTCCCCTGAATAAAATGATATATAATAATTGTGGGTGTATTTAATATGAAAGAGGTGAATTACGGTTGGACAGACATATAGTGCAAATGCCATGTTTTGTTCACGTTTTGTTTTGGTCACAATGTGTACATTTGGCTCATTCATTAAGGGGTTAAAAGGATTTAAACAATGTTTGCAGCTCTGACTTTGGGTGCTGCACATAGCTCATTTCTTAGTCTGTGGCCACTAATTGCAGTCTTAGATGTCAAAGGAGACTCTCAGGTATTTAAAGATACCTGGGATATAAAGGGCTATGTGCAGCTCTCTTTTTGAACACAGCACATAGCTCATTTGTTAGTATGGGACTACTAATTGTGGCCCCAGCTGATATAGGGGACCCTCAGGTATTCAATGATTCCTGGGGCTAATCCCTGCAGGTATGTTTAACGCATGATGGCAAATGTTGTCAACAGGTGTAAAGCATGACACTGCATGATGGCATACTGGGGGTAGGCAACCTTCGACACTCCAGATGGTTTGGACTACTCCTCCCGTGATGCTATATCAGGATTATGGCTGTAAGAACATTATGGGAGATGTAGTCCTCAACATCTGGAGTGCCGAAGGTTGTCTACCCCTGGGACCATCACGTGGTCCTTAAGTGGTTAATTAAATAAATTTTAATCACAGATAATAATAAAATGATAGAAACTCCTTTAATAAATATTATTTATTATTTATGATGGTTATATTCTAATAAATGGAATGAATAATAAGGAAATCTCCTTTATTACATGTTCATTGGTATGTTCCAGAGATAATGCCAAAGTTTTCTATCCACATTTTAGGGGTTTAAAAAGTGTTCTGAAAAGTAATCTAATTCTAAAATATTGAAAGAGAGCCTGTCACCATGCAATGATTATGATGCTTTGAGTGCAACAGGATCACAGGGATACCCCAAAGGTCGGCCCTGGGCCCAGCTCTGCCTCCCCTGGTAGGAAAGTATAGGCCAAGGTTATATATGACAGCTTTGATAAATCCAGTAGCAGCAGTGGTCCAGCTGGGCCAAGGCAGGAGGATATCCGATTCTGTGAGACTGATTCCACGCACTGTTAGAGGATCTGTTTCGAGCAGAACACACCAGCTTTCCTCTCGTGTGGAACACTGTGTGGTATGGCTCCCGTGCATCAGTTGTGAAATGGCAAGACCATGTGCAGCCTGAGTCACCTTACCGGATCCCAGTCAGTCGAGCCTGACTCACCACAATGGAGGTCCTGGGCAGCCTGGCATGCAAAGCAGTAACTCTGCTGGCTCCCCCAGTCACCTTCATTCTGTATTGTATGGATCACCCAGCTTGTCTCCTTTTAATAAACTGTAATGAGAATATTATTAAAGAAAATATGGATTTCTTAACACAGAGATGGACTAAGTACTACTGCCATTATGCTGTGCCAGTCTTAACCCTTTCTATGCCATAGGATCCACTAAATTGCACAAACATTTTGCTCTTAAATGTTAATACTCACCAGGGATGGGAATTTATATTGCCTGATGTCTGGGATATGTAGTCACTGGTGCAGGACAGGAAATTTTTGTATTCTTTTAGTCCTGCCACGGGGCAATTAATGCCGGGAAGAGAGCAGAGCTGTAATTTACCATACGGATATTTCGCAATGGTCACTGTAGCTGGGGTCTGCTGCAGCTCTCTGGTTGTTCACAGGGAGGTGTGAGAAGTGGCAGCAGCCAACTGCTATTCATGATGCAGGGGAATAATGGCCACTGGGCTTCAGCGTGATGTCATATCCTGGCGGCCAACACACCATAAAGGGCAGAAGAAGCATGGGACAGGTGGCACACAAGACTACATCCAGGCAGCTTTTGATTATCTGTGCTGTGTGAGTGTCAGAATGTGTAGTTTGTGTGTGTTGGAGGATGTGTGTGTATGGGTCATTGTATCACAACCACATAATCACAAGCATATACAGCTAGCATACACCACACATCACATACAACCAGGACCTATTACATCACATACTTCAAGTACAAATCACAACATGCAGCTTCCACACAACCAGCACACACATCACATGCAGCCATCACACATACATCCTTACAATTCTAATTTGTGAAAGTTCAGTAAATGGCCCTTTCAATGTCCAGGGCTCTCAGCAGAGGTCTTTGTGTTTGTCGTTAAAATTATTTTGTGTCAGGACAAGTAGATTGGGCAACCACTTTAGCTCCTTGAACATGTAGATTTTTATAAAAAAAAATTCCACACCCCTGCTCACACATTTAATTGTATCTGTTGGTGACACGAACTAGGGGGACTTTTTTGCACAACGACATAGGTAACTAATGCTATTTTTTTATTTTCCACTTTACATTAACCCTTGCTGAGCGCACATGGAATGGTATGGATATTCTCAAAAGACACATGATGCATTATGGAGTGCAAAGTAGCCAACAAATTAAAGTTCAGTGGGAGTAATTGTGTTATTGTTAACTTGTCTCCCCAGCATTATTCACCCCAGCAAATGTTGCAGTAGTAATAATGCTGGCAAGAGGGAATATGGAATGGTGTAAATTCTGCTTTAAATATTAGCTCCTTCAGTATAATGCTGACATACACGTATGCTTGCACAAAAGGTCAAAAAAATTGACAGCAGAGTTTAATCTATGCATCACTCATAAAAACATTTGTTTGAGTGTATGTGCTTGTGACATGTTATATCATATTTTACAAATGTTTTCTTTCTCCAGTATTTCCTCTTTAACAATGCAGAAAATGTTACATCATGGGCCGATTCAAGTCTCCAGGATGTAATATGATACAGTTGCCATCACTACCTTTAGTGTGGTAAACTAATTAAAGATAAACACTGTTTGATGGAGTGGTTTTTGAGGTATGTGTGCCAGGTTGAATGTGTCATTAATGGATGCCGCACCCAGACCTTGTCTTGGTTATTCTCTGTGATTGTGACACAAATTGTGATGTCATTTCAAACCTTATAATAGTTACAATAGTTTTCTTTGTGTTTTATTTTAGGATTAAAACTATGAAGAAGAAAAAGAAAGCGGGTGAGGACAAAATATGCAAATTATCAAACTTATTGTATCTTATTACATAGGAGTGTTTGGAAATGTGAGTTTTCAGATGACGTGATGTTATTTCAGCACTGTTAGGGGATCTAGCTGTAACCAGACAGATCAATAACTGCTTAAACTCCAGACAGCAAATATTGTTATTCTCAGACAGCCCATGCCCCCATAGGAATATACAGGGAGTGCAGAATTATTAGGCAAATGAGTATTTTGACCACATCAGCCTCTTTATGCATGTTGTCTTACTCCAAGCTGTATAGGCTCGAAAGCCTACTACCAATTAAGCATATTAGGTGATGTGCATCTCTGTAATGAGAAGGGGTGTGGTCTAATGACATCAACACCCTATATCAGGTGTGCATAATTATTAGGCAACTTCCTTTCCTTTGGCAAAATGGGTCAAAAGAAGGACTTGACAGGCTCAGAAAAGTCAAAAATAGTGAGATATCTTGCAGAGGGATGCAGCACTCTTAAAATTGCAAAGCTTCTGAAGCGTGATCATCGAACAATCAAGCGTTTCATTCAAAATAGTCAACAGGGTCGCAAGAAGCGTGTGGAAAAACCAAGGCGCAAAATAACTGCCCATGAACTGAGAAAAGTCAAGCGTGCAGCTGCCACGATGCCACTTGCCACCAGTTTGGCCATATTTCAGAGCTGCAACATCACTGGAGTGCCCAAAAGCACAAGGTGTGCAATACTCAGAGACATGGCCAAGGTAAGAAAGGCTGAAAGACGACCACCACTGAACAAGACACACAAGCTGAAGCGTCAAGACTGGGCCAAGAAATATCTCAAGACTGATTTTTCTAAGGTTTTATGGACTGATGAAATGAGAGTGAGTCTTGATGGGCCAGATGGATGGGCCCGTGGCTGGATTGGTAAGGGCAGAGAGCTCCAGTCCGACTCAGACGCCAGCAAGGTGGAGGTGGAGTACTGGTTTGGGCTGGTATCATCAAAGATGAGCTTGTGGGGCCTTTTCGGGTTGAGGATGGAGTCAAGCTCAACTCCCAGTCCTACTGCCAGTTCCTGGAAGACACCGTCTTCAAGCAGTGGTACAGGAAGAAGTCTGCATCCTTCAAGAAAAACACGATTTTCATGCAGGACAATGCTCCATCACACGCGTCCAAGTACTCCACAGCGTGGCTGGCAAGAAAGGGTATAAAAGAAGAAAATCTAATGACATGGCCTCCTTGTTCACCTGATCTGAACCCCATTGAGAACCTGTGGTCCATCATCAAATGTGAGATTTACAAGGAGGGAAAACAGTACACCTCTCTGAACAGTGTCTGGGAGGCTGTGGTTGCTGCTGCACATAATGTTGATGGTGAACAGATCAAAACACTGACAGAATCCATGGATGGCAGGCTTTTGAGTGTCCTTGCAAAGAAAGGTGGCTATATTGGTCACTGATTTGTTTTTTTGTTTTTGAATGTCAGAAATGTATATTTGTGAATGTTGAGATGTTATATTGGTTTCACTGGTAATAATAAATAATTGAAATGGGTATATATTTGTTTTTTGTTAAGTTGCCTAATAATTATGCACAGTAATAGTCACCTGCACACACAGATATCCCCCTAACATAGCTATAACTAAAAACAAACTAAAAACTACTTCCAAAAATATTCAGCTTTGATATTAATGAGTTTTTTGGGTTCATTGAGAACATGGTTGTTGTTCAATAATAAAATTAATCCTCAAAAATACAACTTGCCTAATAATTCTGCACTCCCTGTAGTAGGTGCTATTCAAAATAACAAAAAACTCACAGGGAATTGTCAGAAATGCAAAGTGAATTTTAAAATTTAGGCCTAGATATCAAACAAGAAAAAATATCTGACTTGAATTTTTTCAAATCTGCTTTCTTGGTCAAACATGTAAAAATTGCTTTGAATTCCTGATAGTCACCACTTTACTGAAAAACCCTGTAAATAACTTTTCAAGTTTACATTTGCTAACAAAGTAGCTACACACCTTTATGCTGTTTAAAGTGATTCCAAATCATGCATGGTCAAGTCAATAAGGACATACACTGGCTGACAGATTTATTCAAGAGAATCTGTGCTGCAGCCATGAACATGTTTGGCACAAATATCTCCAGAGAGTCAGGATTGGCTGAGAAAACTGAGCAAATGGGGAGTCAACAGAAGTGAGTGCGTTATATATATATATATATATATATATATATAGGGAGTGCAGAATTATTAGGCAAATGAGTATTTTGACCACATCATCCTCTTTATGCATGTTGTCTTACTCCAAGCTGTATAGGCTCGAAAGCCTACTACCAATTAAGCATATTAGGTGATGTGCATCTCTGTAATGAGAAGGGTGTGGTCTAATGACATCAACACCCTATATCAGGTGTGCATAATTATTAGGCAACTTCCTTTCCTTTGGCAAAATGGGTCAAAAGAAGGACTTGACAGGCTCAGAGAAGTCAAAAATAGTGAGATATCTTGCAGAGGGATGCAGCACTCTTAAAATTGCAAAACTTCTGAAGCGTGATCATCGAACAATCAAGCGTTTCATTCAAAATAGTCAACAGGGTCGCAAGAAGCGTGTGGAAAAACCAAGGCGCAAAATAACTGCCCATGAACTGAGAAAAGTCAAGCGTGCAGCTGCCACGATGCCACTTGCCACCAGTTTGGCCATATTTCAGAGCTGCAACATCACTGGAGTGCCCAAAAGCGCAAGGTGTGCAATACTCAGAGACATGGCCAAGGTAAGAAAGGCTGAAAGACGACCACCACTGAACAAGACACACAAGCTGAAACGTCAAGACTGGGCCAAGAAATATCTCAAGACTGATTTTTCTAAGGTTTATGGACTGATGAAATGAGAGTGAGTCTTGATGGGCCAGATGGATGGGCCCGTGGCTGGATTGGTAAAGGGCAGAGAGCTCCAGTCCGACTCAGGCGCCAGCAAGGTGGAGGTGGAGTACTGGTTTGGGCTGGTATCATCAAAGATGAGCTTGTGGGGCCTTTTCGGGTTGAGGATGAAGTCAAGCTCAACTCCCAGTCCTACTGCCAGTTCCTGGAAGACACCTTCTTCAAGCGGTGGTACAGGAAGAAGTCTGCATCCTTCAAGAAAAACATGATTTTCATGCAGGACAATGCTCCATCACACGCGTCCAAGTACTCCACAGCGTGGCTGGCAAGAAAGGGTATAAAAGAAGAAAATCTAATGACATGGCCTCCTTGTTCACCTGATCTGAACCCCATTGAGAACCTGTGGTCCATCATCAAATGTGAGATTTACAAGGAGGAAAACAGTACACCTCTCTGAACAGTGTCTGGGAGGCTGTGGTTGCTGCTGCACGCAATGTTGATGGTGAACAGATCAAAACACTGACAGAATCCATGGATGGCAGGCTTTTGAGTGTCCTTGCAAAGAAAGGTGGCTATATTGGTCACTGATTTGTTTTTGTTTTGGAATGTCAGAAATGTATATTTGTGAATGTTGAGATGTTATATTGGTTTCACTGGTAATAATAAATAATTGAAATGGGTATATATTTGTTTTTTGTTAAGTTGCCTAATAATTATGCACAGTAATAGTCACCTGCACACACAGATATCCCCTAACATAGCTATAACTAAAAACAAACTAAAAACTACTTCCAAAAATATTCAGCTTTGATATTAATGAGTTTTTTGGGTTCATTGAGAACATGGTTGTTGTTCAATAATAAAATTAATCTTCAAAAATACAACTTGCCTAATAATTCTGCACTCCCTGTATGTATATATATATTTTATGTTTCAGTTCCTTATTTTTTTATTTCTTTTACATAGTACTTATACGTTATCACTTTAATGGGTTAGAATGATGATCAGAGCAACCCCAGAGTGTTCCTTTATGGTTATGACAAGGTTACGTTTTATGACTATGTTATTATGAAGTTTTGCTTTCTTCATGTGCCTTGCAGAGAATGATGGTAGTTGAACTTCACAACATTCAGAGTGCCCTAAGTTAGGGTCACATCAGTGGTTGCCTTGATGCCTATTTACTTAAAAGAGACGCTTTCCATTTGCAGTTCTAGATATTCCAACATTATTAACTATCTGAAAAGGCGAGCTCTCAGAATGGAACTCTAGATTCTAGATTTAATATCTTATATTCTGACCTTTTCTAACATTAGTTTTATACAGTTTTCCTGTTTAGAACCTAATATTTTCCCTTGGCTAATGAATATTTAAGATATTTATTATCATAAATGTCCAGAACATTCAGCCAGTCTTGAATTACTCATCTCTGCCTAATGCAGTTGTCTCCACCCTTCCTCTGGAAATAGCTCTTCTCCGTTTCCTGTGCCTCATGTTCTTCTATTCTTCTTCTGCTCCCCAGATACCAGAACTGGTTGCATGTACAGAACTGCTAAGAAGATGATCCTCGCAGAATTAGATTCTTCGGTGCAGAGCATCTCACCAACAGAGAGTTTACCGCGAAATGTATTAAAGTTGGATACTGTGCAGGAAAATCCCTTGCTGTCAGATGTTTCTCGACAGAGCACATCACTAAATGGCACATCGATGCAAATCATCTCACAGGTGGATGTGACATGGTTGGGCTCCTGGTCATTGTATAATTGTGGTCTGCATGTGTTGTGACAGACACATGACATGAATGTGTGCGTGCTTGCCTTATTTAGTAATCACAGCATTGTAGCTGTCTGAACCGTGTCATGTACACCATCTTGTATTATAGAACAATGCTTGCATTGTGTTGACTGTTAGTATTGAAACTTGCGATGGGTTATAAGTAAGGGTTCCATGTCAGATTTGAGTCAGTGGAAAACTAAGGTCAGTCTGTCACATAAAAAAATATTTAATGAATAGTTCAAAAGTCATATTCACTACAGGTTAATCTTCATTTCTTCTAACCCTGCTGTAAAATAATTGCTTGTTAAATGGACACTAAGCACTCAGATCACTTCATCTTGAAGTGATATATCAGTGCAGCACCACTACTTTTTGCTCTTACGATATAAAACGTTGTTTCAGAAAAAGGCAGTGTTTACATTTGGGTCTAAAAACACATCTAGTGGCTCTAATCCTGATAGCCACTAGATGGCGCTTTCGCAGTGAAGACTGAGTCAACTTGGTATTTGATATTCATCTGCCCTCATGCACGGCATTAAGATGTTGATCATCCTATCATATTTTTTTTATATATAAATATAATATTTTTTATATATATGTATAAATATATATATATATATATATATATATAGTGTATATATACATGCATACATGTATGTTTATGTGTTCATATGCATATATATGGGTCTATGTATGTGTAGGCACATTGGAATATGTGTAAGTACATTTATTGGTGCTTATATGTCGATGTATGTGTAGGTGTGCATGCACATATATTTGGGCATTTGGTTGTATTTATATGTATATTGTATGTAGTTGTGTATAGTGTGTATGTTCTTGTGTATACCTGTAAATGAGTGTGAGTGTGTACATGTATGCTGCCTTCATGCATTTCCTGGAACTCTTGGATGGGAATTCAGGCATTTATATTAATAATCCCCCCTTCTAACACCATCTTCTGCACTGTTCGCTTGTTTTATTTCTCTCTCTCTCGCCCCTCACTGTGTGATCTTGGCATAAGGTAGTGTGAGTGTGTACCCTATAATATATGCATGTTTAGGTGAGTGCAGCCCTAGCCATCCTTGGTTTCATTTATTTATATATTTGGGAGTCCAGGCCAACTCCCTGGTTTTGCACCCCTCCCTTTCACAAGTGCTTCATTCAAGGGCCCTATTTAGCCTTGACCTGCAGAGAGCCCCAGGATGAAGGATTTCCCAAGTAAGTGGATTCATCTCATAAGAGCAGCATTAGGCAGCAAGAGTAGGACCTGCCAAGAATGGGGTACATTGATGTTGTGGCAGGCTTATGCAATGTATGATAATATCCTGTAACTAAACCCACATTTTTTTTGCCTAGGTAATGTGTTTTTAAATAAAACTATTACAAGCTGTGAGACTTGAAATTGCTGTTTAGGGAATGAGCGAGTGCGCTGGATTGTGTATTTTGTATGTTATATATATATATATATATATATATATATGAAAGTTCACCCTCTTTGAATTCTGTGATTTTACATATCAGGACATAATAACAATCATTTGTTCTTTAGCAGGTCTTAAAGCTAGGTAAATACAACCTCAGATGAAGAACAACCCATGACATATTACAGCGCATTATGATTTATTTATTTAAAGCCAAAACGGAGAAGCCATGTGCGAAAAATGCCTTATCATAAAGTACAACTTCTGATTCAATATCTTGTAGAACACCCTTTAGCAACAATATCTTAAAGTAATCGATTTCTGTATGACTTTATCAATCTCTCACATCGTTGAAGGAATTTTGGCCCACTCCCTTTTTACAACATTACTTCAGTTCATTGAGGTTTGCTGTCATTTGTTTATGCACGCCTGCTAAGGTCCCGCCACAGCATTTCAATCTGGTTGAGGTGTAATATGCCATGTGTTGTTTCTCATCTGAGGTTCTATTTGTAGTACCGTAGAATGCAAAGAGTTCATACTTTTTTTTCCCCATGACTGTAGTTAATGTTTTTTTTTTTTTTTTTTAGTTGTTAGTTTTTCCCTGCTTTTTTTTACCCTTTTCAAGTAGCCTTGATTGCCTTGTTTCCTCTAAGTTTTAAAAGAACACTGCGAGTTAAATATGCCAATCTGTTTGTATTTATTTGACAATTAACTATGGTATGGTATATCTCTATTTAAGACACATACCATTTTTCCTCAAGATCAAATTATCTTTTTTCTTTTTATATATCTTTATCTTCAGACTAGCAGCCCTTTGGCTGGTAGTCCATCAATTGTGCTGCAGATATTAACTAGTTCTGTCCTCTGAGAGGCAATACATGCATCCTGTGATGTTACCATCATTGTCCCATGCACTTTTTTTTACCTCTGAATAAGTGCTGTGGGGGATAGATAGTGTTTTTAAAACTATAAAGTCAAGAATTCATGTTTGTGTTCCTGACTCTTTTGTGTTCCTTTAATTATTGTTGGATAAGCTTTCAAATTGATTGGATATTTTTGGATGAATGTTTAAAATTATGTAATATTGGTAAAAACATTTTAATTGTGTAATATTTTGATACTTTTTGATACATAGATTTTTTTATATATATGATACATTTTTTGATAGTGTAATATTTAAACAAATTATTTTAAAAGTTTTTCCAAAAATATGAAATAATTTGGAAAGCTTATCCAACAATTTTAAATCAAGGCTTTAATTAGGGACAGACATTTTGTCCTTTTTTAAAAGATTATTCCTCCTCGTCAGTGTATTCTTTACTAGTTATAGTATCGTGTATAGAACAGGGAGATGTACCGGTGCAGCGCTTATGTGCAAATAAAAAAAGATATGGAATAAAATCAAATAAAAAGGTATATACCTTAAATGTCAATGCTCTCTTTTTGTATTATACACCTTCTGTATAAACCTTTAAACAAAACAAAAAGAGATACACAACATAGTGCAAACTGTATAATACAAGGAAAATAATTTAGGGTAAATGCCAAATGACAACTCACACTTTTCTGAGCTAATACATTTAGCTCAGATTCTTGCGCCTTGGGGTCTGTTAAGGCGACCCTCTCCCTTCTTTGTTATCCAATGGTCCAATCCTAAATAGGCATAGAAGGGGGTATATAGTGTAATATTGTCTTTGCTATAAGAGTAATATAAAATAGTGAATTTTTACTCACAAACCCAGAGCCGGTATTTAGGCTCACTTCACTTCGTATATGTAGAATGTGACGGCAGATAAGAACCGTTCGGCCCATCTAGTCTGCCCAATGTTCTAAATTCTTTAATTAGTCCCTGGCCTTATCTTATAACTAGGATAGCCTTATGCCTATCCCACGCATACTTAATCTCCCTCACTGTTAACCTCTACCACTTCAGCTGGAAGGTTATTCCATGCAACCACTACCCTCTCAGTAAAGTAATAATTCCTGAAATTATTTTTAAACCTTTGTCCCTCTAATTTAAGACTATGTCCTCTTGTTGTGGTAGTTTTTCTTCTTTGAACTATTGTCTCCTCCTTTACTGTGTTGAATCCCTTTCTGTATTTAAATGTTTCTATCATATGTAGTCAGCTAAAAGTGAATTTTTTTTTTTGGATGATATATTTCAAAGATGACTTATGCAATTTACCTTTTTCAGTCTCACTTATCAATATGTATCATCTTTTATTTTGGGGAAACATTAAATTTTCTTTCTTTCTTTTTTTGCAGTTACCATATAAGGAAACCAAATTGGATCAATACCCTCAGTTACTTAGTTCACAGTTGACCTCACCTTGTCACCAGACAGACACTCCTGACTCTAATAAAGCAGAGTATATAGTCCTTAATGACAAAAAGGAAACATTGAAGTCATTGAACTCCAGTCATGAAAGTACTATGTACCCTTTAGATGACTTCAGCCTGCAACCCACTGAATTCATGTCACCAGTTATGAAGAAGAATGATAGCTGGCAAAAGAGTCCACAAATGCTAAATACATCACCAATCTGGAAGCCATCGGGCACCAATGAGAGTCCTGGAGATGTACAGATCTGTAATAGACAAACAAACTTGAATTCAAACTTAATGCATACTGAAGTATTGGAAAGAAAGCCTGAAGAGGTGACATCCAGGGAAAATCGATGTCAGCTTGAAGACAGTCTGGATCTAATTAAGCCAGACATACCTACAACTCTTACTGAGACTAGAGTCACATACTCCCCGTTCATTTTGCAGGAACTAAATTCTATACAACAAAGTAATGAAATGTTGTTGCAAGAAGAGACATTTCGCTTTAAAGTGGAAATTTTTCAGTTAGCTAAAAAAGAAATCCCACAAGAAGGATGTTCATCCCAGTTGGACAAACTAGATTCCCCATTACAAAAACAGGACATCAACATCCTAGCATCTGTATCACATGTACAAGACAACAACTCTCAGTTAAAAGAACATAATGTTGAGTTACATGAAAACA
This sequence comes from Pelobates cultripes, assembly GCA_933207985.1. Lineage (NCBI taxonomy): Eukaryota > Metazoa > Chordata > Amphibia > Anura > Pelobatidae > Pelobates > Pelobates cultripes. The sequence goes on from OW240914.1 coordinate 31,371,633, forward strand.
TAGCACAGATGATGTTGCACAATGCTTCATTACCTGAACCACATTTATCATCGGAAGACAGTACTTCTCCATTAATGGGAAAAGACTTGCCATTAAAAGAAAGTGCATTACAGTTACAAGAACAGGGTAATGTTTTAGAAATGAAAAAATCTCTGTGTGACAAAGATGGACAGTTGTCAGGAGAAACCACACAATCTTCAATTGCATTGAAATTCCTGGTGAAACACAACAGTTTACAACCAGACAGTGTCTGTCAGGTGGACTCTCAGGCCTTCGAACTCACAAACTTACAAGCCCAATCTTTAAATTCAGTAGTCCATGGACAAGACATGGCAGGAGCAGGTCTTGAAGTGCCAGACAGTCAGTTGTTAGGAGTCCTACATGAGAACTTCAATGATTCTGATCAGGTATTCTACAACAATATTGCAAAGTGTGTTGCGTATAGAGTTGAGCGAACCCGAACTGTAAAGTTCAGGTTCGTACCGAACATTATGATTTTTGGCCCCCGAACCAGAACCCGGACATTTCAGTAACAGTTCGAGTTTGGTGTTCGGCGATTTAATGGCGCGTTTTGAAAAGCTGCAGGGCAACCAGTCAACAAGTGTTTGACTCATGTGCCCTTAGAAGCCATCACAGCCATGCCTACTAATGGCTTGGCTGTAATTGGCCAGTGCAGCATGTGACCCAGCCTCTATATAAGCTGGAGTCACATGAGCTCTTATTAGTGTAGGGAGAGGATGTTGCAGCTGTGAGGGACAGATTAGGAAAGAAATGTGAATTTTTCAAAGTGTGATGTAACCACAGTATTTGACGGTTCTATTTGACTCTCAGATATGAAGTGCACGCCCCAGATTTACTTTTTAGCACCAGCGCCAAGGAGTTCCTTGGCGTGGCAGTTCTTTAGACAATGTGCTGACGACAAGACATGAGTGGTTTGCACGTTGTGCAATCAGAGCCTGAAGCGGGGCATACACGTTCTAAACCTGAGCACAACCTGCATGACCAGGCATCTACATGCAAAGCACGAGCTGCAGTGGAGTAAGCACCTGTCCGTACAGGTAGGGGGTTAACTTTTTGAGGGCTCAGTCGAGGGTCAAGCACTCCTTCTCCACTGCCACATAACTCACTTCCCTGGGTAGTAACTTTCTGCTCAGGTATGCGACAGGGTGCTCTCCTCCATCCTCCCCGACTTGGCTCAGGACAGCCCCCAGTCCAAACATGGAAACGTCTGTGTGGACAAGAAAACGTTTAGGTACTGGGGCAGCCGAGACAGGGGCATTAACAAGTGCTTGCTTCATTGCTTTAAACGCGGCTTCAAAAGCTTTAGACCCCAGGACCTGCTCAGGTAAATTCTTCTTAGTCAGGTCCGTCAGGGGCTTAGCGATAGCGCTATAGTCGGGGACAAAACGTCTATAGTACCCTGCAGTCCCCAAAAAGGCTAGCACCTGGGTCTTAGTGAGGGGTGTGACCAGTTAGCTACCACCTCTACCTTGGCTGGCTGTGGTCTCTGGCTCCCACATCCCATTCTGTGTCCCAGGTACTGTACCTCAGCCATACCTAGATGGCACTTATCTGGCTTCAAGGTCAGGCCTGCGGCCTAAATCTTGTCCAGAACCACCCCTACGTGCTCCTCCCAAGACCCACTGTAGATCACGATGTCATCCAGGTATGCACAAGCAAAATCCTGGAAGACATCGAGGATCCTATCCACCATACGCTGGAAGGTAGCTGGGGCATTTTTCATCCCGAATAGCATGACCCTAAATTGGTACAGGCCAAACGGGTTGACAAATGCCAACTTGGGGATAGCATCTTCGGCCAGGGGAATCTACCAATAGCCCTTACACAGGTCTCTGGTAGTGAGATAGCGTCCCCTGGCTATGCGATCTAGCAGTTCGTCTACCCTGGGCATTGGGTAGGCGTCAGTGGTGGTCTTCTCGTTGAGTCGCCTTTAGTCCACGCAGAACCGTGTGGTCCCATCTTTCTTAGGCACCAGGACTACAGACGAGGCCCAAGGACTGTCTGAGTGCTCGATGACCCCTCACTGGGTCATCTCCTGTATTTCCTTCCGCATTCCTTCTCGGACTGCTTCAGGGACACGGTAAGGGGGCTGTCGCAGGGGTGTCTGTCCAGGGGTCTCTACCCTATGCACAGCTAGGGTCGTATAGCCTGTTTCTTGGAAGAAAGTCGCCTGTTTCTCCCACAGAAGCCTTTTAGCCTGTCCCATCTCGGTGTGGCTTAACCGGTCCCCTAGCAGTACAAGGCTAGTAAGGTCAGTCTGGGGGTCTCTCTCTAGTAAATCAGGGATGGGTAAGCTTTCTGAGTCGTCTGCAGCAGGGGCACACACTGCAGCGACATTCTCCTGTCTTTCTTGGTAATCCTTCAGCATGTTCACATGAAAGGATCGCTGGATCCTTTCATCTGCACAGCTGGCAATGACATAAGTAGTATCACATACCTTGGCTACTACTTTGTATGGGCCCTGCCAAGATGCTTGCATCTTGTCAGTCTTCACTGGCTTTAGCTCTGGCTTTAGCACCAACATGGTCAGTGCCGCTGACGCCGTTCTCAGCATTACTATCCCGCTTCTATGTCTCCTTGAAAAAACGCTTCGGGCGATGATGGAAGAGGATGTGGCACAGGAGGAAGAGGGGTCATTTCCACGGTTATCAGGCCAGTCATTCACAAGTGGCTCGGAGGGTGGGTTCCTGCACCAGCATAGGCCAGGTACACAATTGTCCAGCCAGGTTCTGGAGGAGGAACCGTGTTCACAGCAGGGTGGCATCCAATGCAGCTCGTCGGCATCACTGGAACGTGACTGGGGGATACGGAGGACACTAACGATACACCTCCCACAGAGGACAGCTCGTCCTTGCCTCTGGGCAGCCTGGCACACATGAGCAACTACATGCTGCAGTGCCTGCGCAACGACTGCCAAGTTGCCCACATTCTAACTTGTGCTGATTACTGGGTGGCAACCCTGCTGGATCCCCGTTACAAGGACAACGTGCCGTCCTTAATTCGCTCACTGGAGCGTGATCGGAAGATGCGCGACTACAAGCGCACGCTGGTAGACACGCTGCTGAGGGCATTCCCAACTGACACCGGGGGCTCAGTGGAAGCACAAGGCGAAGGCAGAGGAGGAGGAAGAGGTCGCCAACGCAGCTGAGGCACCGCCAGCACCTCAGAAGGCAGGGTTAGCATGGACGAAATGTGGAAAAGCTTTGTCAGAACGCCACAACAACCAGTACCACCAGCTGATATGGAACGTCTTAGCAGGAGGCAGCATTTCAGCAACATGGTGGAACAGTACGTGTGCACACACCTACACGTACTGACTGATGGGTCTGCCCCATTCAACTTCTGGGTCTCCAAATTGGGCACAAGGCCTGAGCTTTCCCTTTATGCCTTGGACGTGCTGGCCTGCCCTGCAGCAAGTGTATTGTCTGAACGTGTGTTTAGCATGGCAGGGGGCGTTATCACAGACAAGCGCAGCCGCCTGTCCACAGCCAACGTGGACAAGCTCACGTTTATTAAAATGAACCAGACATGGTTCCCACCAGACTTGTCTGTACCTTGTGCAGAATAGACATTTATACCGGCCTCACCCAGCCTTTGTTATACTCAAGTGCACGTATTGTTTGTTTTCTTTTTTTATATGTCCAAATATTTTGGGGGCTTCCCCAATTAAAAAACAAAAACAAATAAAAAACAGTGTTGGCTACCTCCTCCTCCTCCACCGCCGCTTCCACCTACACCGCCATGGTCACCGCCTCCTCAACCTTCTACTCCACATCCATCTCCTCCACCTAGTTCAAGATTAATATTTTTAATTTTTATGTATTTTCTGTTATTTTAAGTTATTTCCCTATCCACATTTGCTTGCAGGTCACTTATCCTACTCTTACCCCCATTTTACTTCATTTTGCAGCCCTCTAGCCCTTTCCAGGACTTTTTTAGAGCCGTTTTAGTGCCCAAAAGTTCGGGTCCCCATTGACTTCAATCGGGTTCAAGTTCGAGTACAAACTCGAACTTTTTGCCGAAGTTCGTCCGAACCCGGTGAACCCGAACATCCAGGTGTCCGCTCAACTCTAGAACTTGCGTATTTTCATTCCTTGTATTTAATCCCCAGTAGACGTTCATATTTGTGCTCTTTGATTCTCTATTACATTTTCTATTGCTTTGTGGAATTGCTCTCTTTATTTTGTTGATCATTGTTATCACTCTGTCTATTTATCATCTGTCCATCTGTCCAGTGCATGAACAAAGCAACATCTACTGCCTCACTAAACCTTGTCTCAATCACTGTTAGATGGAACTCTGTTTCTTCAATTAGACTTAGGCTGTGGTATAAAATGTCATGGATACACTATTCTTACATTTTGAGATAATTAAAGAGGAGAAGTGCACTTTTAAACTGAAATGCTTTCAAGTTATGACAGACTTGAGCATTGTAACACATCAGTCAGTGTATTTTGATGACAACTTCATCAGAATCACAGATGATGAGAGACACTGAGAAAAATTGGTCTAGTTAAAATTATTGTAAGGTTTTGAGCATCACAAAACAGGATGGCTAAAGGCAGGGTTTTGGAACCTGCACAAGGGAATGAAAGAGGGACAGTGAGGGTGAATGCTCAGGGAATCTCAAAAGGAAATATGTGGTGACACAATAATACAGGGCCACAAGATTTAAAAAAGGTGAGCCATAAATGGGACAAGGGACCATAAGAGTGATATGGAAAGGCAGCATCACAAGATATGTAGCGGACTATCTAAAGGATAGAAGGAGGCAGAAGGCCAGTAGTACAGGAGACCACCACAGGAATAGGGGAGTGACAAAAGGGATGTGACAAATGGAGCTAAGGAACAGATAAGACAGAGAACCACAAAATGTCAGAAGAATTCACATTCCCCGAATAAAGAGACTAATGAAATGTTCTGTACACTGTACTAGCTTAACTGTAATTTTCAGTCCAATTACAAACTCGTTAATTCCAATCCTTAATATGTGACACTGCAAGTCTCAAACAGTTGTCCTGTGCAGATTAGAAAACATTTAGCTTCTCTTTATGCATATTGCCACCTTTCATCAAATTTTCACTTCTCATTTTTTTAAAAGTCTATTACATTCATTGTAACTTAATCATACACTGAACAAAATTATAAACGCAACACTTTTGTTTTTGCCTCCATTTTTCATGAGCTGAACTCAAATATCTAAGACTTTTTCTATGTACACAAAAGGCCTATTTCTCTCAAATATTGTTCACAAATCTGTCTAAATCTGTGTTAGTGAGCACTTCTCCTTTGCCGAGATAATCCATCCACCTCACAGGTGTGGCATATCAAGATGCTGATTTGACAGCATGACTATTGCACAGGTGTGCCTTAGGCTGGCCACAAGAAAAGGCCACTCTAAAATGTGCAGTTTTAATGTATTGGCGGGGTCCGGGAGGGCTGGGGGGGGAGGGTCCGAAAAACAGTCCGTATCTGGTGTGACCACATTTTGCCTCATGCAGTGCAACACATCTACTTTGCATAGAGTTAATCAAGTTGTTGATTGTGGCCTGTGGAATGTTGGTCCACTCCTCTTCAATGGCGGTGCGAAGTTGCTGATTATTGCAGGACCTGTAACACTCTGTCGTATACGCCGATCCAGAGCATCCCAAACATTCTCAATGGGTGACATGTCCGGTGAGTATGCTGGCCAGGGAAGAACTGGGATGTTTTCAGCTCCCAGGAATTGTGTACAGATCCTTGCAACATGGGGCCATGCGTTATCATGCTGCAACATGAGGTGATGGTTGTGGATGAATGGTATAACAATGGGCCTCGTCACGGTGTAACCGAGTAAACTTGCAGAAGCCAGACACAGAGATGGATGCAGGTTTTCAGGAAGTAAGAGGTCTTTATTAACATACCGATCGGGTCTCAGATGAACTAACGTTCCAAAACAGGTCTGAGGGCCGAACACATGGAATACATGCTTTTTATAGAACTATAACTCCTCCCATTAATAGCTCCACCGGCACATACCCTTAACCAATCAGTGGACAGGATTTAGATTTCCTCATATGGGCAGACCACATGGCTCATCCGAAACAAAGGAGAAAGGAGTGTAATTTCAGTTCCTGCATTCCTGCACATGCCCAGTACATTGATGACAGTATCTTAGCTACGTGTAACTAACTAACTGATACAACATACACATATGCCACGTGGAAATCTCGGCCTACTAAATTTAAATTTCACCGAAATTCCATCACATTCCCCCCTTTGATGCCTCTGATACAAAATTATTCCAGATGCATCACCAATCATAGTTTACCAACACCTCTCAAGTAGCCATTGGACCAGAGCAGACTTTGTAAGCATCTTAGCATCATCACAAACTCCTTCAGCATTCCTCATCCTGTATATGTTCTCTTTGGGCTAGGGATTCATATCTATAGACAGCCATTACATGAGCAGCTGTCTTTCTTTCTATAGTACTCTCTATGATACTATGTATAGATCTGACCACTAATGGAATTAGGCAGGGCAGAAAGAGACATAAGAATATAATAAATACTACTCCTCCTACTAACGCCTTAATCCCTCCAAGCTGCTCATACCAACTTCCAAACCAGACCTGAGTAGCTACATGCGTCAGTTTAACCATGTGGCTAGTAAGTTCAGCCACTGCCCGCCCTTCACCATCTATGTGCAAACAACAGTTGCTGAGATTAAACTTTCCGCATACACCTCCCTCTACTGCTAATAGGTAGTCCAGAGCTAATCTATTTTGATACATGGCTGATCTCATCCGAGTATTTTGCTTAGCTAGAAGATTAAGTGCTTAAGCTGTCTCATTAGTGATAATCTCAACCACCGCCTGTAGTCTTATAATACAGTTGAGCATATATATTGGGGTTCTATATCCATAGGTACCATCTTCTGTCCAAGTAGCAGGTCCATAATAATTAATAATGCGTTGGGGAGGCCACTCATCATCTTCCCAGCTACCTATATTCAAGGATGCTCGCTTCTTTTTATGATTTACATCATAAACCTTAACTCCCAAGGTCTCTCCTGTCTCAATTGGCAACAGGAAGAAGGATGGTTTGAGCATACCTAATACACATGCCCCTTCTCAATCTTGTGGTAACTCTGAATATGCTTTATTACCACAGATCCAATATAAATTCGCTGGGTCTTTCCAATTGGATGTAGCAGATAAGTCAAACCATACCTCTTTTAAATGGGTGTAATTGGTAAACGGATTAGTAGGCTCTGAGACATTTGAAGCTGACCACCAAGTAGTATATTTAGTATCGGCATTATAGGCTTTCTGTCCTAGACATATTAACTCGCCAACAGGTGTGGTATACAATGGCCCTTTCCTGGCTAAACATACATGACCTATTATGGAGGTTTTTAACCGCCACTCTGATTTACCTCTAGTACTTACTTGATGATCAGACTGAGAAAGTATTTATTGTTCATCTGTCTCAGAACCAGAGTACCATACTTCCTTTGCCTCCCATGGCCACTGGTCTCCCATATTAGTACCTCCACATACAAAGCAATTAGTTACATTAAGACTACCCGCAATACTCTCAGCCAAATCAATAAATAGGTTCTTAACATTATGGGGAATTTTATCCTCAACACTCATCTCCTCATAGAAGGAATGAAAAATCTGATGAGTTTGAGTTGGTATTGTCTCAGTTTCAAGTCCTACACATATTATGGTCCCTGGATCTACTCCTGTGCCATATATTTGGAACCCAAATAGATTTCCGAACTTATCAATAACATTTTGTGGATTAGAGATGGTCATATTGACAGAATTACAATCTTTGGATAATCATATCTTGATCCACTGTTTTTCCCCATGTCGCCCACCCTACACAAGACCAATATGGACAAAAATTAAAATCCCTGTTTGGGCAATCAGGATCAGTAGATCTCTTACTGGGACATAAATATTTATCATTAAACCCATAAGTTCGTTCCCATTTAAGATTACCACATACATTCCAAGGTTTTCCACTACCAGAGATCGCCTTACATGCATCAAATAGTAGAATGCCCGTGGAATGTATGGTACTTATCACAGTCCTATTTACCAAGGTCCCCTAGGAGTTACTGTTCCGAATTACCAACCAAATTGTATGTTGTTGGAATTGGGGATCAAAACATTTAGGCTCTCCTGATATTGGTTTGCACACACTGTAATCTATATCTAAATATCTACACTTGGATACAGATCCCCTACAAATACTGTGAGTGCCAAATGAGTGTTTGGGATATTTGGTTACCTGTTTTTGTAGTCTTAATGCAGCTAACACAACTCTGTATGTCCTCACCTTTACCTTCCTGAAAAATCACAAAAATGCCTAAACACATAATATAACATATTTCAGAAGTCCTCATTTCTACTCTTCGACCATGCGACGGCACCTCAGCTTCCCGATTGTGAGGGCTGCAAGGATGGTCGTTCTTCCGATCCTCACTTTTCTTCACAGAAGTCCCTTCAAGACACTCTGGCTATGACATGTAGGTGGTCAGGCTTTATTATGGCCGTCAAAACACCTACTTGCTGATATCTGTTGTTACTTTCAACTTAGATGTCCCAATATCTCCTCGTATTATTTCTCACTCCGACTGAGCTCCTGGGATGGACTTGAAATCTTGCAAATCCTGGCTTAATTCAGATCCAAATAGGGTAGGCTTTAACCGGATCTTGCAAGAATTTTCAGAATCTGGAATAGCTTGCCAAGAATCTGCCGCTGGTTTAACCCTAGAATGATGAATCCACTGAGTCACTTTTGCTACCTTTACAGCTGTCGGAGCAGATAAAAGAACAACATAAGGACCCCTCCACTTTGGACCTAATGGAACAATATTCCATTCTTTTATCCACACTTGATCTCCCGGTTCATAGGAATGAACAGGTGGATATATGTTCACAGGTAACCTACCTTGCACCCATTTCTGTACTTCCTCTATAGTTTTACCCAACCTACAACCTGCTGCCGAGTAATTCCTTCACCCAACTGATTCAAGTCCCCCCTTAGATTACTGAGTATGGGAGGTGGACGCCCATACACGATTTCAAAGGGAGACAGACCCATTCTTCTGGTAGGAGTACTATGTATCCGCAACAGAACTATTGGCAAAAGGACATTCCACTTGAGCTGAGTTTCCTGACACATTTTAGCCAATTGGGTTTTTATTGTTCTGTTCATCCTTTCCACCTTTCCAGAACTCTGAGGTCTATATGCTGTATGAAGTTTCCACTTAATACCAAGCACATAAGTCAATTGTTGTAAACACTGATGGATAAAGGCTGGACCATTGTCTGATCCGATAGAACACGGAAGTCCATATCTGGGTATAACTTCTCACAACAGAAATCATACAACTTCTCCTGCCTTTTCTGTATGAGTTGGACAAGCTTGTACCCAACCTGAGTAGGTACACACAGCTACCAACAAATAACGATATCCCCCAGATTTAGGCATTACAGTGTAATCTATTTGCAAATCTGACATTGGGAGTCCTCCCATATATTGAACTCCAGGGGGTTTGACAGGGCCTTGTCTTGCATTGTTTCGAGCACACAAAACACATCTTCGAACAATAGCTTGATTGAATAATCTTGGTATGTAGAAATGTTTCCTGAGAGATTCTTACATACTATCTATTCCTGAATGTGTACCATTATGAAAGTTCTGAACAATCTCTATAGCCAGAGATGTCGGAATAACTATTCTTCCATCTTCTAACTGATACCAATTATTCTCCAAGTATTTTCCAGCTTCAGTCTTCAACCACTCCATCTCTTGGGTTGTATATATCGGAGTCCATTGAGACAGAGGTGCCGGCACAAGGGCAGCAACATACCCCACATATTCCTCTTGCCCGGATTCAGCGGCATGTTTTGCTGCACTATCGGCCATGCGATTTTCTTTTACTACATCACTATCACCTTTCAAATGTGCCCTGCAATGTATAATACCGACTTCCTTCGGTTCCCATACCGCCTCTAACAGTTGGAGTATTTCTGCTGCATGTTTGATTTCTTTCCCTTCTGAATTCCACAATCCCCTTTTTTTATACAATGCTACATGGGCATGGGTGGTTAGAAAAGCGTATTTAAAATCTGTGTAAATATTCACTCTCAACCCTTTAGCTAATTGCAAGGCCCTTGTTAATGCAATCAGTTACGCCTTCTGTGCTGGTGTCCCTTTCGACAGTGGCCGTGCTTCTATCACCTTGTCTATGGTTGTTACCGCATACCCTGCATAACGTATACCTTCTTTCACATACCTACTACCATCTGTATAATACTGTATGTCCGGATTCTGGATGGGGAAATCATGAAGATCAGGCCTGCTTGAAAACACTTCATCCATTATCTCCAAACAATTATGATGCCTTTCAGTAGTCTGGGGCAGAAGGGTAGCTAGATTCAAATTATTGACAGTTTCGAGGTGTACTCTTGGATTTTCACATAACATAGCTTGATATTTGGTCATTCGACTTTTGCTAAACCAATGATTTCCTTTGTAATCCAATAGGGTCTGTACTGCATGGGGTACTCGCACATAGAGTTCCTGACCCAATGTGAGCTTGTCAGCTTCTGCTACCAACAGGGCACCGGCGGCCACTGCTCGCTGACAAGGTGGAAGACCACTGGCCACTGCATCCAACTGTTTGGACATATAAGCTACAGGTCTTTGCCATGATCCCAAATACTGAGTTAATACTCCCACAGCCATTCTTCTTTGCTCATGTACGTACAGATAGAAAAGACGCGTATGATCTGGTAGACCTAGGGATGGGGCACTCATCAGTGATTTCTTAACATCCTCAAATGCCTTCTGTTGTTCAGAGGTCCACAAAAAGGGGTCATATTCTGTGCCTTTCACAGCTTCATATAAAGGTTTCGGCAGTATCGCATAATTAGGAATCCATATCCTACAGAATCCTGCTGCTCCTAAGAATTCTCGCACTTGTCTTCTATTCTTAGGTATAGATATCCGACACACTGCTTCTTTTCTTTCAGGTCCCATTATTCTTTGACCTTTGGAAATATGGAATCCTAAATATTTAACAGTTGACTGGCACAATTGCGCTTTCTTCCTTGATACCTTGTATCCTGCTCTCCATAGAATGTGAAGCAAATCATAAGTTGCTTGTTGGCATATCTCTTTAGTAACAGCCGCTATCAAAAGATCATCTATGTATTGAAGCAATACACATTCTCCTGGGATGGACTTGAAATCTTGCAAATCCTGGCTTAATGCAGATCCAAAGAGGGTAGGTGAATTCTTGAACCCTTGAGGTAGTCTGGCCCAGGTCATCTGACGCTTTGAACCTGTAACAGCATCTTCTCATTGGAAAGCAAAGATACACTGACTCTCAGCAGCAATCCGAAGGCAAAAGAAAGCATCCCTAAGGTCTAGAACTGTGAAGTAGGTTGCCCCACCTGGTATTAAAGCAAGCAGATTATAAGGGTTGGGTACAACTGGGTGTATATTGACTACTGCATCATTAACTGCTCTAAAATCTTGTACAGGACGATATTCATCTGATCCTGGTTTCTGAACAGGCACATTGGTTCCAGGGGGAAGTACAGAATTTTAGGATGCCATACCTTACAAACCTATCCAAGTAGGTCTGTATGTTTTTCTTAGCCTTTTGAGGTATATGATACTGACGTAGGCTCACAGGATAGGCCCCAAGCTTTAGTTCAATATGTATAGGTGGAATATCACGAGCAAGCCCAGGTTGATTATTCTCTGCCCATACTCCTGGAATGTCAAATAAAAGTTCATCACTCTTAGGGTTTACACTTGTCATTATGGAGTAGAAGCGCCATTCTTCTTCCCTTGGCACTGATACCGCCATTATGCCTGATAATCCATTTAACCTCAGAGGCGTTGATCCATTAGGTAGAAAAGTTATCTGGGCTTGAAGCTTTGATAATAGATCTCGTCCTTGAAGTTGAATCGGACACTCTGGCATACAGTTGCAAGAAAAAGTATGTGAACCCTTTGGAATGATATGGATTTCTGCACGAATTGGTCATAAAATGTGATCTGATCATCATCTAAGTCACAACAATAGACAATCACAGTCTGCTTAAACTAATAACACACAAAGAATGAAATGTTTTTATTGAACCCACCATGAAAACATTCACAGTGCAGGTGAAAAAAATATGTGAACCCTTGAATTTAATAACTGGTCGAACCTCCTTTGGCAGCAATAACTTCAACCAAACGTTTCCTGTAGTTGCAGATCAGACGTGCACAACGGCCAGGAGTAATTCTTGACCATTCCTCTTTACAGAACTGTTTCAGTTCAGCAATATTCTTGGGATGTCTGGTGTGAATCGCTCTTTTGAGGTCATGCCACAGCATCTCAATTGGGTTGAGGTCAGGACTCTGACTGGGCCACTTCAGAAGGCGTATTTTCTTCTGTTTAAGCCATTCTGTTGTTGATTTACTTCTATGCTTTGGGTCATTGTCCTGTTGCAACACCCACCTTCTGTTGAGCTTCAGCTGGTAGACGGATGGCCTTAAGTTCTCCTGCAAAATGTCCTAGGGAGAGTAGCAGCAGTGCTGAACTTTCTCCATTTATAGACAATTTGTCTTACCGTGGACTGATGAACAGCAAGGCTTTTGGAGATACTTTTATAACCCTTTCCAGCTTTATGCAAGTCAACAATTCTTAATCGTAGGTCTTTTGAGAGCTCTTTTGTGCTCTCTATCTCTTGGTCTCTGAGTAGGTGGATAATATCTATCTCCTTGAACACTCCCTCTACTATTCCTACCGTTCCCTCCAATACTTCCTCTTCCTCTATAACTACCACTATAACCTCCCTGTACTCTTCTCTCTCCTTGTCTATTATTTTCATAATGCTCTCTCTGTGGACACTCATTCTTCCAATGTCCTTCCTCTCTACAAAACGCACATTGATTCCTACTTAAAGGTCCCTTACTCAGCCTATTCTCTACTCCTTTATTCACCTCCCTTCCCTGTCTTTCTACACTTGTGATAGCTACTGCTAGCATATCTGCCTTCTTCCTCATTTTACGTTCTTTCTCCCGCTTTATCTCAGTTTCCCTATTCATATACACTTTATTTGCAATCTCCATTAGCTGTGATATGGACATCCCTACAAATCCCTCTAACTTTTGCAATTTTCTTTTAATATCACCTTGGGCCTGGCTGACAAATGCTGAGTTAATTATTCGAGAATTCTCAGGGGCCTCTGGATTAAGAGGAGTATACAATCTATATGACTCCAATAATCTTTCATTAAAGGCACTAGGTGACTCATCAACCTTTTGCAACACCTCAGCCGTCTTTGACATATTGCCTTCTTCTCTCCTGCCTTCATGCCAGCAATAATGGCTTCCCGATAAGCCCTTAATTGGGGCATGTCAGCACCATTCACATTCCAATTTGGGTCAACATTTGGATAATGGGCTGCAGCCCATACAGCTGGATTGGCCTGATTTTGAGTAGGGGCCGTTTCCTCAAGCGCTTTAATAGCCGCTTGATTAATCCAGGTGCTTTCCTCACAATTAAATAAAGTTTATAATAATTGCTGGCAATCGGCCCAGGTGGGATTGTGAGTTTGTATAATAGAGGTAACCAAATCTGTCATGACTTGAGGCTTGTCGGTATACGAAGAGTTATGTGTCTTCCAATTAAATAGATCAGTTGTGGTGAAGGGGACATAGACAAACACTGGATATGCCCGTTGTATTTGGCCATTTTCATCAACGTGTGTTGGGCCCGGTGTAAGTCGGAGGGGCATTTGGTAATGTCGGGGTTGAAGGGTACCAGTCATCTGTCGGGTTAATATAGGACTTCGTCGAGGCTGTTTTATAGTAAGTTCCGGTCTAGGGGTAGAAAGGTAAGGAGAATGAGGCAGGTTAATTTTACCGGGCGGAAGTTCAGTCAACAGGATGTTGCGGGCCGGGCTGGGAGGAGCATGACCAGGAACCAGAAGTGACGTTAATTCTGGATATATAGAACTAGTGGAGGTAGGTAACGGAAGGGGAGGACTCAGGGCAAGTGGGCTGGGCTCTAAACTAGATGAATGTCAGGATCAATGGGAAAGGGGGAGTGGCAACACCAGCAGCACCTCCTCTAACCTTGGAGGAGGAGTAGGGGGGTGGGGAGGGAAGTTCAGACTCAGAGGGAGAGGCTAAAATGGGCGGGGTTGCGGCCCTGATGGACAGGTCCTGGCCACCATGAGGCGACATTGCTCCTCGTGGCATACCTTAATCCATTGAGGCATTTCTTCCACAATCTGTTTCCAATAATCAATATACGGAAACTGATCATAGAATTCAGACCTACTAGATACAACTGAGTGCACAAGTTGCACTAGAGTTAGATCAAGACTACCACGTGGAGGCCATGCGGTCACCAAGATAGGCCACTGTCTACTACATAATGTAGTCAACGCTTTGGGGATAATTTCACCCCAATATCACAAACTTTATATCCCTTTGCAAAGTTTTTCAACATACACGACAAGGGATCAACAATCTTTGAGTCAGACGCACCCATACTGGCAACGGAGCGTCTAATACAAAGAAACACAATACCCCAAACACACTTCCAACGATCACACTTGTTTCCGTGGCACAGTTGCTAGGCCAAATACACACACGAAAACACGCAGAGAATGCTGGCTGCCTATTAGCTACGTGTAACTAACTAACTGATACAACTTACACATATGCCACGTGGAAATCTCGGCCTACTAAATTTACATTTCCCCGAAATTCTATCACAACGGTATCAAGAAAATGCATTTTAGCTGACGATATCATGGTTGTGTTATGTTTTACTGTTTTAAAACACTTATATTTGTGTTCAACAAAGTCTCCCAAGTAAATCAGTACCCCCAATGTACAGGTTTTAGGGTGTCTTGGAAAGTTACACAGTTAAATATAGGGCTTGCAAGCCACATTATCTGGACTTTCTGCCTGGGTTGTCAGGCAAATCCCTCAAATTGTAATTATATGACTTAATTATGTAAAAATATTATATGAATATATATGTAGAATTTAAATATATACATATAATACAATGAGCTAAAGTGGTCTGGGTGCCTATAGTGTCCTTTAACAAATTGTGTGGTGGTTGTCAACATCTAAAGCAGGCGTTCCCAACCCAGTTCTCAAGTATCCCCTAGCAGTCGAAGAGTTAGGGATTACAAAGTTGCGTCTAAGGTGTTTTTAGAATAAAATCAGAGTTTCCCTAAATCCTGTACTGGTAGGGGGTACTTGAGGACTTGGTTGGGAACCCCTGATGTTGAGGATTCCACTCTTATTCCAGCTTGTAAGTATGCACATTGCATGGAATTTTTTTTTTTTTTTTTTTACCACATACTGATTTCCCAAGGTCTAAGATAGTAAACACAATTTAATATGATTTGTAGCTGTTTTAAGCAAGAAATCATCACACATTGTTTATGTGGCACCTTATCTTTAAAGTTTTAATTGCAAGAGAAAAAAAAAGAATAAAGACAGGCAATTTAGGACAGCTGAACAAAATATAAACAAACCCTCCAGATAAATTCTAGATAAAATGATTATTTATGACAGGACATATGTGGGGGGTAGAGCAACCTATAGATAACAATTATAATTTAACAGGGTTGTCTGGGACATTTTTTACTCTGCAGGATATTAAAGTGACTCTCCAGTGCCTTGAAAACATGTTTGTTTTCCTGGCGGCACTACAGTGCCCCTCTCCTTCCGACCGCCCATCCCATGTTGCTGAAGGAGTTAAAACCCTTACCTGACTTACCTGAGTCCAACGCTGATGTCCGTCGGCGCTGGGTCAGGCTTCGCCTACTCTCCTCCCCTGCCGAAGTCAGCCGACGGGGAAGACCTAATGCGCATTTGCGGCAAAGGCATGCAATACACACGCGTAACGCGGGAGGTCCTCACGTAGCATGAGGGAACACAGAAGTCCCTCTAGTGGCTGTCTGATAGACAGTCACTAGAGGAGGACTTAACCTTGTAAAGTAATCATTGCAGTTTATGAAAACTGCAATGATTACACTTGCAGGCTTAAGGGTGGTGGAAGTTGGCACCCAGACCACTTCAATGGGCAGAAGTCCCTTTAATTATTTGGCTGGAGAATCTGAAAGTGACATTGTTCATTTTAAAAAAAAATCTGGACACCTCCACAGCAAATAAAATAATTTAAACCAAAATATCTGGCAACCTCTTGGTTTTAATTTTTAATTCTTTCTTTGTAACTCACTTCACTTGTGAACATGAAACTAGAATAACAATTTTATAAGCATGACACATTAAAAATAACAGTAGCATTCAAATCTAGTACAATGGTGGTTGGTGAAGAGAGGATTTTTTTTGTATTTGTACTTAAAGGATCACTATAGTGTCAGGAAAACAAACTAGTTTTCCTGGCACTATAGCATCCTTAGGACCCCCTCCTTCAGGGTCCCCCTCCCTTGGCACTGAAGGGGTTAAAACCCCTTCCGTTACTTACTTTTACCCAGCGCCGGGCTCCCTCTGCGCTGGTGACTTCTCCTCTCCTGCTGATGTCCGCTCCAACATGGAGCCGCATGCGCGGCAAGTGCCACGTGCGCATTCAAACAGTCCATAGGAAAGCATTTCTCAATGCTTTCCTATGGACGTTCTGCACGCTGGATGTGAGATTTCTTTCCTGACTCACTCTTGCCATCAAGGGATAGCGCACAAGGAACCTGTCAAGTAACTGCCACGTTAGATGAATGTCCCTAGGGCGAGCTAGGCTTGAATACAGGGATCTTTGAAGGATCCGGGTTTGTCAGGTGTATATTTCTTGCTCCAGTAGGTGCGATAAGGCCTGAGCTGCTCATACTGGCTTCCAGGTCTTGGAGGCTCTGCACCTGATGATTCTTCCCCTGGTAGAAGAACAGGAGCATTCTGGGGATGGTAGGTAACTTATTTGGCTTGGAGAACCTATAGAGTCGGTCTCTGTAACTTCCGCCAGGCCAGGGAAGAGCCCTCGAACTGGACCGGGGTTTCCCTATTACTGGCTTGAGAAATAGGGCTTTGTCTTGAGTGGTTTGAAAGAGGACCGTAAGGTCAACTGTGGCTGAGGTTGGGGCTGTTGTAACCGGAATATGTCATCCATTTTTATCATGCTTGCCTATTTGAGTGGCATTAGGGCCGCAAAGAGACATCTGATGTAGTGTGGTATATCTTCTGTGCCTATGTCTTCAGGGACGCCTCTAATTTTTAAATTATAGCGTTTCCTTTAATCTTCCAGCGTCTCAATGTGAGTCTGTGTGTACCACTGATCCTGCTAGAAAACATAAAGTGAAACGCGGTATTTATGAGCATATAACAGAGCTCAACAGCCATTAAACTTATGGTAATATGCAATAAACAGTGCTACACTGTGTGTATGAGTGTAGCATGACAATTCTATATAGTGTGTATGAGTGTAGCACAGAGCTCTACAGCAATAAACAGGGGTATATTGTGTGTATGAGTGCGGTGCAGAGTTCCACAACAATAAAGAGGGATATATTGTGTGTATGAGTGTAGCGCAGAGCTCCACAGCAATAAACAGGGATATATTGTGTGTATGAATGTAGTGCAGAACTCCACAGCATTAAAGAGGGATATATTGTGTGTATGAGTGTAGTGCAGAGTTCCAAAGCAATAAAGAGGGATATATTGTGTGTTTGAGTGCAGAATTAATGGGTCTTTTCTATTTACTTTTTGTATGTTTGCATATTATGTGTCTGTATATATGTTTGAACACTCTTAACACTACTAATTTCTTTAGTAGTCAAGTGTAAGATAAATTGGGTGGTCTGTACTATAATCCTTTTTGATCTGCAACACAGCTGTCCTGGGAATATTTTGCAAGATAAATTATATTTGTCCTTCTATCAGGTTTAAAAATCAGTATTTCAGAAGCCAACATAGCTGTTTGTTCCTACAGGTTTTCAATGACATCATAACTACTACTCCTACATCCTCAGAATCCAATCAGAAGAACAATATGCAGCCTCCCAAGCCTATGCCCCATGTCAAATGTCTGTCATCTAAGCCTTCCAGAGGGTAAGCTAATGTTTAATAATTTCCATTGTGAGTCACTATCCTGCTGTGTTACGAAAGAGAACCAACTAAATAGATATAAAACAACAATAATTCCTGTGTATTTAGCCATATTCTACTTTTATATCTGTAATATACACAGTTTTTCTTTTGGTGTGCTTTAGTTTTATTCTGTTTATTTTTCAGTACAAAATAAAAATAGTTTTTTACATTGTTAACAAAAAGAAACACACAATCTCAGCTTTATTTTTAAAAGAAAACTTGTTATGGACTGAGACCCGATGATGCTCAGCAAGCTTTATGACTAGCAGAAAAACACAGAATGTGAAATCCACAAAAGATGTCAGTGGATTACTGTTACTCTAGTAGCTGTGGTACACTATGTTTCCAGTAATTCTCAGCAGGCCGAGAATCATTTTACACATATTCCAGATTGCAAATTAACGGGAATTGACACATGCTCTCTTTTTAATGTGTTATTAATATGCAAAACGATACATTAAAATAAAAAGCTACTTCCTTTCACAGTAGCAGGGAACTGAGAGATACAGTGCTCCTCCTTTCCAGGAAGGGTATCCACTAATCAGGAACCTTTCATTCTAATTTATGTTTTGTTTTTTTCTTTTCTTATAAACACCTAGCAGTAGTAGTGTATGCGATATGTAGTTTAATCTCCACCCACAGTTCCATTCCTCAGATATGAAGTGTGAAATGGTAGTAACATCTGGATATGCTGTACCTGCAACTTCAAATGCAGAGCGTCAATCAGACTGTTCACTTGTGTTTGGGAAAGCAGGTTCAGCATGTCCTGATATTACAAATGTGACTCATATGATTGGCACCGCCTTCCAGAATTGTTTAGGCCCTTCAGCCCATAGAAACTGATGCAGGGTGGGGTAAAGACTTAATATTACCAGTGACGTAGAGCTGGCATTCTTCAAGAAGTGGGTCTAGCTGTGCAAATACTTGAGTTATAAAATAAATGACGAGCACACAGCACTGCTTCCACTTAGAAACGTGTACAATGGACTTCCTGAAACTCTTTACAACCAGGCACTTTACAACCGTGTACTGAGAATGGAAAAGACAGATTTAGAGCAAATGCTCACACCAAATAAACCTACTTCAGCTTGCAGGAATTTGATGGGATATTCAGTTTGGCATTCATATTAGGGAGTGGATAGCCCGTTAAAGTGAACCTGCCATTGTCCATTCTCTAGTTATTTTCCTTTATTTATATGGCAGTTTGTAGGTAGTGAAAACAGTATGTGAAGTGTGTCAAATTAAGATCTCAAAGCATTGTTTTCATTGATTTCATTTTTTTATTTTTTTTTGTTAGTAGATGTCAAAGTCTGAGACTTGCGTTAAAAAAAACAAAAAAAAACATTTAAAAGGTCCACCCTGCCAGCAAGGGTTACTCTATCCAAAAATGTTTAATTGCTTTTTTATAAACACAGTTGTTTTTTGTGTGTGTTTGAGTAACCCATTAAGATGTTCCTTTACTGGAACTAGATGATCTAGCATTAACCCCAGAAAACAGCCCTCAGTCATGATTCCCCATTCACATACTTTGCAGTAGGTAATATGCTATCACTGCTCCTGACAACTATGAAGCCCAGAGCCGTCTGTCATACATGCCGCATGAGGAAGTGTCATCACTTCAGAAGAAATGTCCTCTGATGCAGTGTCCAATGGCAGCAAGCTTTATTTCTGGTATTGTTTGGCATTGGACACAGTGATTTTAGGCTGGTTTGTTGCTTGTTAGCCCCTGTAAACCATTTTAAAAAAAGCTTCCAGCAAACATTTCATAGGCCGACTTATGCTTCCAGAAGGGGTAATGGAACTCAGTGAGAATTGCGAAGAAGGACAGGTGATTTTTTTGAGCTATATGATGTTTGGTATTTTCAGCTAGAATTCAAATCTTTGTCAAGAAAGAAGATTAGAATAAACTGATGGCTGCCCCAGACTCATATTATATGAATACTCACTGGAGCAATAAATACAAAAAATATCCCAAGACTTTTACAGTTATATACAGAATCATATCTAGCAGTGAGATGTAAAGCTCAGCATTATTGCCACTTATATATTTGTGCTTAGGTAAGCCAGAGAATTGGTGCTGCAGCTTAAAAAATGTATCGAAAGAAAATCATGTTCTAGCTCACCTCCTTAGTGTTACAATACTCCAAAATTATTTAAAGGGATACTATAGCCTATAGCCTGTCTCTACAGGCCTTTTAATGTAAACACTCATGGAGGCGCTAAACGTTCCCTATAGAGATGCATTGATTCAATCTCAATGTAGAAATGCTGACTGGTGCAGCGCAACGTGTTACTGAGTGTGTGCATTAGCCTCCCAATAATTTCCTATGGGAAAGCACTGTATTGGCTGAGATCATCAACTCTGATGATCTCAGCCAAGGGGGCAGAGTCAGCAATGGCAGGACTGTGTGGTGTTGGAAGAAAGGGTTTAAGGGGGGCCGGCCATCTAACGTGTTTTTACCATGTTTGTATTCCTGACCCTATAGTGTTCCTTTAAGGATCAACCAAAGTGAGCAGGGTAGGGAAAGAACTTTATATTAGATTGAAATAATGCTGACTTATTAGATTGAAATAATGCTGACTTATTAGATTGAAATAATGCTGACTTATGTGGATTCTTAAAAGTGTGTCTTTTGAATTTGACTGCTGTACTCGACTGTGGGACCTGGATTTCTGTGCAGCCCAAGGGAAGTGAGCACTGATTAGTTGTCTGCTGGCTGCCTATAATTTGAAATATTTCTACAGTCTTGTTCTAGCATGCCTTATAACAAAAATAATAAAACAATGTAAATTACATGATGCTTTCAATAAATGTTGGTGAGTGATGCCTTCAAAGTCTGTAGGCGTTGTGCTCAACTTATGGACTGAGGCAAGTAGGGCCCTTAGTGACGAAACAAAAGCCATGTTAAATTAAAGACACTTACAGGGCTATTCAATAAAGGAAGTCAAAGTAAATTTTAAATTTAATCCAAAATTAGCTGCAAGGGGAAGATTATTGTTAAACCATAACTAGTTATGCCTATTTGGCTATTTTGGTGGAAATTTTAAATTCGCTTTGAATTGCTGACAATTCTCACTTTGTCAGATATATATATATATAAATAAACTCTGTAGATATACAAGATTAAGGATACTTACACTCTATGTACAAATGCTTGGCGTTAAAGCATTTAAACATATTGATTAGTTGTCTGTGAGCATGTTACATGTTCTGTGGGCTATCACTAATAAAAGAATAGAGTTAATGCCCTCTCTATGTCCAGTATTAACAATGAATTTTTTTCCCTTGCAGAGAGGAAGATGCTTCAAACATTGTTCAAGGGCTGATCACTGAGCTGTCTGATCTCAAGTGAGGAACTGGGAAATCAGTTTATGTTACATTACATATACAGGGTGACCCAAAAGTAGGTATACATTTGAATCAATGAAATCCATTACAAGAGATTATATGGGTACACATACACACTGACACATAACATAGTGGGAGTTAAATATCAGTGGATTCTAAAGCAGTACTGAAAGACTCAAAATCCCGAGCAGATGAGCAAAGCGATCAAGTCTGATCATTTATCATATTAGAGATACATTTGAAGCAACGGGTGCAGTTGTTAATGTCCTAGGATGTCTATGACAGAGGAAAATGAGACGAGAGTTGGTCAAAGTTTATGTTTATGTTCGCCGTCCGCGACGAACTGATTGGCGAAACAATTCGGGACATCACTATTTGTGAACCGTCCAAAAAAGTCCACACGATGTGTGTCTCAGCAGCTATCCATACCAATAACGTCCTTGCTTAATGCATACCTCGAAATTGAAGCAGTACCGTCCAAGACTGTTATGTGGTCTTCTGGAGGACGATCCAGACCGTCGGTTGTAATTCTGAGAGACGATCTGTAACCAAACCAGTATGTGTGTCACAGTGTAATGGACAGGTCAGAGGAATGTTGCAATGTTCATGGAAGACATTTCGAGCACTTATGAGATTAAATAGTGTTAAACAAATATAAATGTGATAAAATGCTAATAAACTATACTGTATACCTACATTTGGTCCACCCTATACATACAATGCTATATATATAACAAACACAGTATAAGTTGGGACGTGATTCATTATTATAAATGTTATACATTAAATCAGGCTAAGCAACCTTCAGCACTCCAGACGTTATTCAGATTACTAAATCTCCCCTGATGCTTTGCCAACAATATGGCTTTATGGAAAATGTAGTCCATGAGATATGGAGTGCCAAAGGCTGCCTACCCCTGCATTAAATGCAGTATATGAATGTAATATATGAAGTGCATGCAATGTTTTGCACTGCTGGATGTATTGTAATATGTATCTAGATATATAGCATGGGAGTGCACATAAATACAGACCATATACATAAGTAGTACAGGACTGCATATTCAAGTTTTCAAAGTTTTATTTTTGGCTGACCAGATGGTCAGTTTGTAGACTGTGTAAGATGGATACTGGTAGTGCTAGTATAATAGAAGATTTGGGGAGCCTTCAGAATTGTCCATGTCCACCCAGGTTATGATCCTTTTTCTTTCCTTTAGCCGTCTCATAATGACCACACACCGAGACCTAAGACAGAAGAGAGGCAAAATCCCCCCAGCTAGAGGGACTATCACTGGACGAAAGAAACGCAGGGAAATATAAGCCTAAATCATGGTAATGTCATCTTGATGAATCTCTCCAAGCCCTCCCTCTGTTACAATCTCCCTCCCCTTGCAAACGGTTTTACCTAAAATTCCTAAATATGATCATTTTACTTGTTGCCTTTTTTATGCTCAAGAATAATATTCTAAGTTGTTTTCCTCTTATTTTATATATTAATGTTAATAAACATGGCAGTATGTCCTGTGTCTAGTAAACATAAGAAAATGAAAGATAGCTAGAGTGAACTATTCATTTCAACATGCTCATGCCATGACCCTTGTTTGCTAGGCAGCGCCGACACACAGCAGTGGTGAAGCATTGGGTTTCTTAGTGTAAAAAAGGAAGTGGACACGACAATACCAGCTACTCTTTCCAGTCTCTACCAAAAGATTTTCCATTCTGTTTCCTGGATTTTGTTTCACACACTTACAACTATGCCTGGAAAAATCTAATTGATCTCATGCTATGTGTACAAAGTTAGTAATACATCCAACATGGCCTTGTTTATTTCACAGTATATTTACTAGTCCTCCATTAGTTTTTTTTTAGTTTTTTTAAATTGTGGTAAAGCTAATGCTTTTGCTCTCCTCTGACAGTGAAGGGGTTAATTTGCCCTGTCACAACCTCTTCAGTCAATTAAAACATGCAATATCTTTATTTGTCTTGACCCCATTGATAATGATCATATAATGAAATCACCTCTTGAGATGTTTGACTCCTCTCTGTTTGTCTTCCCTAATGTCTGCCCCCTTTATCTGTTAATTCTCACAGACATCAATTAGTTGAGACAGTTTGCTGGGGGGAGAGGGGCTGTAGAAATACTTATTTAAACATTTTACAAAGGAAAACGTACAAGCTAAAGAATTATAAGCCATTGCATAGGAAGTGATGACACTGCCATGCCGTCAGTTTATGAGGGATAATTTAACACATAGCAGTTGAGTGAATTCATGTTATGATCTATAATAAGCAGATGCTTGACTTTATAAAGTCCAAGACTTTCCAGGTGATATTATTGTTATACTATTTAATTGGGGGTGACAATGTCCTCTGTGTAACTGTGTGTGAGTGTGTCAATGTCCTCTGTGTTTGTCAAGTCAGTGACAGTGTATGTCAGTTAGCGTGTCATTTCCATTTGTGTGTAAGTGTGTGTGTCAGTGTCCAGTGAGTGTAAGCGCACTGTGTGTGTCAGGGTCCTCTTTGTATAACTATTATATCTATTATATTTTCATTTTGTGACTTTTATACTTCAGATTAATATATCATACGATCCTCCTTAATACAAAATATTCACATTATGTCATATTCTTTACTACCTTTAATAAGGCTTATCCTCCAATATGGTATTAACTTAAATAAGGCTTATCCTCCAATATGGTATTAACTTAAATATGTTTTTAAAAATGTTGACACGGTACATTTGGAATTTAAATCAATGGAAAGTACTTGGGATTTTTTATACCTGCGGGGGTACTTCTTCGTAAGAGGTTGAGAAACACGGTTGTAAAGGACAGGTATTTCTGTCAAAACGGATCAGAGCAACACGCCATGAAATGTTAGCGGGTACTAGTGACATTATTAGTCGAATTTAGAGCTTTGCGGCTGGGTAGTGCTATCCGCAGAGTCTCGGTAAGGCTCTGGGACGTTGATCGCTACGTACCAAGAGGCTCTGTGGGGCAGGTTGCACTAGCGGTCAACCACTCTGACCTGTATTACCCAGTCAGATAACCATGAGTTGAAGAATTATATTTTAAACATTAAATCAACTTTCAGTCCTGCCACCTCAAATACAGTTCCCCTTTGTAAAATGCACCAGTCCCGCAGAATGTTAATGCCTTGTTTCTACGTTGGTTTGTGTGGAGGTCTACCCGCAAGTAGCTTGGATGTCACTGTCAAGGTCCCCTTTCACCCTTAGTGATTAGCTCTGAGTGTGATTATATCCCATCCCCAATCTTTAGCCAAGGCTTAAAGGAATCCTATAGTGCCAGGAAAATAAAGTTGTTTTCCTGGCACTATAGGGTTAATAGGTCCCTTCCCGCCGGGCTGAAGGGGTTAAAACCTTCGGCCACTTACCTAAATCCAGCGCCGATCAGGCTCCTCCCACGCTGACGTCAGCCGGCGGGGGAGACCTAATGTGCATGCACGGCAATGGGGGCAGACTTAGAGCTGCAAAGTAATTACATTTACATTGCAGCACTAAGTGCAAAAAGGACACAGCACCCAGACTACTTCAATTAGCTGAAATGGTCTAGGTGCATACAGTGTCCCTTTAATGTTAGGTGCCTACAGTGTCCCTCTTAATCTGAATGCCTTTATTGCCTGAATATAACTTCTTTTATACCTGTAACCGCAACATTTTACATAAAAAGATAAGTTCCCGTGCCCATATCACCAAACCAGTGCCATCTTCAGAAAGCTCTCTCCCGAGCACCCATGCTGTAGGAGGTGTCTAGCCTGAATCGTATGGGTGTTAAGTTTTGACCCTGCACAACGCTGGGTGAGAAGTCCCGGTCACCTACAATGATGGTGCTATCCGTTTGTTAATGGACTTCCCTCAAACCCTTGGTATCGTTCGACTCCTCACCACCTCCTCTATCATCCCTCCAAATAGCACCCTGGTTAGTGACTCTGGGACAGAGAGCGCCCCAGTAAAGTTTTATCGGATCCTGGTGTTGCCCGCAAGCGTTTATGGGTTACTACCGGCAAGGCCAGATTAAGAGCCCAGTGGGCCTGGTGCTGACAATTATGACGGGCCTAATTACAGAATCATATCGACCAAAAACAGTAAAACACTCCCAAGCATAATGTATCTGATGGAGATGGTGCTGGAGAGAAAGAAAACAGCAGCTATAAGAAAACACATACCCTAGGCTAATCTCTCTCTAATTTATGATTTCATCTTTCAAGTAAATCCATAACCCCCAACAGCAGAAAAGGGTGTGCCACTGACACAAATCACGTAACCTGCCAAAAGGGGCAAACATGCCCAAAAAGAGGACATGTCTGCTCAAATAATTAGAAGGCCAGCCTGGCATGAATGCATGTCAGGCTGCCTACCAGTCATTCAGGCTGGCCAACTAAGGGCATGCTATGCAGACAGCACCCTGAGCTTGTCATAAATGCATCTAATGATGCGCTCACTCAACACTTTCTAAGGACTGTCCCCTAGCACTTGCTGGTCCACTTGTCTCCTTACCATCTTACTAGCAGGCAAAAGCTCCTGGTATATGGTCTGGGACAGTGAAAAGCTGTAGGTAGTGAGTGTAGAAGAAAGGGAACATGCCACAGTGTTAGAGAGACCAAAGTCAGCATTACCTTAAAGGATCACTATAGGGTCAGGAACACAAACATGAATTCATGACCCTATAGTGTTAACACCACCATCTAGCCCCCCTGGGCCCCTCATGCCTCCATAAATATAGCAAAATCCTACTATATTCAAGCCTGAAGCTGTAACTCTGCATGCTATTAGACTCATAAAAACAAGCAGTCTGCTGACATCATTAGAAGTGGTGGCCTGATCCAATCACAGTGCTTCCCCATAGGATTGGCTGAGACTGACAAAGAGGCAGATCAGGGTCAGAGCCAGCATGATTCAAACACAGCCCTGGCCAATCAGCATCTCCTTATATAGATGAATTTAATTAATGAATCTCTATGAGGAAAGTTCAGTGTCTGCATGCAGAGGGAGGAGACACTGAATGTTTGGATGCATTTTAGGCAGCCATGACCCAGGAAGGATCGCTAACAGTCATTTAAGGAGTGGCCAGTGAAGTTATCCCTAGGATGTACTGTAAACACAGCATTTTCTCTGAAAAGACCGTGCTTACAGCAAAAATCCTGATGGTAATGATTCTACTCACCAGAACAAATTCAATAAGCTGTAGTTGTTCTGGTGACTCTAGTGTCCCTTTAACTATATCCATTGTCAGCCAGTCCACACAAGTTTTGTTCCCATACATCCCTCTTAAGTTTTCATACTTAAGTAAGAGTATTTGAAAAGTAGTTAGGGTTGCCACCTTTCTTGGAAAAACATACCTGCCTTACTAATTTGCATAATTAAATATGTGTGGGTGACATCACATGATGTAAATCACAAGGAGTGACATAAGAGAAAATGCTGTAAAATCACCAAAAAACTACTTAGTTTAAATCTGCTGTATAGATGGATTCCTCCCAGTGCCCCCATGTGTCGATTACTCCAGGTCTCAGTGTTCCTATGTATCAGTGTCTCAGTGCCCCATGTCTCCCAGTGTCCCCTAGTGTCGTGTCCCCTGGTCTCCCAGTTATCCTATGTATCAGTGTCTCAATGCCCCATGTCTCCATGTGTCCCCATGTATCCCAGGGTCTCCATGTCACTAGGACACTAGACGGGAGACCTTTGGACACGGGGAGACCTAGGGACACGGAGACACCAGTGACACTGGGAGACTAGGGGACTCTGGCTGGGACACATGGGGACAGTGGGAAAATAGGGGACACTTGAAGACATGGGGATACAGACACCAGGGACAAAGATACTAGAGACACTGGCTGGGGGACATGGGGACACTCAGACACCAGGACCACAGACACTAGCTTGGGGACATTGTGACACTTGAGGCACTGAGAGACATGGAGGCACTAGGAGACATGGGGACAGTGAGACACTGGCAGACTGGGGGTACTGGGAGACTAGGGGGCACTGAGACACCAGGGACACTGGCTGGGAGACATTGGGACACTGTGTCCCCATGTGTCTGTGCCATAATGTCTCCCAATGTCCCTTAGTGTCTCTGTGTCTGCCATAATGTCTCCCAGTGTCCCTTAGTGTCTCAGTGTATGTCTCCTTGCAGCCTTTTCCCCCATCCCTTACTTCCCTGAGCTGTAGGCTGTCTCTGCAGGGTGGGAGTTGCTGTCTGGACTCTCTGTAGCTACACCCCTGCAGATCATTGAGTATAGATAGGCAGGGAGGGATATGCTGGAACTTCCTATCCCTGCCCGTCTCCACATACAGCGACCCCTACTGGCCAGTGCTGGTATTGCAGAGTAATCTCCATTTATACTGAGAAAAATACCAACATTTATATTGCCAGTATCACTGCAATATTGGCACCAGCCAGGCAGCCTCAAATACTGGCTGTGCCAATAAAATAAAAGCTAGGTGGAATCTCTAAGAGTAGTGTGTGAGAAAAAAAAATTATTATTTTTTTTTAATAAATCAATGGGCCTGGAGCTGCAGCTCCATCAGCCCCTATGTTAATCCGGCCCTGGCTACCGGTTAGCTGCACCGTGCCTCTTCGTTTGATCCCCAGTCTATGTCATCTTCTGGGCCACTGGAAATGGGTGCTGGGTTGGGAGGCACATGCTGAAGGGGTAAACCTGGGTGATTATAGTCCTTTTAGAGGGAGGTGGTGGATGTCCTTGGGGATTAAAGGGACATTCCACTACCTAAATACAAAATAAAATAAAAATATCACTGTTTAGTAAATATATCCCAAATGAAAATATGCATACAATTAATTATGATTTTTTAATTGGGGTTCTATCTAACAACACCTTGTAAAAGCTGCATTTCTTTTGTCTGTAGCCTTTGCAAGCCCTCCCTTTCTAACCCCGCCCAGTGTCCAATCACAGACTCCCTAATGCAGCTCAGTGAGAGGTCTTTGCAAGGCAGGTGCAATTGCTGCCTCTTGAGTTTAGCTCCATGAGCTAACTACACCTGGGAATAACAGGATATGTTGTCTGCTTGAGAGCATGACGGATGTAACAAAGTCAATTTATAAAAGTCTCAAATACTATTGATATCTGCACTTTTTGCAAAATGGAAAACAAAGGATAAACTCTTCACACATAAAGCTTTTCAGAGACACTGGGATGGGTGTATATAATTCTGAATGCTCTTAGTCTGGATGAGTAATAAGCATGTGGATCCACTTAGATATATATTAACAGCAAAACCCAGATATTGTTCACGGTATTTAACAATGCCCAAACAACTGAAATCCAGAAATGTATTTCAGCCAATCCGAAAGTGCGGGTCCAGACTGGTAAAATCTGGACATGTTTTGATTTTTTTTTTTTCAAATATCTAAACTATTTACCTGGGATTAATAGTTTAAAAACCCTAGGCATGTTGAGGGTTAATCTGGTTGCTGGACATTGCTTACTAGCCAGCCTTCACAGTAAAGTATAAATGTTTTTGTTTTGTTTAGTTTTTTTAATGTATGTCAGGGTCAGTATGAAGATTAAACCCCTCTTATTCCCGTACCTGTCATACCGTGAATTGGACATATCTACTAAATGGTGAACAGCCTTAAACTGCTCAATCATTTATACCCCATGTCCTGGCCGGTGGGATGGGGTACTGGAATAAGTAGGAATCTGTTTTTAGTCTACTTATTCTAATACCTCATCCCACCACCCAGCATGGAAATCCCTTTACCTCCAATCAGTGATCAGCTAGTAGAGAGTATTAATACAGACGGGACTGGGGAGGTTGACATGCCATTGTCATCCAAAGCCCCTAATAACATCTAAAATAATGGTTTGGGGTTTTTTTTACCTAAAAAAGGGCCAAATAAAAATGCATAACAACTGACAAGACTTAAAAAAATTAATTAATCATGCTCACTGGGGGGTAGAAGGACAAAATGATGTGCTTAGTAAATAACCCTTACTGTAATTTTAAAACTTTAATACATCTATTTTACTTAGACATTTGTATATCCCGTAACAGAAAAAATGTTTATTTCTACATAAAACAATACCGCTCCAGAAAAATGACTTGTCTGCTTTAAAAAATACACAAAAATGATGACAAATACACACAATTAGAGTTTTGCACTAAACCCTGCATGCCTCGAAATAAGTGTTAGTAACTTAGTAACACAACCAAGGTTTTATTAAAATAAAAGCTAAAAACACATACGTAGAGACCATTTTATTTTTTAAAAGAACATTGTGAATGATGTATATTAAAACTATTTAAAGTGCCAATATGAATTTAGTTTACTTAAATATAACAATGGTAACACAATAACATTAAGACTATCTACCATAAAAAAATGAGGTAGTAATGAGTAAATGCCACAGTCTAATAAAGTGCTTTAACTGGATTTAACTCGTAAAAGGTTGGGCCCACAATGCCTTTCAATATGTTGTGTTTATTCAGAGTCTGAGTGCGGGATTCCATGACCTCTGCCCTTCCCCGACTTCTTGCCCGCTGAGTTCCTTGCTGTCTGGTATACAGAAGTGTAGCCCTTTTCTGTGAGGGGGCAAAAACGCCTGGTGTGCGCATTTTCACCAGTTGCCCCGCATTGAGGGCATACGTAGCAGCGCAGTATAGGACATTCTACCCTGCCATTTTCGTCCTTTAATCTGTGGCGGGTGTACACAACTTTTGACTCTCCGTTGTGTTTGCAAAATGTGCAGAAAGCAGTTTCATCCCTGGGAGCGGGATCTGGACAGGCAGGCTTCCGGTGTGCAGACAGTGACTTGAACAGAACAGTCGGGACATTATCTGTGGATCTTACAGTCAAAGGCTGTTGGTACATCTCTGTGCCCACTACCGTATCGGCATTATCTCTTCTAGTCACTTCTGATTCCTTCTTGGATAATTCTGTGACCAGTTTGTTCAATTCGAGGTAGTCTTTCCACATATCAAATGGCTCCATGGTGATTTGCTCCAATTAAGGTTCAGTTGGAGTTGATAGGATAACACTTCTTGAGCCTGTCAGACGAGTGAGATTAATTTTATTATTTGAGTTATGCAATATTCACTGAACAATATGCTGATGCAATTTACAAGTGGCTGCAGACAGTACATGTTTAAACAATGGATTATAAAATAGTGGTAGTAGCATTCTGATAGAATGTTGTTAAAGAGCAAAGGATGTGGAGGGAAAATGATATAAAATTTATACTGCAGAATCTATATGTAAATACATACTTTGGGGTTTGTTCACTAAATGCTGAATTATTGCAAATTGCCAAAATTGAAGCTAAAATAACCAAGATGCGGGAGAATTTTCAAATCTGCTGTATTGCTGCTTTAGTTCTACTGTTCAGTTTTCCATTAATAACAGCTTTCTTGTTGGTGAATAAACTCCTGAATGTACATATTAATGTTTATATAAAAATATTAATAATGGAGTATTTAACCAGAAAAGGTACAAGTACATCCTGGCAATGTTACTTTTACCCAATTTAATGGTACTCATTTTATCTACGTCGGAACCTGTGATCCCAGGGGTTGAACAGATTCTACTGATGATGCATTAGCCCACTGAGGACTACATACATTGGAACCTGGATGTAGCACTATGGACCAAGGGGCTGAAAAATTTAATAGAAGTGCATTTTGATATATTATAAGAATGTGAATGAACGTTGAGACAGCATGGGGTTATTCAATTAACTGGTAATTCTGTCCAATTGGCAAGGGAATTGCAAACTACAAGCTCTGGTCTGTAAAATATCTCCAAGATTTTCTTATGTAGTAAATAAATCTGAATGTGTGAATTAAGGTTCACTTCTAAAGGGAGAGTTGGAAGGTGTGGTGGGTTTACACTATATGAAACTCTGGATTACAGGGGAAAGTCTGGTTGAGCACATAAGCAGAGGGATCATTTTGACAGTAAGGAAAATCCCTATTACAACATCTATTGTAACATTGGAACGCAGGTACTTGGCAATCATAGTGGGATTTATTCTGAGTGCTTCGCTGTAACAAGCAAATTGAAAAGATAATTCCAAAATGTAATCTACTGACAATATAGAAAACACCTACAGCGACTGTGTAGCGGAGCTAAATTCTGCAGTGTTTACTTGCAGATCTTATTTTTTTATTTTTGCAAAACACAGACATCTCCCAGCATGCATTATATGCAAATTAGTCGTCTTACCTTTTAATATGCATACAAGTTCTGATTCTAAATGTTTTTAAGTGAGCGTTCGTTTAACTTTTGCATACATTTTTTTTTTATAATTAAATAATAAGGTGGAAAATTTGGTATAGAATTATATAATGATGTGAAATAGTTAAAAGCCATAGGGCCCCTTACATCTGTCTTGGAATATATATACTGTAGTCATCTTTACATTGAATATACACCTTGCTAGATTGGGATTTCACTCAACGACATATTTTAGTGCAAATATACATATTGCCTCTTATAGCTCTCAAAGTAAGTGCCACTAGGGACACCTACCTCTTTGAAAGAAATTGGTGTTACCAAATAAGGCTCAGAATGTATTCTTTGCTTCTCACACAGAGGCTTAATGCTTTTCTCTGAGAAACTTTGGATTGAACAAAAATCATCATAGATGATGGTGATCTCAGAGGAGGCAATGAGGCTGCCAAGAAGGAGACTTTCTTGGTGCTGTAATATAAGTATAATTAATGATTTTCGTTGTTTTTTTTTATTACTTTAAAGAGGGTCTGCATGATCTAAAGCATTATATAAACATTGAAAATTAAATATATAATTAAAATATACATTCGAAGTTGACATATATTTATTTTTAATCTTACAGTGTTGCTTGCAGATGTTCTAAAAATATAAACATACATTGTTTTTACTAAGAAAAGTAGTAAGTTAGTAAAAAGTTAACAAATTAGAATTAAGCTCAACAAAAAGCCACCTCCATCATCATCTGAATGTGAGGACCAAATTAAGAGATAGAATTGACACCAAGCCATTTATAGTATGCAAGTCCTGGTTTCACTAATGAGGAAAATAAGCTTTGTGTTCATACATGCTAGGTGATAGACTGCAGTCATCCAGTTCCTGACAGTGTCAAGTGAGGCAAGGAGAGACATCAGTGAATGATAGGTTTGTCTAAGTATTATTAGCTTACTGGTGTTACTAGAATCCAAAGGACATTCATTATTAGTTTGCCAAGAGAGGCAGTGGACAGTACATTACTCCCTTCTGAATCTATAAAGTTATGGCCGGACTGTATATCAGCAGGGCTGCAAAACATGATTCAACATGAGAATAAAGAAATATAAAATTTACCTTTTTATCCTGGGCTTTGTGTCTTCAATATAATGAGCAGAGCATGGACCAGGGTCTCTACTGTGCTAGCTGCAAATCTTAAATATTTATCCCTCTATACCTTTTATCACAATGACCCAGTCTCTTACCCCTCCCTCTACCCCTACTCTAACTACAAATGGCCAAAACACTAAATTACATTTTAAGAAGTGTTTGAAGAGACACCTGCTGATAGCATTTAACCTTATCACAGTTCATGGTTGTTATTTTTTTTTCTTTTTAAAATACTGATTACAAGCAACTTCTGGAAATTTGACACAATCTAAGTTAAACTTGTAACATTTCGGTGCCCTGTGTTTCAGGAGGGCCAGACTGTCTCCAGACACAGTCATTTGAAAATTTGTAAACATGTTATGAGATCTAAATGGATCTCTTTTTCAGATAAAATATCCCAAAAATATATTTAATTTTGAAAGGTCCCCCTAGACTAGCGTCTTGTGCAGTGGTTACTGTATGACAGTTTGGGCTCTAAAATTTAAAGGGAAAATTCACATCTAACTGATTTATTTCTAAAAAATTTTCATCAGCCAACATATATTATTAAAGGACCACTCTAGGCACCCAGACCACTTCAGCTTAATGAAGTGGTCTGGGTGCCAGGTCCCTCTAGGATTAACCCTTTTTTTTTTATAAACATAGTGTCAGAGAAACTGTTATGTTTATAATAGGGTTAATCCAGCCTCCAAAGCCTCTAGTGGCTGTCTCATTGACAGCCGCTAGAGGCGTTTGCGTGCTTCTCACTGTGAAACTCACAGTGAGAAGACGCAAGCGTTCATAGGAAAGCATTGTAAATGCTTTCCTATGAGACCGGCTGAATGCGCATTCAGCCGAAGAGGAGGTTCGGAGGCGGAGAGGAGGAGGAGAGCTCCCCGCCCGGAGCTGGAGAAAAGGTAAGTTTAACCCCTTTCTCTCCCCAGAGCCCGGCGAGTATGTTTTCCTGGCACTATAGTGGTCCTTTAAACTTCATCTTTGGTAGCTTAAGTCATGTTAGAAAGCCCCAATCACAAACTTTGTTTTTTTAGGATGTGGAGTAGGTTAGATGGTCTACTTCTCAGTTCCTCTATCAAACATTTCTTAAACCTGATATGTTTATACATTATATGAAGTCAGTTTACAATAGAAATATATTACATCCTTATTAGGTACACAGAACCAGGCTGGACTTACATCTCAGGCCCCCGAGCAAAAATAAATAAAGTGGACCCGGATATATTGGTGTCATTTTAATTTAGTAGAATTTATAAATGATGGGGTTAGCTCTGCTGAATAGCTTGTGGAGTCACAGAGAAATGTGATTTATTTTCCCCTTATTAACTTAATTTCAAAAAGAAAAAAAAATCTTAGAAGGGGACCCGAACGTACTGTGGCCCGGTACGTACTGAGGAAGAGAGTGGCGGCCTATCTCTCACCCAGAGCATACTGTACTGAATTAGGCGGTTTGTGCCCTATTTCTTCCCCATGCCCCCCAGGCGAGTGGGGGTGATCCCAGTCCGAACCCCAGAAGTCCATCTGCAAGCTAAGGGCGCATGGCACCAAAGCGAAACCTATGTCACATGGAGTGTGCAATGGCGGGTTCCGACCCAGGTGGTGAAAAAATGAAATCTGCAGGATCGGCTGAACCTTATTTTCTATGCCTTTTGGGAGAAGCTGGTGGCAAGCAGCAGCCCCAGCGGCAGCATCCACCCACATGCCCGACACAAGGCAGAAGGACGCAAGCAAGACACATCCGGTCCCAACATGACAAAAGCGCCATCAGCGTGCCAGACTGGCAGTGGGCGGGCACACTTTTTCTCATGCCTGCACTCAAGATGGCTATATTATGCTGTGACTGACCTGACAAAGCCTACCTGACTGAATCGCAGAGATCAACTGCATCCAAGCCAGCAAGTGATTGGGCCCGACCTGGAGACCTCCCGGGCAGAAATCTGTTTAGCCCTGCAGGGTATTGGCTGAACGCAGTGCTAGGCCTGGGACTTTCTTTTTGGCAGAGTGCCTCAGTGTACCATCTTATATTCCCACCAGTTGAGCATTGTGCCTTTATTGTAGCTCTTAGTCTGAATCCTCAGTGCTTTCTGCAATAACCCTTACACTTTGCTTATCTCATATCTTTACTTTACAATACTTTCCTCAATCAGGGGCATAATCAACCTGTTTATGGGACCTCCTGGCAATATTAATCTTGCTAAGCTACGGTCTACTGTATATCGTCTAATATCCCAAATTGTGCTGTCTATTCATATGCCACAGTATTGTCTTTTTTGAAATGTATGCCTACTCTTGTCCTAGTTGTTGTGGCATTATAAGCTCGTTTAAATCCAGAAGTACAGAAAAATAAAGAATAATAATAAAAAAAAAATCTGAATGGCAAAATGTAGGTAAAAATAGCTAGGCTGTGATTATAGCTGAGTTTGAGAATTTTTCATAACCATCTCTTGTTGCCTAATCTTTGCCATTCAGGTTTGAATTTGCTACAATTCAGAGTTTACTGAATGAACCACCTTGACTTGCAGTAAAATTAACTTGCTTCTTCTTGAAAAGATTATTTGATTTCCCTCTTATCTTACTTAAAGCGGCACTGTCATGGCCGCAGCTGTTTTTTTTTTTTGGTTTTTTTTAAACCCCCCATCCTGCCCCACTACATCTAATTTCCCCCCTTGTCACCCCCATATGCTAGCCCCCATAAAACCTTTTTACAAATCTTTATTTTGTGCCCGCACCTAGGCAGGTGGGGGTCCTAAATGACAATGGGAGGAGACCTATTGTTTTCCCCCTGCCCCCACCCATGGGTGATGGGTTGGGGCTAAATGAAAAAATGCCCCTAGTCACTTCCCACACCCAAAAAAAAAAAAAGCCCTACCTAAAAATAGTGAGGGGGGAACAAATAAACTAAATACCTGTAAATAAAGAAATAAATCCATAATACCCGCCGAACTAAAAAAACAGTGCGCAAAAAAAAATCTGCGGAGCTCAGTCTGCGCAGTGCCCTCGCTGGGTGAAGATGGATTTTTATTTGGCCTTTTTGGGGGCTGAAAAATTAGGTTTTAGAAAAAAGAAGACATCAAATGGTTATTATTTTTTTATTTATTTACAGGTGTTTAGTTTTATTGTCTCCCCCCTCACTATTTTTATGGTGAGGGGGATAGGAAGGGCTTTACTTAATTTTATTTGGGTGGCGGGGTGACTAGGGTCACGGGGAGGACAGTAGGTGTTCCCCCATTGTCATTTAGGGCCCCCACCTGTCACCCATGGGTGAGGGCCGGGGAGGTGGACAATAGCCCCCCACCCCATTTTAATTTAGGGCCTCCACCTGCCGCTCATGAGTGGGGGTCGGGGGGGAGGACAATAGGTCCCGCACCTTATTGTCATTTAGGGCCCCCACCCGCAGCCAAGGGGAACCATATATCCCCGTATAGTATTACACTATTAATAACCACAACTAGACCATTAGTTCCATTTATGACTGCAAAGGGGTGTATGTGTGTATGTTGGAGAACTTGAAGGACTGCATAGTTTGTACGAATCTTGAATAGATATTGATTGTATGCATAATAGTAATTAATTGCATAGAATGAGGAAATGTTATTTAAATGTTATCTTGCAGTAGCAATTTTTACGCACTAGGGGGAAAGCTGACTATAATTAGCCGAGAGTAATGCTGGAGGCTGCGCATGGTGCTGTGTGCGGTTGTTGTGAATAGGCCATGTTTACATCTATTTCCCTTTATTGAAGGATTATTTGATTATTTAAACAGCGGATTGTAAGCTTTTTGGGGCAGACATCTAAAATTAAACAAAAAACTGTACTCTAAAGAGCTTGTGTTCTGTGAAACATTCCTTGATGTATGAGCTGGTGTAAATAATGAGCCAATATTAATACTGTATCATTGACACAGGTAGTTAAAAAGGCAGTTAATTCTAAAAGGAAAATCCATTGCATTTATTTTGTCATACTGATGTGTGCCAGGACTATATGAAAAGCTGTTTAGATCAATGTGTGAAGTTTGATATTTAAACTTGTTATTATAGTGAACCATCTATTAGACGAGAATATGACAACTACACTATTTGTACCACCTACTGCTGTTATTTAGCCTGTGAAGTGATAAGCATTGCTGTAAGCACTGTGTAAATAAAATAAGTACGCATTTTACAATTACTCTAACTCCATCTACTGTAATGTAATCTGTAAAATGCTAAGTACAC
Organism: Pelobates cultripes; assembly: GCA_933207985.1. NCBI lineage: Eukaryota > Metazoa > Chordata > Amphibia > Anura > Pelobatidae > Pelobates > Pelobates cultripes. The sequence continues at coordinate 31,408,696 of OW240914.1, forward strand.
TTATTAGTACTACTGAAATAAAATAGAAATATCCAATATAACTACTGCATTTACTGTACCTCCATCTACTGTAATGTAACCTGTAAAATGCTAAGTACACTTATTAGTACTATTTAAATAAAATAGAAATATCCAATATAACTACTGCACTTATTGTGCCTTCATCTACTGTAATGTAACCTGTAAAATGCTAAGTACACTTATTAGTACTATTTAAATAAAATAGAAATATCCAATATAACTACTGCACTTATTATACCTTCATCTACTGTAATGTAACCTGTAAAGTGCTATGTACATCTGTTAGCACTATATATATCACTAAACTATACGTACACTGTATACCTTAAAGTTCCATGATCTACTGCAGCGGTTCCCAAAGTGTGGGTCGCGCAGGGCGATTCCCAGTGGGTCGCGCTGACCCACACATCTAGGGCCGCAGGGGACTCGGGCAAGCAGACTGACACCAGGAGGGAGCCTGGCTTCTTGCCCTGTATGCTGCCGGGCCCCCTCTAATCAGTCTCCCTGGTGGTCCGGTGGGGTAACTCTCTGGTCTGCAGCTCCGCCGGGTGCAGAGCTGCAGACCGTGTCATAGAAGTCTCGCAAGCACCAAGAGCGTTACCATGGCAACACTCTGGGAGCTCGCAAGACTTTTATTACACGGTCTGCAGCTCTGCACCCGGCGGAGCTCAGACCGGAGAGTTACCCCACTGGACCACCAGGAAATTCAATGAAGGTAGGACACAGCCCCCAGTCATCCCCCTGCCCCCATGTAACCCCTTCACCTGCCCTCCCCATGTACCCCTTCACCCCTACCTTTCCCCATGTCACCTTCACTCCCTGCCCTCCCCATAGCAACCCCTTCACTCCTACCCTCCCCATATGCCCCTTCACTCCTTGCCCTCCCCATGTAACCCCTTCACTCCCTGCCTCCCCAAACTGTCACCCCTTCACTCCTGCCCTCCCCCATGTAGCCTTCACTCTCTGCCCCTCCCCCCCATGTAGCCCCTTCACTCCCTGCCCACTCCCCCATGTAACCCCTTCCTCCGCCTCCCGGCGCTGATGCGCCGTTGTTTGCTTCCTCCCTGCCCCCTCCCCCATGTAACCCCTTCCTCCCTGCCCTCCCCTCATGTGGCCCCTTCACTCCTGCCTCCACACTGTAACCCCCTTCCGCCTGCCCTCCCCAATGTAACCCCTTCCGCTCCTGCCCTCCCCCATGGCAACCTTCCTCCTGCCCCCTCCCACACTGTAACCCCCTTCCTCCCTGCCCTCCCCATGTCCCTTCACTCTCACTTTCACGCTGGCCCTTCTCCGGTGCCCTCCCCCACCCCATGTAACACCCTTCCTCCTGCCCTCCCACACTGTAACCCCTTCACTCCTGGCCCTCCTGATGCGACCTGCTCCCACTCACCCTGCCCCCCACTGTAACCTTTTCTCTCCCTGCCCCCATGGCACTTGTACCTGTAACCTTTCCCCCGCCTGCCCACCCCTTCTCCCCCTGCCCGCCCACTGTAACCCTTTCTCACTTTGCCCTCACACTGCCCCCCACACTGTTACCAGCACACACAGTCCCTCCCACACTGTCACCCTCATCTCTCCCACACACTGTCACCCTCACCTCCTGTCTCTGCGTGTATGTGTATCTGTGTGTCCTTTTGTGTCTGTGTGTATTGTGTGTCAGTGTGTATCTGTGTACATGAGTGTCTGTTTATCTATGTGTGGGAAACTAGGTGTCATTGTGTGTATTGCTGTGTCAGGGTGTGTATTTGTGTGTCTGTGTGTGTCTCTGTATGTGTGTGTATATGTGTATACACTTCACACATACTCCATACAAAAAAACATGCTTACATTCAAACACACATTGTGTATATGTATATTTTATAAACACAATACACACACTGCATCCACTACACACACACACACACTGCATCCACTACACATGTACTGCAAACGCAAACATTACATACAAACACACCCCGGCATTAAAACACTAACATTATCTACAAACACCCCTTAATTCAAACACCAACACTCAAAAAGCACACCTGCATTTCAAGTCTGACACTACATACAAACACCCATGCATTCAGACGCAAACATTACAAACAAGTACACCACTACATTCCAATGGCAACAGTACATACAAATACACCCATACATGCACACATATACTTAATACAAAAACATGCTTACATTCAAACGCTCAAACACTGCTCTCAAATATAACCCTGCAATGATAAGAAAATGGTAGACCCCCATCTGGTATAGCATTGTTGAAGTTCTCCGACAGGGATCTACCTTTTGGCCACACTTGCCCTAGAGGGGGGCCCAGAAAACATATTTGCACCAGAGCACTCTCTACATTAGTTCCACCATTGGGATAATCAATGTGAGGTGCCTGGATGAAAGAGCAGGACACAGCACTTCTGAGTCTGTGAGTAAGCAGTTGTATGTCTCTAAAACTGATTGCCATGATGTGCAAAGTTTCTGCCTCTAAAACTGCCATCATATCCCAGAATTATGCCTCTAAAACTGCCATGTTATGCCAATTTTATGCATCTAAAGCTGATTGCCATGGTATGCCAATTGTATGCATCTAAAGCGGATTGCCATGGTGTGCCAATTTTATGCATCTAAAGCTGACATAATGTTCCAATTGTATGCCTGTAAAGCTGATTGCCATGGTATGCCAATTGTATGCATCTAAAGCGGATTGCTATAGTGTGCCAATTGTATGCATCTAAAGCGGATTGCCATGGTATGCCAATTTTATGCATCTAAAGCGGATTGCTATAGTGTGCCAATTTTATGCATCTAAAGCTGACATAATGTTCCAATTGTATGCCTGTAAAGCTGATTGCCATGGTATGCCAATTGTATGCATCTAAAGCGGATTGCTATAGTGTGCCAATTGTATGCATCTAAAGCGGATTGCCATGGTGTGCCAATTTTATGCATCTAAAGCTGATTGCTATAGTGTGCCAATTGTATGCATCTAAAGCGGATTGCCATGGTATGCCAATTTTATGCATCTAAAGCGGATTGCTATAGTGTGCCAATTTTATGCATCTAAAGCTGACATAATGTTCCAATTGTATGCCTGTAAAGCTGATTGCTATGGTGTGCCAATTGTATGCCTGTAAAGCTGATTGCCACGGTGTGCCAATTGTATGCATCTAAAGCGGATAGTGTGCCAATTGTATGCCTCTAAAGCGGTTTGCCATGGTGTGCCAGTTTTATGCCTCTAAAAGTAATTGTCATGGTGTGCCAATTGTGTGCATCTAAAGTGGATTGCTATGGTGTGCCAATTGTATGCCTCTAAAGCTGATTGCCATGGTGTTCACTTTTTAAAATATGCATTAAAAGCAAGTGGGTCTCGAAAAATTACCGTTTTGAAAATTGGGTCTCGGCCCATAAAAGTTTGGGAAGCCCTGATCTACTGTAACGTAAAAGTGCTAAGTACACCTGATAGTGCTATATAAATAAATAAAATATACATACATTGTATACCTACAGTACCATGATCTACTGTAATGTAAATGTGCTAAGTACACCTGATAGCGCTATATAAATAAATAAAATATACATACATTGTATACCTACAGTACCATGATCTACTGTAATGTAATCTGTAAAGTGCTAGGTACATTACAGGTAGTGCCATATAAATAAAATATACATACACTGTATATTTACTGCACTTACTTTACCTCCCTCTAGTGCAAAGTGACCTGTACTGTGTTAAGTACAACTGTTATTGCTATAAAAATAAAATATACAAACAGAGTTTATTTGTATATTGTAGTTATTTATTTAATTTTGGTTTCTTTACAAAAGACTTGTGTTTGCATCTAGTTAACTTTGCCTTGTCTGAAAACAACCCAGACATTCAAATCTTATCTGTTACATTGGCTGTCAACAGATAGACTGGCTCTAATCTGCAGGGTCTGTTTGGAGACATTAGAGGAGACATGAAAAAGGTGTTACTTTGAATACTAACCTTGATTCCCTTATCTTCATTTTGCTTCTGCTTTTGTAGTGTTTTGTAAAGATGTCTGAATATATTTTATACTTTCAATGGAGAACAATTTCAGCCTTTATTCCGGTGTGTTCCTTTTTTGTGTGATGCTTAATCTGATACTCTCTTTCTCATTTGGAGCCTAGTCTGCAAACATGCAACTGGTAAGGTACGCATGGCCAAAATGTAGTCATTAAAGGAGCACTATAACGTTAGGAATAAATGTGTATTGGGTTCCCCTACCTATGTAAAAACAGTTGAGCTGAATAGAGGGATGGTGCAATGGGACAATATTACCACTTCAGTTAGTGTTTGCCATGCCTAGAGTATTTGTTTAAGTCAAAAGTACCAATTGGTATTTTTGACTTAAACAAATACTCTAGGCATGGCAAACACTAACTGAAGTGGTAATATTGTCCCATTGGTCTCTCTAGTCGGAGACGACATCTGGCTTGTACAGAGCTGCAGAAGCCAGACGTTGATCACACCATCTACTCATTGGCTACGAGTGTCACCAGACAGATCTCAGCCAATAAATGCAACTCTGTGTTTGGGAATATGCACAGAAATAGCAGTAGCCAGCCCTGAGGTGAGCTGCCTTATTACGCCTCAATGATGCTGCCAGAGGTGGAATTGGACCTCCGGCAGCAGAGAGGTTAAACTCTGTATGTTCAGCACTTTACAGTGTAATTCTGCACGTCCAGACTCCAGGCACCATGACCACTTCAAATCACTGGACTGGTTATGGGTTGGAGTGATCATTTAAGTCTAGTATAGCTGGAAAAAGCATTTCTGTTGACCATTTTGGTTACAAGTTTGTTCTACTCACAGTTTAGTGAATAAACCCTGATCGTTTGCTCTTCCTGGGAACAGACACATCTTGGATGGATGAGATATTCCCCACATTTTAAATGCACGTGAATTGCAGAGAAAATTTAGTTTACGGAACACTTCAGATTGATTTCCTAATTTCAAAATCAATCAAATCCATTTAAGTAACTCAGTGCAAAACGTGTTTATTGTCAGTCTTTTTATGTGCCAACGTTATTCCTTTCTGTTTATAACTGCCTGTTTCTATTGTTTCATTTTTTTTGTAGATAGTTGTGTTTGACTGTTTTTATATTTGTCGTTTTGGACGTGTCTCTTTGTGTGATGGAATGGTGGGGGAAGAGGGTGTCAGTCTCCCCACCCTGAGTGTGACTCACTAAATGCCACATTACTGAGCTGTGAGTCACCTCTAATCTAATTCTGCCAGCTTTTGAGCAGACCAGCCCTCTGCCCAGCACTGTTTTGGAGCAAAGGGGGAGGACAGGCTCTGCTGCAAATAGCTGTAACACCAAGGGTGAGCTGCATATACTCATAACATAGCACCATTGTAACTGATGCTAATCTACAGACTGATGCCATGCCGAGGTGCTGTTTGCATAGATATTATCAGAGGTAGAGATTTCAGAGGATTCATGTGACCAAGGCCAATGTCACCGTTAGCACAGTAAAATTGTATTTTCTAGGGACACAGTCTTTCCTTTCTCCTAATATAGTTTGTCTGGCGCTAAATATGGTCTGTCTTGCTTCTAGCCTATTCATGATGAGGATGCAGCAGACACTCCATAGATAGGTGACATTTTCTTTGTAAATCATAAATATATTCTGCAAGTAGGTTTGTGTCTTGCAAGTACTGCAACACTTTATTTAGCAGGCTGAGCGCTCGTTTCCAACCTCGGGAAATAACAGCAGTTAGCAGTGGCTCTTACTTACCCACTTTTTTTTCAAAAATGCCGCTCTTTATTACCAGCTGACCGCCACTTTGAATTCCCGACAATGCTCACTTTAGTGAATAAGCCTATTATGTGTAAATTGTCACTTTAGGGACCACGTCTTGCTGGTAAAAGAACAAAAAACAAACAAGGGCACACCCTGAGCATGCATGCTTCACCCCATTTGGCCTTAGCAGGAGATAGAGACGATGCATACAAATGTATTAATCTGATTTTGTGTCAAATGCATACCTATGCAACATCTGAGCTTCATTCCTGCTATGTGAACTGTTTGTTTAAATGCCACATGCACTTTAACTATGCAAAGAATAATTCGATGTTTCACATAATTTGTTTGGCCTTTTTTGGTTTTATTGCAGTTTGATATGATTAAATATGATTTGATAATTGCTTTCGAGTTTCAGTGTAATATATGCGTAGCATATTTTTCATCCTTTAGTCTGTACAAGGAGTTAGCTGTTAACTTCTTTGCACCAGGCTGGTGTTACATTCTGAGTGTTATGCAGATGGGTGGAGTGTGTGATGTTGGGGAGAGGAAGGAGGAGGGAACTGACATTCTGTTGTGGGGATAGTGATAGTCTGATTTCTCCTGCACACAATCACATCCTTCCTCCTGACCACAGTCTAAGGCTGTCACCTAGCAACCAGACATACACAAGCTAGATACAGGCATCCTGACTGGTTTCTGGAAGTGATATGGTCTACTGAGTGTCATATGAACTCAGAAGGCACATGATGCTTTTGACGGCATGCTTCTTATTCTAGCTGCAGCAGGCAACATTTATATGTTTATTTATATAGAACAGAGCTTTCGCTAATACTCATATTTATAATTGGGTGTAATTCTAGCACTATACATAAAGCTATATGTATTTTTCTATGTATATATACATATAAATAAGTTTTGCAGTAGAGGCCCTTTAGCCACAAAGAGATGAAGGTTGTGGTTACAGTATTAGATTGTAAGCTCATTGGGGCAGGGCCCTCTTCGTCCTACTGTTCCCGTATGTCATGCATTTTTTGTTAGATTAACGTGGCTCTGTCACCTCATACTTACCTTTCTCCGATTGTTTCCCCTTCTCTTCCTCTTTCTGAATCTGATCTTTTTTTCTGATATATTTATCTTTAAAATGTAAGACAAAGTAGGGAGAAAATAATAGGAGAAAGGTAAGTTTAAGGTGACAGCGCCACTTTAAATATTTGTCTTGTCTGCTGTTGTACAGTGCTGCGGAATATGTTAAATCTAAGTAATTGTAATTTTTAGTGGGTCTCATGTAATGCACCCACAGCTACAAGGTAGCAGACACCTGTGAAAGCAGTTGATGAGGTCTTACTCAAAATCCACTTGTCCCTACGCAGTCTTTCAGAGGTATGTGAACTGGGTTTGGCATCATGAGCAACACTTCATTCTGCACTGATCTTGGCTTCCGTACTTCTAGGTTTCCTTGAGTTGGATGTTAGTAAATAGAATGGTAGCATTGGCTCCCCCTAACTAAAATTTACTTTAGGATTTTTTTTAACGATATGTGCGCGTGCATGTTACAGCCCTGCACCTTCTTTTAAGAAGCACTCGGAGCAACACAACCACTACAAATCTATGTAGTATTTTGGTATTCTGGAGATGCAGCAGAATATAAGTGTAGGGGCTACTTTGTATAGTATGACATACAAGTTCAATATGTATGCTAATAAAATAAAATAAAAATATAAGTGTAGGGGCTACTTTGTATAGTATGACATACTTATGTCATGCTAATAAAATAAAATACTGCTCCCTGATGAAAACGCCCCAAATTAAAAAGCTCAAATTGTCCTATTTTATAAATGGTTTACCATGTTGGTAGTAAAGGGTAGTTGCTGGGTTGTTGCCAAAGTAACATGAGTCTAGTAAGTCTGTGGCGTGTAAGTAATTAGACCCTGAAACTTCTCTAGCAATGGTCTACGTGGAGATATTGAGGTACTTGTGGGTAGTAGTATAGAATGCAAATCTGGTGTCTTTACAGTGGTAAGACACACACGGTCTTTGAAATTCCCCATGGAAATGAAACCAAGTCAAAAAACAAGAAATATAGCCAGCTGATTTAGCAAAGGTTGTTGAAGAAATGGTTAATATCTACTCAGGACCTTTGTTTCTCTCATATTGTTTAGAAGACAAGTTTCAAAATTTTGGAACTCGTATTTGAATTTTAATGAATGTGTTTTTCTTAGGTTACGTTTCCATTATTTGACAATAATTTAGGCAAAGTCTCACAGGCTATCTATAATGGGCTTGCTTAGCTTGGTGCTAGTGAATAAATCCTACTGTGACTTTATTTTCACAGGGCAAATTCACTAAAGAGTACACTATAGTAAATTGAAAACAAAATAGTTTTAAAATTTTTTTTTTAAAAAGCAGGGTTTAGTTATTTAAAAAAAAAAATCTTTATTTTTGTTGTACATGTAAAGTACAACTTTTTGACAGTCATGACATAGCTTCTTATCAGTTACAGTGATCAAGTGTCAGCACATACATGGAAAATGAGTTGAGCGCGGGCTAGAAAGCGCCTCAGGCCCGGAGATAGGCCACCTCTCCTGCCCGTTAGGCCTCCCAAGCCACACTTCATATTCCGCTAAAACAGTCAGGAATTCCGCCTGCGGCTTCGTTGTGGTGGATCAGCCTGATGAGAGTTGTGGTAGGACTTAGTGTTGCTCGTTTAGTGAGAGATAAGAAGCAAATTTAACCCATATATCAGAGATTTGTCCAGGAGCTCTCTCAGAACACAGCCGTTCAGCATGCAGGTCAGGCTCCACCCCAAAAAGTTGAGTTTTATGATATGCAAAAATACATACAGTGCCTTTCTTTTCAAAGCCTTACAGCCAGTAAAAATATAAGCTGCATATATTTGGCACAATATATCCTAAATGTCTTCTGCGCTGAATCTCCAAAATCTTTACATTTTAGAATGTTGACAGTTCTTACCACTTCTGATCATGTTCCAAAGTGACCCCCCCCAAATGATATTAAAAACAAGAGTTTAACTTACTATATCTCCCCTGGCACACCGGTCATTAGGGTCATCAGTCCTGGTGATCTCAGCCAGTCCAACACACCAATTGGCATCTCCTCATGCTAAATGGTCCTGAAATTCTTGCAGGGCCAATCCCAGGAAATTCCTCTAATGCCTGTCTAAGTGACAGCTTTTAGAGGTGGCCTTAGGCAGCAATGTAAAGACTGCCCTTTCTCATAAAAAGGTAGCATTTACACTGCTGGGCTTGCAAGGGCAGGTTCTATGGCCCAGAATCACTACATTTATTATTATTATTATTTTATTATTTATATAGCGCCATAACATTCTGTAGCGCTGTACAATGGGACATTAGGATGCAGTCGTTCTGTTGCCTACAGTACCCTTTAAAGATTGGTTGGAAATGTCAGGTAAAGGTAGTTTAAAGTAACACTAGCCAGCATAACAACTACAGCTTATTGTATTTGTTCTAATGAGTATAATCAGTATTTTCAGGCTTTTTTTTCAGTAAAAAGAGGAAAGTCTGTTTTAGTATTACAGCCTAGGGATACCTCCAGTGGCAACTCCTCAGATAGCTACTAGAGGTGATTCATGGGGCAGTGCTGCACAATATGTAGCACTGCCATTCAGTGTCTTCTCCTTCTGCATGGTGGCACTGAATTTTTCTCATAGAGATGCATTGATTCATTGCATCTCAATGAGGAGATGCTGATTGGCTTGTGCTGGCTCTGCTCCTGATCTGCCTCCTTGACAAGCTCAGCTAATTCACTGCTTTCCTTCTGATGATGTCAGCCAAGAAGGCAGATCGGGGGCTGAGACAGCAGCAGCAGACTGGGATAAAGGTAAGATTTTGCTATATTTAGAGGAGCAAGGAGGGCTAGTCCAAATGTTTATCTGTTTTTTATGGTTTAATTCCAAATCTTTGCCAACTTTTACATCAGCTCTTTTAGCTGTATAAAAATATTTCAGATACAAAAAAAACCAAAAAACGAGAACAATTAATGAGCCAAGCTGTGTCTCATTATACCTCCTTTTTTGTCTTAACCTGATTTGTCCCTGGTCTTACAGATAGGCCTATGTTTCATTCTGTTTGGTCTTGTTAATATATCTGTATCTCTCTTGGAGTGAGTGCTTCTGTTGGTAACAGTTTTGTATCACATGCTTTATTTGCATACCATTACTTATTAAACAGTCTGATAAGCAACAGACCCATGGCAAAGTCAGTGCTTCGAATAATTTCTAACACCAGTGCTATTATATGACAGCATTTGGTCTAAGTGTTTCTTTGTTTTCTATTTTTAATGACATTTTCTAATGGGCTATCACCTAGGTGCTCCAGATGGTCTTTAAAAGGCTATAGCACCGAGGGGCAAGGCTCCATCACCATACTGAGAAGACGCAACAAGCTCAAATTCTTGGAGTAAACTTGCAAATTAATTATTGGGGAATTATCTCCCCCACCCATCGATACCCGGTGACTGGTAGTGATGTTTGGCACCCCTGGGCAGCACCTACATTGACATTGGGTCCATCAACTCTTGCTGTGTTGCAACTGCGTCCTCCTGCTGAATTCGGCGTTAAAATCTTCTCGGCGGGGGAAGTGACCGATCCCTCCGACCCGGTCTGCAAGGGCGTCTCTGTTGTCTTTGAGTCCTGTACTCCCCCGTATATAGGCTATAGCAACAAACTCTACTGCATATTTGGTAACATTAAAAAAATACAACAGGCACCATCACAACTTAAAATTAAGTTGTTATGGTGCCAGGAGTCCCCTGGCACTTCCTTACCTTTGGGATTAAAACTGCTCATGCCCGGAGTATTTCTTTAAGTCATATTTTTCTCCCAAATTGTATAGGACAATCAAGAAAACGGATTATTCTAAACACATGACAGACATGACTCCAAACACATTCTAGATAAAGATTTTCAGAGATGATAAAAAACAGATCACAGATAAAGGGGAAGTAAGCTTCACATAGTGATGTTTATTCACTAACGATGGAATTGTAGGTAGCAGGCAAGGGAACTGCCTACCATTTTAAAAAAATATTTCCTTCATTAGAGCCAAGTTAAGAAAGGGGGAAAAAATAGAATTGGCTGAGATTAAGAATTTGTTTTCTATTCTGACGTTTCAGCATGCAATTTGATAAAAGTTGATTCTCAATTCACTACAGGTCAATGCTTAGTGAATAAGCCCCTTCAGTTTTGTTGGAACTAACTCGTCACAGTATAGACGGTTTTTATTTTCTTACAAAATATTGCGGTGAAATCACCATCCTACACCATGAACTCCCACATCGTCTTCAAAAATGCTATTTTCATAGAAACAGAAGAAACTTTGGGCCATGCTGAGTAGCACTGCAAATACCTCTGAAATTAACACGTGCGCGTCTAAAACCTTTACCATATTTTCCAATGCTGACTAGCTGTTTTATAGCCAAATACTACTACCCTTACACTCCTCAGTAATTATTTGCAGTTTGGTATAAAGCTGACGTGTCTTTCGTGTCCCTGTACAGCACACAGTAGCCTAGCATGAAAGCAGTGGAAATGAATGAATTTTAAATAAACACACTTTCTATTGCACACATCTACCACAAGATCCAAGGGTTTGATATTTCTCTGCACTACATAAAGTTATCTGTTGTAACATGTATGTAATTAAACTCAATTCTAACTTACCTCATTCTCATTTTTCGCCTTAAAGGTCCCCCTTAACTCAAAAAAAAGTATGCAATAAAATAGTAACTTATCTGGATTCTTGCTGCTTTGCAGGCCTCTTTATAATGTCTGCGCAATTCATGGGATCTCAGAGAGAAGTCTGTGCCAACTGAGCCATTTTGCCAGCTCAGAGTGCCTGCCAGCACTTTTAGCCAAACAGTGGGGTGGCGGAATAAAGAAAACGAATAGGGGGGTGGGGCCTGAACATCATGGAGGCTGGATGTGCAATGTGAGGGCTCCGAGCTAGATCTCATATATAAGCGGATTCCTGTAATTTCAGCCTGCACTAATGCCCTAATCTGGGAATCACCCATATCTGCACCCTGAAGTGGTGCCCCCAGACCCACCGGTGTGAACTTAGCAGAGATCTCGACGAGGTCTAGTGGAAGGCCTGGCGGGCGAAACGGACACTGTGCCCTCAGAAGCTTACCTGGAAGAGCTCTTGGAACACTTCTGGGCCACTTTGGAGGCACGTCAGATGGCCACACTACCGCAATCGAGAGAGGAGATCCGAGAGAGCGGGCCCCGGATGGGGTAGGATCCTCCTGAGAAGCAAACAGCTCTCCCCGGTGAAAATACCCGCGACTACTAGCCTGCTGGGGCAGAGGGCCAAACAGGACAAAACCCTGCAGCATCACCCACAAAAGCGGAGGATCTTAAACCGCCGGCGTCAAGGTACCATCAAGACCCTTTGCTTCCCTTCTATGAGTCAGGACTTGGTCCCTATAGGCTCCCGAGTCCACAGCAAGAAGATGCCGGCCCGGGGCCGTTGCCTTTTGGACCTCACGCTTGCCTCCCCAGCGCTTCCCGGTTTTGGGCATTGGCTGACTGATGGCTTACATTACAGGGCAATTCCAACATGTACTTTCTGGGACTTACCCGAGGCTGGTACGGCTATGCGGTTCCACAGAGCCCTCGTGACCACCACCACCTTATCTAGCAGCGACCAATCTATACCTGACTCCATGTATGCTGTACCCACAATTTTCCGTCTGTCTGCGACCAACTAGTTTGGTATTGTGCTTAGCTAGGTGTAGCCACAGTACACTCATTCACGGTCCAGTGGTATTTAACCTTACTGTTTAATCTGCACATGTCCAGTCAACACTTACATAATGTTCCTCGATGTTTCAATAAAATACAGATTGACAAAAAAACAAACAAATAAAGAATATATATTGTGACGGTTCACTCAGGTCAAGATGACAACTGACAAGGGACTCCCAGCCACCATTTCCCTAAAAGAACTATAATCACCCTTCCACAATGTGTCTTTGCCGTACCAGACATTGTGGGGTTTAGTCCCTGCTAACATTTTGCATTAGTAAGAGGCTCATTCAGGCGCAGTGCGCCCAACTGGGATCTACACCGAAACAGCATGGAACTGTATATCGATCGAGGTCCGATGAAATGATCCAGAGATATCTACCCTGGCATCTGGTAGTTAATTAAATTATCAGGCTGAGTACAGGAGCTCTTTTACATATATTAAACACCCCCACCCGATTTCAGCAATAGCAGGAGTAATCACACGAAGGGAAGGGAGAGTGAGCTTCCCCTTGCAGACATTTTGCATTTTATGTCTGTCACTAATGTGCTGCACGTGTTGACGAATTACGTAAAATATGCACAGAATTCACATTAGGCAGCCCGGAGCAGAGTTCCTGGCTGGCTAAGTCACGTATGCCGGGGAACGTAACTAGCCACTGGCACAAAAGTGCTGCTTACTTAGTATGTGCAGAATTTCAAGATGAAACATTTACCACAATTGAGCACTTCAAATTACTGAATTGGTCATGAAGGTTGAAGTAACCCTTTAATCACTTAGGTCAAAAACCTTAGGATAGTTCTGGGGGCTGTGTATTCAGTTTATCTATCATCAGTATTTATATGTTGAGAATGACGATTCATTTTATCATGTATCCATATATATATTTCAGAGGCACAGACACCATTTACATTATTTCCTATATTGCAGAATAAGTGCAAGCTCCCATTATCTTATACAGGTTATCTCATCTCTCATAGCTGAAGAAACATAAATAACCAAAAGATAACAAGATAATGACCAAAGGATAAAAGCCACAATGCAGTGTCTCTAAACAGGTGCATTAGTTTCTTTGTGTTTCTTTATGTCTTTTCGTGATTGAACATACTGTCAAACAGGGGGTTTATGGAATCTGCTCAGCACTCCACAGAGAACAGTGAGAGTGGAAGGATTGGATGAGAGGTTTCTGTTACTTCATGGTCTGAGGAGAACCCACTGTAGCACAGGACAACCATTGCCATTTGCATTGTCCTGGACCTGACTTATTGTGCCCCTTTTGTTCTTAATGATTGTGTTCCTAATGATTATTATTTACTTAATGCATGAAAATGGACGGCAACTCCTAACTAGAGTGTAAAAAAAAAAACAACTTTAAAAATCTGACATATTGTGTTTGTGGTTGAATGTAGTCACAGTCTTACGCAGTATAGTGGAACTTTCAGTTTCGTAGAATTCTCTACTTGCTTATTATAATGACGTTTTCCTGGAATTAGTCAACCCATGTGACTTACATATGCATGGCTTGTCTTTACCTCAGACCACAATATGTATTTCATACATTTTACTTTGTTGTGTTGCAAAGCAACTGTACAAAGATTATTACTGCCGTTATGTGTACTTAAAGCTTCTGACTAATTACCAAAGGATAGCTGTGATTGGTCCCACTTGTAAAAAAAAAATGATTGGGGTTCTAGAAAAAAAATCTATTGTAAGCAGACTGTTTGTCAATGTTTTATCCATAAACTAGGAATCTGCACTCTTCCTGTAACCACAAGTTGCTAAATCCAAGTTGCTAAATCCAGACTGGGGTTCGCATACCCCAACAAACAGTAATTAATAAAGTGTCTATCAATGTGACCTTTGGAAAATATTAATATTTTTATATATTTTCTGGGTATCTCTAATGGTGGGGCACTTGCCCTGGAATCAAGTGGTCATAACGCTTGGAGTACTCCTTTAACCCCTTAAGGACCAAACTTCTGGAATAAAAGGGAATCATGACATGTCACATGTCATGTGTCCTTAAGGGATTAAGCAGGAAGTACTGTAAGAGAATAAGCTTTAGCAAAATGGCCCAAGAGGACACAACCTTATTTCACACAAAAAAGGTCATGTTAGAAAGGGGGAGTCTGATGTATCTTTTAACGAAAAGATAAGCTAATGTCTATTTGAAGGCTGTATGAGACATAGGTAGTGGGAAGGTGGAATTATATGGGGGAGTACAAGACATTTAGGCTGTCATCTAGCGAATAGAGGAAAGAAAGTGTGGGGTGTTATAACAGAAGGAATAATGACTTATGGATGGGGAAAAGTTGATCCAAGAAGTCCAACTTTTCAGAAAATTATTGTGCATATCATTAAAATATGTGAGTTTTTCCATACAGAGAAGAACTGACTTGATTTTTAAATGAAACACCATAACCACTTCATCTTACGGAATTGATTATGGTGCAAGGACTCCAGCATCTCTTTATAAAAACGGTTCATTCTGAAGCATAATACATTTTTCTTCTTTCATGCATAGGGCTGCCTCCCTGAGCTGTCAGTCAGAAAGACAGGCATTTGCTTTCCCTGGATGGCATTGCAGCATTTCTATCTGGTGTCAGCACACACAGAACACTAATTTTATAGACATGTGGCACTGTTTCTCCTTGTGGCTTTCACAGGCAGCAGTATCTAGTTCCTTGCCCCTCCTGGCTTAAAACTTCAACCATAGCCAGTGATATAATGGTACGGTGAGACAACCACTTGTTAAACGGTGTTTGTGTAATATAACTCTAGGTATCTTTATAGGTGGTTTGCTGAGACTGCTAAGAATTTTAGTCCACTATAGCTTTATATAGGAAGTCATCGTTTCAACCCCTTAAGGACACATGACATGTGTGACATGTCATGATTCCCTTTTATTCCAGAAGTTTGATCCTTAAGGGGTTAAAGACACTTGAACTAATACAGCGCTAAAGAACTGCTACATCTCAATGAAGTCATCACGCATTGGACTGGAGATTTGTCCTCAATTCCTCTCTTAGAAACATTGAACAGTGATCAACTCTAAGAAGGACATAAGTGCTGGCCATAAGGGGGTGGACCTTCATTAGCTGCGGAGGGCATTTCTGCCTTTAACAAAAGGTAGTTTTTTTAGGGCTTAGGAAATACTTGTGAAAATTTTCTTAAAGGGACACTCCAGGCACCCAGACCACTTCTGCCCATTGGAGTGGTCTGGGTGCCAACTCCCACTACTCTTAACTATGCAAGTGTAATTATTGCAGTTTTTTATAAACTGCAATAATTACCTTGCAGGGTTAACTCCACCTCTAGTGGCTGTCTACTAGACAGTCACTAGAGCGCACTTCCTGGATCATAGCACAGATTATCTGTGCTAGAGCGTCGCTGGACGTCCTCACGGATTGTTTTCCTGGCACTTGAGTTTCCCTTTAAATGTATTTTTTTTTTTTGTATAGAAATAAAATAAATGCATTTTTGGACACAGAGTTTACCATTAAAATAAATAAATACAAATAATCTCTTTACAATGCTGATGACCCTCCCATTCTTTTTCTAACTCTACCATCAAAATATAAACAGCTTGTTCCAATGTCTCCCTCAGACAGTTGTTAACACATTATCCCAGTACAGGAAAAGAAAGCCACAGAAAGGAAGAATGACTCAGAAAGGACATGTTGAAATAACCACCGCTGCCGTCACCTAGCTCAGGCAGTGATTTAAATATTTAAAGTGAACCTGTTCTGTCAATTTCAACTTTGGCTAAATTATTCCCAAAATAGATTGAATGCATCAAGTATCACAGAGATACATGATTTGTGACGGATTGCCCGGTCACTCGCAGCAACTGGTGCTAGACTCTAACCACCTTCCACACAGAAGAGCTATTTTCACTATGATACCCCCACGTCCATGCCATGAAGGGACCCCACAGGAAGTCAGAGAGCCCAGCATCGAACCCCACTAGTTTAGTGGACTTTAAAGGACACCCCTGGGGCCTCAATGGAACACAAGTTCTCAACCGAGAGGTACCCAGAAACATCATGGAACTGTTCACCAGATCGGGAAATACCGCAATCCGGTATAACTTCAAATGGGTATCACTCGGGCCCAAGGTAGGTAGGTAAGGAGATGAACTTGAAAGAGTTCCATTCCCTGTGGCTCCGAGAAGTCATTAATGGAGACCAAGACTTAGACGCAAACCAGCTGGAACTCTGTATCAGATCATGTTCGGGGCCCGATTAATCTTCAACCCTTGATTACTCGGGCTAGACATCTCTGATCCGAGCGCTTTTTGCACACCTGCCCTCCAACACTAGAGCTATTTGGGAATTTATAATGCTTGGGGATGGCTGTGGGGAAATACTTGTGAGTTTCCAAATAAAAGTTGTTCCTGTTTTACCTTTCATCAAACTTCTGCTGACGTTTGGGACAAATCTATAATCACTCTAGCTGCTCTGTCCCAGGTAGAAGGGATACTTGGCGGAGATACTCAGTCGGAGTATAGAGCTCTGTCACAATATTCAATGTAAAATGCTGAGATTTACTCACCATTCCTCGTTCCAGAGATGCCATTTTCTCATCTTGGGTTGTTACTCTTCATGTAACACCCACCTCCACTTCGTCCTCAGCTCCTCCTCTGCTCTTCCTTCTCCTCTTCGCTTTTCAGATATGTTGGTGCTCAGATCCAGGCATGTATAAACTATGGGGTTCCTAGGTGGGAAATATGTAATTTTGTGTGTTTTTCGTATTTTGTCATTTATTGCTGAGTCACGGTGAAAGTGCATTTTGGGGACATTTTGTGGGTGTGTTTATGGGAGTGTCATGGGCGTGTTTACTGTGTCTAGGATGATGTTTGGGGAAGTTGGGCTATAATCACTACTGCGCTTGGGACTCGGGAGATTCATAACGGATATACTCTTCTGGAGTATTGGGGATCCATTACACACAGTGTTTATTTATTGGAGTCAAATATATATTCCTGTCCATGGAATAAATGTAAAATTCTCTCAACTCTATTCTTGTTACTCTTGTTTCCCAGTTATGCCAGAGAGAATTGGTCTGTCACATATTATTTACCCTAGTCTTGTCATGAAAGGGTAAAACAAAGAGGGACACTTTAATTTGGCGGGTGTGGGTGTTGCCATGGGTGGGGCTGCTGTGAAACATTTTAGGTGACTTACTAATAACAATTTATGAAACTAAAATGTAATATAGAACAAGACAAATGTATCTGATTTACACAGACTGATTTCTAAACACATTTATTGTACTCCAGAGGCACATTACTGCAAGTATTATTGCTGTTAGACATTCCCAACAATGCTGCTAGAAAACAGGGATGGTTGAGTTGAGGAATGTTTCCAAGCCATTTTAGCCTAAAATTAGCATTTCCCAAATAAGTCCTCCACAATTCTCACTTTGGTGAATAACCCCAATGGAAATGGTTGGTATCCGTGTAGTCTGCTTTGTCTGATCTCAGGAATTATTTAGTAAGGTCTTTATTGCAGAAGTCTGACAAAATACTCAAATTGGATGCTTGAATCAGATTCTCCCTACCTGCCTACCTGATTTGAATCCCCTAAAATGCTTGATGTCAATGAATATCTGTCCAAGTTGCTACAGGTTACCTGGTGACATCATGGTGATTTGGGCTCTATATTTAATCAAGTCTGCAACATGGGATTATAGGATTTTATAAATTGTGTCTTTTCAAATGTAGAGGTTTGTGAAGCCTTAAAGGAGAAGCCATATTCTAATAATTTATTTATTCTTCTGCTTTATTATTCTATTTTTTTTTTTGTAAATCTTTTTTATTGTATGACAGGATGAAATTACATAGTTGCGTTATTACAATATTTTAGACATTGTACAGTACACCAAAAGTTACAGATCGGAAGCGGAAATCCTGTACAGTTTTTTGAACAGTAAAATTTTTGTTTTCCTTTTTCCCCCCACTCTGTTCTCCCTCTTCCCCCCTCCCTTCCAGTTTACTTTATAACTTTGCTTTGTTTTGTTTTGCGTTAGTGTGTGTATGTGTCCCAAGGCTTGGTTTTGTGAGTTACGTAGGGTAGCTAAGTATAACTTTGAGACTCGCAGGTCTCTGCGTTCCAAATGTGTATACGGATCTACAGCGTGCTGTGTGTGTAGATTGAGAGGGGATCTAAATGCTAGACGATAAGGCAGTTCGTGTGGGACAAGTTTTTTGTCCACGTTCGTCATGTTAGGTATGCGTTGCCGAGCGGATGTGTTGGCGAACATCGGGCCGTGTTTATGACTTGTATAAAGTTTAGCTGGGTCTCCCTGCTGGTCCGTTTTGTGAGCGTGGTGGTTAGGTGTTATGTGTTGATTAGTGGTTTGTGTGATATGTGTCCCTGTCTCTGTTACGTTATCTTATATGGCTATGGGTGTTGTCATTACTCTTTGCAGCAGAGCCTACAGTTCGCGTGATTTCCCGTACGTGTTTCCTTAATTGCGTCAGTAATGTGTGTATCAGTGACCTCGTAATATGCGTTTGGAGTGGGTTTAAGAGGTTGTGTGCCTTTTGCGTTATATGAGCGTTAGCTCTTCTCTCTACACTTTTCCGTGCTGGAATGTGTAACAAGGCATGGTATGACTCGTGTTTCCCAAGGGTCTTTTTAGTATTTCAGAGGTCAATGGTTCTTTTGTGTGGTGATGTATCTCTCCGATCCCGCCCCCGTCTCCCCGGGCCCGGGTTCCGCCCAATGAAAGAGAAGAGAAAAGAGAAAGAGAAAAAAAAGGGGGGGGGGAGGGAAGTGTGGCTTACGGGTGGGGTGGGTTGTTGCTTTATTATTCTAAGTTTGTTCTGGATGTCTTTTTGATATGTCATTTTGTAGTCCTGTAATATTATATCTCAATATACATTTTCCTGCTTGGATATTGGGAACGGGTAAGTACTATTTTTATATTCAGAGTGCTCAGTTTTGCCCCCCTCTACCTTAAGGCAGTCTTGTTGCATCTGCCAAAGACGCTCTTTGCCAAGGGAAATCCATTTCTGGCATCTTTGGTTGTAATTTGTCTTCCCAATCAGCACGAATGAACTAGGTTGGTTGTGTAGGTTATTACGTGACTGGTTGACATTTGCCTTCCCTGCAGTGGCATTAACAATACTCTCAAGAGATATAAAAGTATGTCTAATTAATCTGGAAGAAGATATCGAGAGTGGGGTATACAGGGAGCATCTTATAGAAAGTCTTGTTTTTAGATAGCAAGTTTTGCTCGGAGGCTTCTTTGGATATTACAAAAATCATAGCCAAAAGCATGCCATTATCAGTAGCTTCAAAAAGGACCCTGTGGCTGACTATGGACTCCTGGGGTGCTGACTTTCTCTTTGAAGGTACTCTTTGCGGACTTCCCTTATTATATGGCAACGTTTTTGATGAGTCAGCTAATGCTGACTTTTTGCCTCAAGAGAAAAGGTGACCAAATTCGCAATCATGGAGAAATAAAAGATGCAGGGACCGGTTCTTTTGAGAAAGCAGAAGCTACAGACCTGGAAGGGATTCCTCCAGAAACACAAGCTGGAGAAACTATGCACAAACAACTAATCCTAAGAAGTCAGCAGGGAAGGGGCCTATAACCTCAAGTAAGAATTTCTGACGGTCTGCAGGTCCAGCTAGGAAAGATTGGTGGAAGACTCCAGTTATTCTACCCTATCTGGACCACACACATTACAGATTTATTGGTCCTATTAATTTTAAGAGACGGTTACAAAATAGAATTCCACACTTTTTCAAGCAAGCACATCTTCAAAAGGTCAAGAGTGTCGGCGGAGCCTGACCTCGCGCAAGTATGGCAGCTTAAATCCTGAGCTCTGCCGAGGCCTAGCCCGAATCCAAAGCAATCACGAGCAACTGAGCCCCTTTAACCCCTCAAACCCCTCTCTCACTCATCCGCACGCACCCCCTACATGGGTGGGGGGGAAAAACCTGACAATCTGCAGTCGCCCCAATTTTCAGGCACACGCACGACAAGGCCCAACCGCCAGCGCCGGAGTTATCCCCATCGGACACAGAAACCGAAATGAGCTCCCAAGCCCTAACGGATAGAGCAGAGGCCCCTCTCACTCGCAGGGACATGAGAGGATTCCTGGAAGATTTTCGCAGCTCGGTGGCAGAGGAGCTGGACAAACGCCTCAGCCCCATTATGGAGAATATGGCGGACCTCACAGCCCGCGCGCAAGCAGTGGAGGACAATATGGCGGAGGTGCAAGACAGCGTGCACACACACGAGGGGGCACTGAGAGACCTCCGTGACCAGCTGCGTGCCCTAGAAGATGCAAATGAGGATCTCAGTAATAGAACACGCCGAAACAACATTAGAGTGCGGGGAGTCACCGTGGAGTTACTCCCAGACACCCTGCAAAAGGTTTTTACACAGCTCCTGCCAGAGGCCACAGCAGCTGAGCTCCTCATGGATAGAGCACACAGAGCATTGAGGGCTCCATCTGCGGCAACCACTACCCCCAGGGACGTCATTGTGCGGATGCATTTTTACCACATTAAGGATCGCCTAATGAAAGCGGCCAGGGAGACCCCTCTGGAGGTGGAAGGAGCGCCGATCCAATTCTATCAAGACCGGGCGCCAGCCACCCTTAAGAGACGGCGGGATCTCCGGCCACTGACTCAGCATCTTACACAGCACGGCCTCCGGTATGCCTGGGGCCACCCATTTAAGCTCATCATCCGGAGTGACAACAAATTCCTCACCTTAACCAGACCAGAGGAAACTGCAGGCCTCCTTCACCAACCGGGTCTCCCTCCATTACCAGAATCATCTCGCAACAAGCAGGGCCCTTCCACTCTACAGAACGCCGCCAGCAGCAGCTCCAATGGTGACCGTGACCACAGACACCAGCGCGCAGGGCACCGGCGGTCACAGGTTCCACCCACGTAAAGCACCGACGACAGCACCCTCCGTTCACGACCTTCACGACGCTCGGACGCACCAAGACCGAAGATGCCGCAACGGGACTACAGCACCACACAGCCTGGATGGCTGACCGGCACGCACGCCTCCCCCGACCTCCGATCGGGCAACGCTCCCCAATACTCCCTGGCCGGCAACCCTGCACATCGATGGAAGCACCTTGGGCCCCCCTACCGGCATGGTGCGCTCCCTCCGGTCTGAACCTGGGGCATCCTGAGGCTGCGGCCCCTCACAGGTACCATGACAGGGGGAGCTGCCAGCTGATGGGCCCCGCAGGGCCATGTTTATAAGAAGGGCGCAGAGGAACACCCGGGGACGGTATTACAAAGCCATCAGGGCCTGGCACGGGAAGGGGGGGGATGGAGAGAGGGAAGGCAATGGACCATGGACATTGGACTTGCGGGAGGGGGGATAAGGCTGGGAGGGGAGGGGGAGGGCGACGGGATGCCACAGGGCGACTAGTGGGAGACCGCAGCCTCTTGAGACACATGACGTACGGACGGACGGCTTAGGCCCTTAGACAGAGCCCCAGGAATACCGAGTACCAGAGAGACATGGCCCCCCCCCCCTTTTTTTTTATTAAGAGGCTGTCACGACCTCCCTCACCCCGTCCCCACCACGGGATAAACCATACCCCCGGAACTGGGGGCAAGAACCTTCCACCGACTCAGCCAAACACAACTAACCCCGCAGCGCGCCGCGACCCCCGGACCCTCATGATCACCGACCTAGAGGAGATTGGAGACAGAGGGGACGCCGACCCATTGGCCACACAGCTAAGAGGGGCCTGGACAGGGGACGGCTCACGGGCCTGATAAGCAATCAGTGTCAGAGGGAGGAAGTTCATAGGCACCACACAGAGGTACTCCCTATGCGGCCAACGGACATGACTAAAACACATACAGGAGGTTTCGTGAACGACGGAGGTAGTGACAATGCCACACCCACCCTTACCACTTGCACTTCCCAGACCAAGGCTAATGTTAGCAGGGGTGAGGTGCGGTTTTTCTAACAGGACTGCACAACTGTAGAATAGTTTAGTTTTAGCTCTGCGGTACGTTAGCGTTTCACCTAGTTATTAACAGACAAAGGGTTAAACCTGAAAGAACACAACCAGAGGCTTCTTGCTGGACCCACTGGAGGACGAGGCCCCACGGGGGGGTAGCCCTAGAACTCGGGCCCCCTGACTTGGGGACCTGCTCCTTCTCCCCATCCCTCAACCCCTCATGAGGCTCAGCCTGCATAGTTTGCCGTCGGGCGGCCTCGGGCAGGCCGCGCCACGACTTGCAAACACCCTCAGTAACTCACTCTTCTCCTGCGGGACCGCTACTCGGATACCCGGACAGGGGAAGGTGTTCCCTGCCCGACTAGTAACTGGCCAGACTGATAAGTCCAGTTTTCCCCGACACTTCCCAAGGGAACCGCCTCCGAGAGCTGTCGCGCCTGGGAGGACCACCATCCTTCAGGTGGTCACCATACCCACACAGGGCAGAGTTGCGACCGCCGATAGCGGACGCCGCCGACTCACTTCCCCCCAGCGGGCAGAGGCACTAGACGCAATCCTGATCCCCTACACTTGAAATCACGACTGACCATTGTGGCGCCGAATCTCCAGTTACGCCTGACTTCCCTTAATGTCAAAGGCTTGAACACGCCAGGCAAAAGACATGGGATGCTGAGATGGGCCAACCGAACCGGCTCAGATATCATTCTTCTCCAGGAAACCCACTTCACACACAAAAAACACTTCCCTTTAGTCAACAGACATTTCAAACGCTTTTTCTTAGCCAACTCCCCTACACCAAAGTCGAAAGGTGTTGCCATCCTCCTACGAAATTCATGCCCCCTGGTGGATATACAAACCATAAAAGACCCGGGGGGACGGTTTCTCTTCCTCGTGGGCCGGGTGGGGAACACCACACTGGCCATCTGCTCAACATACGCTCCTAACGGCCTGGATATCAGGTTCTGGGAATCCTTACTGGCACATGTCGCCAGCCTGACCACCAAACATGTCATCATTGGAGGCAACTTCAACGCGACACAATCCCCAGCCGCGGACCGCAAGGCACCACAAGACAGAGCACCGACAACGACAAGAAATGACAAACTCTATGCGGCATTCCTCAAGAGCACAGCTCTCGTAGATGTCTGGAGGGCGCACCACCCGTCGGCCAGGAACTATACCTTTTACTCGCACACACACGGGTCCTACTCCAGGATTGATAGCTTTCTAACGACGCAGACCAATTACCCCTGGACAGAACAGACAACCATTGGTAACATCGTATGGTCTGACCATGCCGAGATATCTCTAACCATCCGCATCCCGCGCCTGTCGCGCGAATGGAAGTGGCACCTCAATCCGTGGATCGTCAGAGACAAGGCCACCATCCACATCGTGAATGAGGAAGTCAAAACAAACTCAATACCTCGGCAGAGATGGCCCCGGCGACGGTGTGGGCAGCTCATAAGGCGGTAATCCGCGGGAAACTCATAGCAATAGCCTCGGCACAAAAGCGACAGCACCTAAAAAAGCTCACCATAGCGCTGGCGGTGCTAGAATTGCGCCACAAGCAGACCCAAATTAGGGCCATACGGGAGCGGATAGCACAACTGTCAAACACCGACGTGGCCAAGCACCTCATGTGGACGAAACAGAGGTTCTATGAGAAAGGCAACAAAGCTGACTCCCTTCTGGCACATTGTCTAAGGAAACGCCAAGAAGCCAAAAGGATTTCGAGCATACCGACCCGCACTGGAGAAGTTACCCATGATCCGGAACAAATAGCGGCAGAATTCTTGCACTACTACACCAACCTCTATAACCATGACCCGCTTCCTCAGTCGAATCAGACGGAACGTCTGGACGCCACCACGAGATTTCTGGAATCCCTTGGCATGCCAGCCCTTTCACTGAGGGCCAAAGAGGTACTAGAGGCTCCTGTCGATGCGAGGGAGGTGGCGTTTATCCTCAAGACTCTCAAACCTTTAAAGAGTCCGGGACCGGACGGTTTCACAACTCTATACTACAAAACATTCCAAGAGACACTCATTCCACATTTATGTAACACGTTTAACTCGCTCCTGCAGGGACAACCGCTCCCCACGGATATGCTGGCTGCCGACGTGTGGCTCCTGCCCAAACCAGGCAGGGAACTTCTGGAACCGGGACATTATCGCCCCATCTCGCTTCTCAATACTGATCTGAAAATCATTACGAAAGTGCTAGCCAATCGCCTCAACGCCTTCCTGCCAAACTTGATCCATCCTGACCAGGTTGGATTCATTCCCAAGGGACAAGCGGCCGACAACACGAGGAGGGCCTACAATACTATCTGGTACGCCCAACATCAGAACATCCCTGCGGTGGCGCTCTCATTGGATGCAGAGAAGACATTTGATCGCCTTCTCTGGCCCTACCTGTTCAGTGTGCTAAGGCATCAGGGATTCCCGGACGGGTTTCTAAACGTGCTCATGGCACTGTACGACCACCCCACAGGGCGAACACCGCAGCACAGACGTTCACCATCGCGAACGGGACCAGACAGGGATGTCCCCTTTCCCCTCTCCTGTTCGCGATCTCATTGGAACCGTTCCTACAGGCCATCCGACAGCACCCGGGTATCCGCGGAGTCCAAATACGCAGGGAGATGTACACGGCAGCGGCATACGCGGACGACGTGCTTCTCACATTGACGGATCCCATGCAATCCCTCCAGGCAACGGTCGCCTTAATCACAGACTATTCCACCCTCTCGGGATATAAAATCAACCTGTCAAAATCCATCGCGATGCCGATAGCGATGACTCAAGCCCAAATTGCTCCTTTGACTCGTATATTCCCATTCCGCATCACCACCACCTCCCTTACATACTTGGGCGTCAAATTAACCACGCATCTGGGAGCCTTTTACGACATCAACTACAAGCCCTTACTAAAGACGGCACATCAAGATCTGAAAGATGGGATAAGATGGGCATATCGTGGCTGGGCAGAGTAGCTACAATAAAAATGAACCTCCTACCGAGGTTCCTCTACCTCTACCAAACTTTACCAATCCCACTACAGAGACAAGATTTCAGGCGCTTACAGACGGCCATTGACAGATTCATCTGGAGGTCTCGGAGACACAGAATCCGCAGATCCACGATGTATGTCCCCAGGCTCTCGGGAGGCCTGGGGCTCCGTAACCTGTTGCAATACTACCTCGCAGCACAGCTAGCCCACATCCAACAATGGCACTTGCCACAGGGTACCAAACGATGGGTGGATCTGGAACACGATGTTATGGGATGGGACCTCCCATCATCCTATATGTGGGTACCACAGAAATACAGACCCCTTTCACCGCCTACCTCTCCAGCAATCACGCACGCTTTGGCCCTTTGGGATAAACACCATGCGAAGTACGACCTTTCTTCCTTCCTCTCACCGGTGACACCGATATATCGGAATAAATTGTTCCCACCAGGGATGGTGGCTAAACACTTTGCTGCATTTGACCAGAGAGATGTCTCTAGACTTTTACACCTCTATCGACAGGGGGACATAGTCAAATTCTCTGAAATACCGGATGCAGACGCTCTAACCACGGGCGACTTCTTCCGCTACATCCAACTGCGAGACTTCGCACAACAGCCAATGGTCAGGCAGGCGGGGACTTTGCCACCTACAATGTTTGAAAAGCAGTGCTTTGATGCACCACTCCGCCGCGGTCAGATCTCAGACATATCCACAACACTCACCACGCATGCTTCCCAAGTGAACCTTACATATATCACAGCGTGGGAGAGAGATATTGGCCCTCGCACAGCCTTGGACCATGCTTCTCAATAAACCCCTGGACACGCTCTCGAAACAGGAGAATAAACTGGTGGCGTGCATAACCTTAGCGGCACACAGAGCAATTGCGGAACTCTGATCACAAATCCCCGCGATCGAGACCATCATTCGCAAAATTAAGGAAACACGAGACTTAGACGAACTAATGGCGCAGATGCATGACTCATATATGGACATGGAATTTATGGGACATCAGCTATCAGAGGTGGGCCGCGACGGTCCCATAGGAACACCCATGGACCTGATTGGACTCACGGAGGGGTGGTCCGGGGGGGTGCTCCCTGTCCCGGTAATCCTGACCCCGGGAGGCAATCCAACGGCGGTCAAAAACGACACGCGGCATTGGGTTCTGCCCACCTGCGGAACCCGGGCGGGGGACAATCAAGTACCACCTCACAATGATCAATCACCCAGAGGTTATAGACCACAACCCCAACACAGTCTCTACCCTCCCTTTCAGTAATGAGACCACCTGCCTTGGAACCTCTCCACCTCCAAGTGCCGGTGGCTCGGCCGGTGCGGACGCGCGGACATGGGGCGGGATACCCGACCATACTAAGATATGCATAACCCTTCAGCCCTGTCGACCCCTCCCCCTTCACTCAGACCCTTCCCCCAATACCCTAGCATGTGTAGACCCTGTCATACGCACCATAGGACACTAGCGCACTGAATAACAGACGCACACCTTCTGTGACAACTGAGCAGCACGGTCTCGGGGTACTCCATCCCACTCCCATATCAGGGGATAAAGTGGAGGGGCCCTCCCTAACCACACACTAAACGAACCTAAGAAGCCCCGACTAGCAGCGAGTTAAGGCGCAATGTTAAACCCGATACGGGACCAGCATCTTGGGAAGGGCCCAGTCCGTATGACGGGGACTATAGGCCCGGTCCCACCTATACCAACCACGGGCGCACCCCATAACACTGGCTACCACTGAGGCCCCCCCCGATGCAGACTTTAGCCATAAGGGACTTGCAGGGACTTAGGGACTTGCAGACATAAAACAACTTCAGATTGACTAAATGTAATGGGTATATTGTAACATGCTATCCCCTTACCCCATCCTTCTCTTCTCTTCTGTACCCCACACCCGAACCTTTTATAGACGAAAATGCAATAAATAAAGAATTTTTTTTAAAAAGGTCAAGAGTGTCAAAGGAAATAAAAGTAAAGATGATAAAAGAAAGCATCGACAAGCTCCTGAAACAAGAAATTATAGAGAAAGTCCCAAAAGAAGAAAGATTCAAGGGACAATACTCTACTGTATTCCAAGCCCCAAAACCTCAATGGAAGTGTGGGTTAATTCTGGATCTAAAGAACATCAATTCCAGACTCAAGATAAGAGCTTTCAAGATTGAGTCCATTTCCACCATCACATAAGAAGAAGAAACTTAGAGATATTTCACTACTTGGATGACATTCTTATAGTACGTCCTTCTTGCCAGAAAGTCATTTATCATACTCAGGTGGTAATGAGTATTCTTCAGGAACACGGATGGCTGATGAATAAAGACAAAAGTACTTTAGATCCTTCACAGAAGATAGATTAATTCATTATTGTGTTGAAAAAAAATTGTTTTACCCTCCCATACATTTTATTTATATCTTAGGTATTACCCATACGTTATGTTGCTATGATTAGCGAGGAATAAGGAAAATATATACAATACTTACCGTAATTTTCTTTTCCTGGCTATTTTTTATGGCAACATCAGGTTTCCTGCCCTTAATACGGTTGTGCTTGATAACTGGACTCTGTATGAAGGGAGGAGGTACTTTTATGCCTAACAGTCTGATTCATTTATCTAATTTATTCCTGTCCTGTGACGGCTGGGGGTGGAGCTAGCCATAAGTGGTGCTGCCATGAAAAAAGAAAATTACTGTAAGTATTGTATAAATATTCCTTAATCTGAGCAAGGTTCTCGTTGACTCTCAGTTAATCAGGAGCGAGTCTGGGCTTTAAAACGTCCATTCCCCTCTCCCAACGTGGGGTGAGTGGGGGTTATTTGCTTTGAGAGATTTGTGCCTAGCTATTGTTACAAGACTGTGTGAACAAAGCAGAGAGAACTGATAATCAACCTGCTATGGCTCTTTTTTTTTTTCTTGGCTGAGGGGCTATTATAACTGTGGAGAGGGGTATGGTGCCCACGGATGCTTACAGTGATTTTCAGCCTTACTTGAGGACCTCTATAGATTGCCTGGACTCACGTTTCACATTGAGCGCCTGATCATGATATACCCTGAAACACTCTGGAACGGTTCCTCGGATCGAACTTTGCTGAGGTCCAGTCAATCTTTAAGCAGGTATCATTCGGTCCCCTATCTTCCAAAGAGAGCACTATTTGGAGGGGAGATAAGGAGGGAAGGAGTCATTGGAGGATACCTGGGGCTTGAGAACGCTTTCTCCCTCAGAGGTCTGGGAGCCCCTTTTGTGAGACCAAGACTAAGTTGCCACACGCATGGAACTCGCCGGAACAAAGAATAGCCGCGACCCGGTAAAACTTTAATTAACATGCTGTAACTCGGGCACGGATTCTCCGATCAATTCGCTATTTGGATGGCAATAGTGCTCGGGAACAAGCTTTCTAGGGATTTATTGTGTGTTAATATGGTCTAGGTAAAAGGGGTTGTGGACATTTTGTGTGTTGTGCCTCTAGTACTATGAGGGCATATCAGAGTGCCGATTATGTTAGCTGGGGATAATTTTATTAAGTCCCCAGAAAGAGAGGGACAGTTGTACTGTACATTACTTTGTATGGAGGACTCCCTACTGGAAAAGTCAACATTGCTGTGTATGAGTAACTGTGCTGAAGTCTGAATTCTGTCTCCAACATTTAGACTTGTCTAATGTGTAGGGGGAAAAGCTATAGTCTCTGCTTTACAAGTGAGAGTGTCTCCTGAGCTATAATCATGATAGCCTGATCTAGTGTTAGAGGTCCTCAGAGACCCCAGTCAAGCTTCGGCGACTTAGCCTGAAGTGCTGTAGAGTCCCCTTGTTATAGTGAGGAAGCAGACCTGTCGGAGGCACTCAGTCAGATTGCAGGAGGTCTGTCATAACGTTGAGCTATATTGGAAAGTGTGGATCACAGTTTCCAGGCTGAAGTGGAGAGCTTGGCGCATAGATAAATGCTGTTTTAGAAGACAGACTGAGCCCTTGAAAGTATTTTTTACAATCCAGTCAACCCAAGGTTTTTATAACAGTCAACACAAGTATCGACCAATGCTGATGTAATGCTTTGAAACTGCTGTAAATGTGAGCCTTATTTGTGAGTCAGACATGGGGAGAATAAAAATAGTACTTTTCTTCCCTTTTCTTTGAAATAAATATTAATTTTAAGAGGAACATATACACTTCCCGTCTGATTCAGGAACAATGATACACACTAATAAAAAAAAAAATCATACGTGCATCTGGTTTGACAAAGAAATCCACACCAAAAAGAAAAAAAAAACATTGATAATTCTTTAAGGATGTGTTAGAGCAGACCTGCACAACTTGGCAGTAGGTAAGGGCCAAAATTAAAATAGACTAAACTTCTTCAGGCCATAGATAGGTTTTTAGCGCCTCACTTTCCAAGTAAAGGTATCAAATTACATATAAAAATACAGATACACACTGATAGACATGGAGATACACAGACACACACACTGACAGATATATGGTGGTGGCTTGGTGATGCTCTGGGGCTGCTTTGCATCCTCTGGGACTGGAAACCTTCAGCATGTGGAAGGCAAGATGGATTCATTGAAGTATCAGAAATGCTAGGATAAAACGTCACGCTGTCTGTGAGGAAGCTGAAGCTTGGGCGTAATTGGACCTTCCAACAAGACAATGATCCCAAGCATACCTCAAATTCCACCTAGGCTTGGTTGCAGAAGTAGTCCTGGAAAATATTATAGTGGCCATCACAGTCACCTGACTTCGAACCCCATAGAAAATCTCTGGTAGGATTTGAAGAAGGCAGTTGCAGCACGCAATCCCCAGAATATTACTGAACTGCAATGGGCTAAAATTCCCCAGAAACGCTGCCAGAAGCTGGTGTCTAGCTCTGCATCTCATTTGCAGCAGGTCATAACAGCAAAACGGTGCTCTACTAAAACATGCTTGCCAGAAAAGGGTTTGAATAATTTGGAGATTGGAGAAGTCATTATAAGTTGCATTTTCAGTTGAGTTTAGGGAAACCTCTTGAATCATTTGTTGTGTTTAACTATTTCAATTGCTTTTGTTTGATTTGGTCAGTGCAAGCAGTTGAAAGTCTAATGTTTGAGAATAAAGCTGATTTTCAATGGGGGTTGAATAATTTGGATTACCATTGTTTACACACAGACACACACTGACAGGCATACAGGTCAAAATATGCACTGTTATAGCCACCCTGCAGTTCCCTACGTTTTGGGTGCAGGATGGTGGCTTCCCAGGTATCTAGTGTGCTGCCTGAGACTGTTGTGAGTTAGGGGCTGGCCCTTGCAGCCTGTACCCTTTCCTCTCCAGCCTTCTTGTTCATTCTCCTGTCTCCCCCGGACCTCCATCTCACTGCTTCCCCCCTCCAGCGTGGCTCCACATTTCTCTGGGAGGAAGTCACTTGCTCTCACTTCTTTTTAGGCTGCAGATAAGCAAGGTCCCGGTCGCGCAATTAAAGGGCCTCAACGTCCGACCGGACTCTGCTGAATACGCACATCGGCTGGCCCTAAGTGCAGGGGCCACCCAATTGGCCCCTTTAGTGTGCGGGCCACACAAAATATTTGGCGGGACACATGTTGTGCAGGTATGAACTAAAGAAATGCATTGCTCTTCTTTTACCTCAGACGCTAAATAATATTCACTTTTAAATTTCCACATACTGTAAAGAAACACTAAAATGATAAATGGAAAAAAATGACTTGTCTTATTTGCTATGTCATATTAAAATATCATGGTCTTTGTTGATATGAAAAAAAGTCTACATTCCAAGTCTGAGCTACAACGTGTTTACTACAATGTTTCCTTAGCATTGCAAGAAAATAAACAGAGTATTGTGCCAAAATTCATTTCCTGGAATACTTCATTCATGTTCTGGCAGATGACGTTAAAACAGTGTTGATTTGTACAGGTGCATGTTTCCATGGCAACCAAAAGCAGCTTATGCGTGTCAGTATATCAACTTCAACAACCTCAGTGTAACTGAGACTACTGGAATCATTTTGGCTCCGGTGTCATCAAGAAAAATTGAAAAGTGTGCTTTTTGTTTTAGTGTTGCCTTATGTCAGAAACAGATAGTAGTAGACCTGAAGGATTCTTCTCACATAGTTTAAAAGAACACTCCAAGCACCTTAAAGGGATTCTCCAGTGCCAGGAAAACAAACCCGTTTTCCTGGCACTGTAGAATCTTGGACCGCCCCCCATACCACATCCAGCAGTTATGTCCCTCGGCGCTGGGAGCTGCCCATGCTCCTCCTCCGCCGGCGGGGAAGACCTAATGTGCATGCACAGCAATGACCGCGCACGTGCATTAGACCTCCATATAGGAAAGCATTATTCAGTGCTTTCCTATGAGGATTCCGGCGATGCTGGAAGTCCTCATGCAGAGCCTGAGGACGTCCAGCATCGTTTAGATGACCAAAAGTCGTCTAAGAACCCGGAAGTCCCTCTAGTGGCTGTCTGGTAGACAGCCATTAGAGGAGGACTTATTCCTGCAAGGTAATTATTGCTGTAGTGGAGTGTTAATATTCAGCATAAATATCTCCGCTTAAACCACTATGAATATGAACAGGATTGATTCTGACCACTACAGGAATCCAGCATACTAGCGATTTATCTCCGTTTTAAACTCTCTGTTTTACACCTTTAGTCTGAGTCAGCTTTTTAAGTGACTCAGAATCATGTGAGTTGGACCAAGAATATGTGGTTTTATATATGTGCTAACTATATTACCCTATGGTCTTTTATTCATACTTTTAGGAATGTGTCTATGCCAATATTGGTAGTTTTTTTTTATATTTATTGAGTGCTCTCACCACCTTTTTTACTTCACTTTCTTGCACTTTATGTGTGTGTTGAGTGATTCACACAGGTGATAGTAGCACCAAATTTTCACAAGTTCCAACAATTGTATATCTTATATAAATATCTCTGGTGTTCAACGCTTATAGCTGAGGAAGAAATCCAATATACAAGACAAAATCCCCCCGGTAAATATGCAATATTTATAAACAGCATAAAACAACTTTTCATATTTCAGAACCCTACGAAAGTTAACTCACCGAATAGCTGGAATCTGAGCGCCCACTTTGCCAAAATATCACTCAGATCCGTTCGGTGGTTTAGGAACGCCATTCGAGTGAAGTTTTGACCGGTCGGCTACGAGGTGAAACCCCCAAAACAGTTCCAGAGAAATGTATTATTCAACTGGTTTTCTTTCGAGAGTTCTCACACGAAGGCTCCCCCTGGCTGCTAGCATACAAATGTTCCCCCTGTTCGGTAGTTAAGGTCTCCCGAATGCCGTTCTCCTACTGGTTCGGGAAGTTGAATGGGCAGCGGTACCAGTTTACCGGATGTTCGCGGAGCAGAGTAGGTGTAATTAGTTCCAGGTCGTCGACGACCGTGTACCGCTGCCCACGTTTAACTCAGTGCACATCATGCCGCATGTATGCATGCCTGGCTGATTCTGTCCAGGGTCCATACATCTGTGGTGGGTGTGAGCGAGTGGCATTTCTGGAAGCTCAGATTAGAGATCTGGAGAGGCAAATTGTAACACTGAGGGAGATTGACAATCTTGAGAGGAGTCTGCTGCTCACTGAGCAGAGTTTAGTGGGGACAGGTAGTGGAGAGGGAGGAGATAAGACAGATGGGGAACAGGCACGTAGCTGGGTGACAGTGGGGCGAGGAAGCAGGGGGGAGGGAAGAGAAAAGGTTTAGCTAGTCCTGATCTCATGCAGCCTAACAGATTTGCTCGTTTGAGTCAAGATGTTGGGAGCATCAGCTCAGGAGTAGCTGTACTGCAGGAAGCTGTTCCTGCTAACAGCCGTGGGAACAGCCCCTTTAGTACGGGTGGGGTTGAGAGGGTAAGGAAGTCTAGACAGGTTGTGGTGGTAGGGGACTCTATTATTAAGAGAGTAATCTGCCACTCTGATCGATTTAACCGGACAGTTTGCTGTCTCCCGGGTGCTCGGGTCCGGCATGTTGCCGACAGAGTGAAGGGATTATTGGGAGGGGCTGGGGTTGACCCAGCTGTCATGGTCCATATTGGTACCAATGACAAAGTCAGAGGAAAATGGAAGGTCCTAAAGAATGAGTTCAGGGAACTAGGAAGTAAGCTAAAGAAAAGGACCTCCAAGGTAATTTTTTCAGAAATATTACCTGTGCCACGCGCTACAGCAGAAAGGCAGCGGGAGATTAGAGAGGTCAATGCGTGGCTAAAGTCTTGGGGCAGGAAAGAGGGTTTTGGGTTTTTAGAGCACTGGGTAGATTTTGCGCTTGAGTACAACCTGTATAGTCATGATGGATTATACTTAAACGGAAGAGGGTCTGCTGTGCTGGGGAATAGGATAGCTAGAAGGTTGGAGGAGATTTTAAACTAGTGGTAGGGGGGGAGGGTCAAAGCAATCTAGAAAATGGAGATAGGATGGAAAGGAGATGGGCTTTAGCTCAGAACAAAGGGGGTGGAGATGGGGGAGGGGAAAGCTCAGAACAGAGGAGGTATGTAATATTGATAATTCACAAAAAGTACAAAAGACTCATGATAATATTAAATTTATGCTTACTAATGCAAGAAGCCTATATCACAAAATGGGGGAACTAGATTCAATAGCATACACTAAACAATATGATATAATAGGCATAACATAAACATGGTGGGATGAGACACATGACTGGGCAGTTAATTTAAATGGGTACATGTTATTTAGGAAGGATAGGAGAAACAAGAAGGGTGGTGGGGTATGTTTATATGTCAACCAGGAGTTAAAGTCAAATCTTAGGCATGTGGAGTGTGACGAGGAAAATGTGGAGGCATTATGGGTAGATATCAGCTTGGGGCAAACAAAGGGAAATCAATTATTGGTTGGGATATGTTATAAACCACCTAATGTAAATATTATTGCGGAAGAACAGCTGTTAGAGCAAATTGAGAAAGCTGCAAATCGAGGTAACACGTTAATTATTGGAGATTTTAATTACCCAGACATAAATTGGGATAGAGGGACTAGTACTTTAGCAAGGGGAATCAGGTTTTTGAATGTGTTAAATGACACCTTTATGTCACAACTGGTACAAGCACCAACTATAAAGGATGCTTGTCTGGATCTTGTCATAACAAACAATGTTGATCTTTTAACCAACATTCAAGTAGGGGAGCTTTTCAGAAATAGTGATCACAATATGGTAACTTTTGAAATAAACTCAAAAAAGCAAAAGCAAGTGGGGTATACTAAAACATATAATTTAAAAAAAGCCAATTTCAATAAGATTAGGGCAGCTCTAAAACATATCGACTGGCATAAACTCCTTAGTGATAAAAACACTGAGGCTAAATGGAAACTATCCAAACAAATATTAGAAGGGTACATTTCTCAGTATGTACCATTGGGTAATAAATATAAAAGAAACAAATTAAAACCAATGTGGCTTAGTAGAGAAGTAAAACAAGAGATTAAAAATAAGAAAAGGGCATTTAAAGCATTTAAATCAGACAAATCAGAGGCATCCTATTTAAGATATAAGGAAGCCAATAATGCTTGCAAAAAGGCAATTAAAGTGGCTAAACTAGAAAATGAGACATTGATAGCTAAAGAATGCAAAACCAACCCCCAATTTTTTTTCAAGTACATCAATTCTAAAAAAACTAAAAATAGAAGTGTAGGTACACTGGAAACAGAGTTGGGTTTATTAGCTAATGAAGACCAGGAAAAAGCCGAAATTTTAAATAACTATTTTTCTTCAGTATATATTAATGAGGATCCTATGGCAAGAGATATGCAAATGATTGCTGCAAAAAACTTGCAAACAACTTGTGATTGGATAACTCGAGAAAAGGTGCTACAGCTTTTAAAGAAAATTAATGTAAATAAAGCTCCGGGGCCTGAAGATATTCACCCACGAGTACTTAAGGAGCTAAGTGGGGAAATAAGTGAACCTCTGTATTGTTGTACCGGAGGATTGGAGGAAGGCAGATGTTGTTCCTATATTTTAAAAGGGTTCAAAATCCTTGCCTGGAAATTATAGACCTGTGAGCTTAACTTCTGTAACTGGGAAAATATTTGAACGGCTATTAAGGGATAATATTTAGGAATTCATTGGGAAGAACTTTGCTATTAGCAATAATTAGCATGGTTTTATGAAATAAAGGTCATGTCAAACTAACCTAATTGCATTCCACGAAGAAGTAAGCAGAAGTATAGATCAGGGTGTTGCAGTGGATGTGATCTACTTGGATTTTGCCAAGGCATTTGATACGGTTCCTCACAAAAGGTTAGTCTTCAAACTAAAAGAAATTGGTCTAGATGAATATTCTTGTTCTTGGGTAGAACATTGGCTTAAGGATAGAGTACAACGAGTTGTAATTAATGGTAAATTTTCAGGCTGGACAAAAGTGGTAAGTGGTATCCCTCAGGGTTCTGTTTTGGGACCACTTCTATTTAATATATTTATAAATGATCTTGAAATAGACATTGAAAGCCATGTATCAGTGTTTGCAGATGACACAAAACTTTGTAAAGTAATAAAATGTGAGCAGGATATTGCTTTGCTGCAGAGGGATTTGGATAGATTGGGGGACTGGGCACTAAAATGGCAGATTCAATTTAACGTAGAGAAATGCAAAGTTATGCACTTCAGGGTTAAGAATGCACAAGCAATTTACACACTAAATGGTAGTGAATTAGGGATAACCACACACGAGAAGGATTTGGGAATTGTTATATGAAACAAATTAGGCAGCAATATGCAATGTCAATCTGCAGTTGCTAAGGCCAGTAAGGTTTTGTCATGTATAAATAGGGGCATAAATTCTCACGATGAAAATATAATTTTGCCTCTTTATAAGACCACACCTTGAATATGCTGTGCAATTTTGGGCGCCTGTTCTAAAGAAAGATATCATGGCACTAGAAAAAGTCCACAGACGAGCTACAAAACTGATAAAAGGAATGGAGCATTTTAGTTATGAAGAAAGGTTAAACAAAATTAAATCTGTTTAGTCTGGAAAAACAGCGCCTGAGAGGGGATATGATAACTTTATACAAATATATTCGGGGCCAGTACAAACCTTTATCTGGAAATCTATTCATAAACAGGGCTATACATAGGACACAAGGTCACACATTTAGGTTGGAAGAAAGGAGATTTCATCTAAGGCAAAGAAAAGGTTTTTTTACAGTAAGAACAATAAGGATATGGAATTCTCTGCCTGAAGAGGTGGTTTTGTCAGAGTCACTACAGAGGTTTAAACTGCAATTGGATAAATACTTACAAAAAACATAACATACAGGGATATAATTTCTAATTAGTGGGGTAATAGCTGCTTGATCCAAGGAGACATCTGACTGCTATTTTGGGGTCAAGAAGGAATTTTTTCCTAGTTGTGACAAAATTGGAAGCGCTTCAGACTAGGTTTTTTGCCTTCTTTTGGATCAACAGCAATAACATATGTGAGGAAGGCTGAACCTGATTGACACAAGTCTCTTTTCAGCTATGTAACTATGTAACGTTCTAAAGGAAAAATGTCCGGCGGCCACACAGGGGAAACACTTTCTTTAACAAACAATTTGAGGTTAACAGCCAGGGGTGCTCGGTTGTGAAATGATGCAAACCTAGGGACCACACAGATGGGGGTTCGGTAAACGAACGGGGGGGTATGGACAGCTGAACAAAGGTTATTACAACGTTCATTCTGCTACAATTGCAGTTCATAAAAACTACAATAATTACACTTGCAGCGTTATGGGTGATGGTAGTTGGCACCCAGACCACTTCAATGAGCTGAAGTGGTCTGGGTGCCTACAGTGTCCCTTTAACCAATGCAGACCTCCCCTATTGTAAGTAGTAAAACCATTTTGCTATTGGGGTGCCACTCCCTGCTTCCTTAACTTCTGCCGGAGATCTGGAAGCTTTTGTATGAGCCTGGTGATGCAGAAGTTAACTGCTTTGAACCAATGAGCTAGCCTTGCACTACAGGGCTTAGCTCAGGAGCATCTGGCTCTCTGTAGGAAGTAGTGAAAGCGGGAGCATCAATCAGTGGTAAGAAGGCAAGAAGTCAAAACATTTAAAAATTGTTTAATTACTTAAATTGGGGGTTGCCATGGCACTCCAAATACCATAACCACTACAACCCACTGAAGTGGTTATGGTGCTAGGAGTGACAAGTAACTTTTAAGGCCTGGCTAGAAGCACAGGGCTTAATATGTTAGACCCTGTCCATAGTATCAGCAGGTCCTATTTTACAGCTTTGCATCACTTTTCTGAACACACTTTTGCCGTTCTTCATTGAAGAATTATATGTAATTGGTTAGCAACATACAGATACAGTGAAACTCTGGACCACAGTCACAGTTGTTTACAGCTTTGTAAAGAGTGTGTTGTTTAGCCTCCCATGCTATGTTTATAAGCACATTATTCTGTGTATTTTTGCTGCCGAACACTCATACACAACGCACATTACTGTGTTATATTGCTGGGGAGAAGGACGGTAGACTAGATGTGTGATGTATATATGGTATGTTTTGTTATTTAAGGAGTGGGTTTGACGTATATAAGATATATTATTTGGAGAGATGGTGTAATGTATGCTAGGTATATTATATTATTTGACATGGGGATGTAAACTTTAGAAATTATATTTCATTATTCTTTAAACTATTCACAACTATGTTATTTGAGGTATATTTTATTATTTGAGTTGGTTGTTGAGTCAGTTATTATAGCTCGAGATCATAGTTTAGTGTTTATAGTTTATATACACCAAGCATTAGCCGAGACTTAGTGTAGGATGAAGTAGAGCTGTCTTTATTGTGTGGATGGCACACTTTTATACCAGGGTGGTTCCCAGGAGAACAATGCATAATGCAACATACCCAGCGCCTAGGTGTCTGTACCTGACCAGATAATTTAATTAACGGACAGACACCTCGGCTCTGGTTAACAATTTAACTTAAAAACAGGGTTCCTGTGCCCACATCACGACATCGTTCCCGGAAAGCTGAGCACCTACTCTATCAAAAAATGCTTGGATTGTAGGGGGCTGGCATGAATCAGCTCGAAGTATTATTTTTACCGGGCCGCAATCTTCCTCCGATCCGACGCAGTGTTCCACGCGCTAGGTGGGAATTCACGGTCACCTGAAATGATGGTGCTTGCCATCGGTACATCCAGATCCCTCAAGACTGGGTATTGTTCACCACCTCCTCTGTCACCCCTCCAAATAGCGCTCTATAAAGGTGGCCAGGGACCAACATTTTACTGGACCGTGACAACGCCGCAATCTGATCATGAGTTCCAGAGAGTTTGGAAGTTGCTTCCAGTGAGCGTGCTGTACCTCTTTGAATTCCCTGCTGGAAAGGGTGCTGGGTTGGGAGGCACAGGCTGGAAAAGTAACTGTGGTGATAATAGTCATTTTTAGAGGTAGGTGGCAGTTGGGAGAAATGGGAGACAGTTCTACATGACTGGGTGGTCTGTCACAGGGGTGTATTGCAAGTTACATTTCATTATTTGAAGATGCTGTGTAAACTAGAAAATTTACAATTTCTGGGGAAATTGTGTGAAGTGTTCTTGCCTCCACCTGTAGTCTACAACTGGAGCGGGCGGAGTAACTGTTATCATTTACATAGCACATTTAATTGCAACGTTGTTGCACAGTTACATTAAACCATACATTTATAAAAACATTAGCAGGTGTTCAAAAGGCCCTGTCTATGACATCACTTGCTGCTGCAGCTTGACACAGGTCAGAGTATTTTGGCGGTTGCCATCTTCAAACGGTCGTATCTTAAAAACTATAACTCCTACAGTGAAGAGCTTTATATTGTGAGAATCACAAGACCCAGACCTACATTTTGATGCATAGTATGTCTCTGAAGTATTAAAATTGAAGGCACAGTCGCAGTTTAGAAATTGCACTTCAAATTTGAGCTTTGCAGAGTGAAGTTTCAATGAATGTCAATGGACGGCGTTGGTTGCAAACAAATGGTCATATTGTGAAAACTATCAGGACTACGGCTTAGCCGTTGACATGTTTAGTGGCAGCAGGGATAGCTGAACGTTTTGATATAAGATTTGTGTAGGTGGGCCTGAAAATAAGGGAGTGGTGGCAGTTTAGAAATCATGTCCTGATTTTTCAGCTTTTGCCAGCTCCCACTCTAGCTTTGCCATTCATTCCTATGGGACAAATTTCGCCACAAGAACGACGATATTCCGTGAACCATTCGGCGAAACGTTCCACAAAGTAATAGCAATCCGATCGGGAACAATCTGCACGTTTTGGTAAATTTTTGTCTATGTAGTGTAAAAACTGTGGGAGGAGTTAGGTGGCAAATTTTGCTATAATAATAATAATAATAATAACTAGAAAAGCTACAATTTCTGGGGAAATTGTGTGAAGTGTTCTTGCCTCCACCAGTAGTCTAGCACATTCAATTGCAACGTTGTTGCACAGTTACATTAAACCATACATTTATAAAAACATTAGCAGGTGTTCAAAAGGCCCTGTCTATGACATCACTTGCTGCTGCAGCTTGACACAGGTCAGAGTATTTTGGTGGTTGCCATCTTCAAACGGTCGTATCTTAAAAACTATAACTCCTACAGTGAAGAGCTTTATATTGTGAGAATCACAAGACCCAGACCTACATTTTGATGCATAGTATGTCTCTGAAGTATTAAAAATGAAGGCACAGTCGCAGTTTAGAAATTGCACTTCAAATTTGAGCTTGGCTTGAGTGAAGTTTCAATGAATGTCAATGGAAGGCGTGAGTTGCAAACAAATGGTCATGTGGTCTATCAGGACTATGGCTTAGCCGTGGACATTTCTAGTGGCAGCAGGGATAGCTGAACGTTTTGATATAAGATTTGTGTAGGTGGGCCTGAAAATAAGGGAGTGGTGGCAGTTTAGAAATCATGTCCTGATTTTTCAGCTTTTGCCAGCTCCCACTCTAGCTTTGCCATTCATTCCTATGGGACAAATTTCGCCACAAGAACGACGATATTCCGTGAACCATTCGGCGAAACGTTCCACAAAGTAATAGCAATCCGATCGGGAACAATCTGCACGTTTTGGTAAATTTTTGTCTATGTAGTGTAAAAACTGTGGGAGGAGTTAGGGTGGCAAATTTTGCTAATAATAATAATAATAATATATATGTGAGATAACATTAAGTGGTCTTGCTATGCAAGAACACTTAATAATAATAATAATATATATGTGAGATAACATTAAGTGGTCTTGCTATGCAAGAACACTTAAATATACAAAGTGTCCATTATCTGAGGAGTTGGTAATGTAAAGTATATTTAATTATTCTAGGAGGGGTCATACACTATGTATAGTATATTTCATTACACAAGGAGGGAGTGTAACATATATAAAGTATATTTTATTATGTGTAATCTATATAACAGATATTTCATTATTTAAGTAGGGGTAGATTTTATTTAATGTATTTTTCGTATTTTGAGTAGAGGGTGTATACTATATAAAGTATATTTCATTATTTGAGTAGGGGTGTGTTCTATATAAGGTATATTTCATTATTTGAGGAGGGGGTGTAACCTCTCTAAAACATATTTCAGAAAAGGATTGTAATCTGTATATAGTACATTTCATAACTGAGGCAGTAAGTGTAATATATGTGAGATATATATATATAAGGCTGGAGTGTAAGGTATCTACTGTATATTGAGTTATTTTGGGGGTGGTGTATGGAGTTATACATGGAGGGGGTTGTTATTTATATATTAAGTTATTTGGGGCGGAAGTGTAAGAATTCATTAGCTGGGAGTGAGGTTTGTTAAGACGTATTACCACCCATTCTCATCTTTCCGTTTCACTTTCTCACAATAACTGTTGCTAGGATACAAAACACTGAAATCACAACAAGTCTGGAACTGTTCTTGTGATGGTTTCTTACACTACTTATTTATGACAGTGTAAAAGCTTGTGTTTTACGTGTGTAATTACGTGTATTGTAGCGTTTGTGTGAAATTTTGTGATGACGTTATAGTGTTTGCTTATGACAGTCATGGTTTGTGTTCATGTTTGTTTAGAAAAATATCAATTTGTATTGTACTGTTTGTTATGTTTTGTTTTTCTTACAGTTTTTGTGAAGGTGTGTGTATGTTATAGTGTTGGGTATGACATTGTAAAATGATAAAGTTTGGGGGTAATAGTGTGTATTAATGAGCTTGTCTACATAGACACATCTTACGTAATTTACATGGTGCCTTTCATTGGTCTAGAAAGATTAAAATCGAACCTTCATTGTTTATTTTAAAGGGACACTATAGTCACCAGAACAACTACAGCTTACTGAATTTGTTCTGGTGAGTAGAGTCATTACCTTCAGGCTTTTTGCAGTAAACACTGTCTTTTCAGAGAAAATGCAGTGTTTACATTACAGCCTAGTGATAACTTCACCTGCCACTCCTCAGATGGCTGTTAGAGATCCTTCCTTGGTAATGCCTGCCTAAAATGCATCCAAACATTCAGTATTTCCTCCCACTGCATGCAGACACTGAACTCTCCTCAAAGAGATTTGATTCAGTTCATCTCATTGAATCATGCTGGCTCTGCCCCTGATCTGCCTCTTTGTCAGTCTCAGCCAATCCTATAGGGAAGCATTGTGATTAGATCAGACAACCACTTCTGATTATGTCAGCAGGCAGGACAGAGGCAGAGTCTTGAATATAAGTCAGATTTTTATTATATTTAGGAAGGCAAGGGGGGCTAGATGGTGGTTTTAATACTATAGGGACAGGAATACATGTTTGTGTTCCTTACCCTATAGTGTTCCTTTAAGAAAATAAATGCATCATTAAATACATACATGTTTTCATGTGGGTATATCTATTAAATAGCAATTTTTATTTAAATTATTTTCTATTGGGGTGGGGTGGGGGCAGTCTCATCAAGATGAGACCTAGAAAGTAACTTCGAATATAAAGTTTGTATTTCCACGCCTGACAACTACTGATGCCTGTTTAGCATTAATATTGCTGTAATCTGAAATAGAAAGCTACTTGATTCAGATATTGATTATCATTAGCTTGTACAGTTCCGTGTGCTTTGAGGATCTACCTGCTGTCTGTTATAGTTAAATCTAGGATACATCATGCACTTGGGCTTCACAATCCTACCAACATTAAAGGGACACCATAGGCACCCAGACTACTTTAGCTCATTAAAGTGGTCTGGGTGCAGTGTCCCAGGGCCCTTAACCCTGCAATGGTAATTATTGCAGTTTTGATAAATTGCAATAATTCTATTGCAGGGTTAACTCAACCTCTAGCAGCTGTCTACCAGACAGACACTAGATGAACTTCCAGATGGTTAGGTAACTTTTGGTTGCCAAACTGATGCTGGATGTCCTCATGCTATTTATTTTTTTATAATTTTTTTTACCTGGATGGATACATTGAGATTTCTGTCATTTTCAAGTATGTCCTGGGTCCACAAAACATTGCATTGTTACAATAGGATACAATATTACAAAAATACAATCAACAGGATTACTAGTTGATCCAGCACGTAGAATTGTGTCACATAGATGACTAATAGGTAACGTATTACCGGGCCTTAGAATGGCCGGACTTAACGTACCAAAGAATAGTCAGGATACTTGCCAAGGTCAGGGGATACAGAAAGAGACACAAGGATAAGATAAAGCCAGAAGTCAGGGATACAGAATACAGGGAAGTCAAAATCAGGAACGTGCTCTCGGACAACCACAAGGGAAACCACGACAGGGCACTGATCAGGATAAGAACTGGGCCTAAATACCCTTCCTCTAGATCTGATAGGTTGTAACCGGCCCTTGACCCCAAAGGCAGTTACCAGGTTCCTATTTGCATAATTGCTGCTCAGCATTAACCCTTCTGTGGATTTGGTTGCTGCTCAGCACAACTTTTCCTGTGTGGACATTAAATGCCATTAACCACATTTTTATAAGCGGATGAATACGTGACATTACCCCCCACCTGAAGAAAGCCCGGGCAGGCAGGACCAGGAAACTTGGCGTGAAAACAGCGAATTCTGCGGCCAGCATGTATATCAGATGCTGGAACCCAAGAATGATCGGCTGGTCCATAACCTTTCCAATCCACCGAGTACTGTAAAGGGCCCCGAGAAAACCTGGAATCAATTATGGAAGATACCTCATACTCTTCCTGTCCAGAAACAACTAAAGGAGGAGGAGGGACACTTGAGACAGTATATTTATTGCAAACAAGAGGTTTGAGTAGCGACACATGAAAGGTATTTGGAATACGTAATGAGGCCGGGAGGGCCATAGAATATGACACAGGGTTAATCCTCCGAAGGATACGAAAGGAGCCCAGGAATCTGGGTGCAAACTTCATACTAGGATCTTTCAATTTGATGTTGCGCGATGATAACCATACCCTGTCACCCACTTGGTAAACGGGTTGGCACCCCGCCGTTTATCCGCATAGACCTTGAAGCTATCAGCCGCAATTTTGAGAGCGGAATGAACTTTGGTCCAAGTATCATGATAGAAGAAAGGCGATCATCCAAAGCAGGGATAGTTGTCTCGGAGAAAACAGCCGGCAGGACAGTAGGATGACGACCGTTATTAACAAAGAATGGGCTGTGACCAGAAGAGTCATGGGTGGCATTGTTCCTAGCAAACTCGGCCCAGGGTAGTAATTCGGACCAATTATCTTGAGTGCTATTTACAAAACAACGCAGATATAACTCTAATGACTGGTTAGCCCTCTCAGCTGTGCCATTAGTTTGGGGATGGTAAGCAGAAGAAAAAGACAATTTAATGCCCAACTGTTTACTGAATGCCCTCAAAAACAGAGACACAAACTGAAAGCCCCTATCAGACACAATATTGTGAGGCATGCAGTTGGACAACCTCACGTATAAAGATAAGAACCAGGTCTTGAGAGGATGGCAATTTTTTAAGTGGAATAAAATGAGCCATCTTGGAGAAATGGTCAACCACCATAAGAATGGTGGTATAGCCATTGGAACTTAGAAGTTCAACGATGAAGTCCATTGACAAGTGGGACCATGGAACACTAATTACAGGAAGTGGTTGCAACAAACCACAAGGAAGCTTATGAGGGACTATAGAAACAGCACAAACTGAACAAGTCTGCACATAGTCCTTCACATCATTTTTAAGGGAATACCACCAAAATGATCTTGTG
Source organism: Pelobates cultripes (assembly GCA_933207985.1). NCBI lineage: Eukaryota > Metazoa > Chordata > Amphibia > Anura > Pelobatidae > Pelobates > Pelobates cultripes. The sequence goes on from OW240914.1 coordinate 31,453,429, forward strand.
ATCGCAGATATGGATTTATTGATACCTGGGTGTCCAGCAGTCACATTGTCGTGAAACACCCTCAGCACATTATTTCTTTCACCTAATGGAACAAACAATTTGTCCAGTAGTTTATTGCATGGTGCCTGAGACTGAGCCTCCATTATAGCACCAATCAAGGGAGAAGACAGTGAAAGAACAGTAGAAGCGATGATACATTCAGGAGGCACGATATAAGATGTCTCGTGTTCCTGTAAAGACTCAGTATCAAACTGTCTAGACAAGGCATCAGCCTTCACATTTTTGGGACCAGGTCTGTAAGTTATAAGGAAGTTAAACCGAGACAGAAACAAAGACCATCTAGCCTGTCTAGAAGATAGACATATAGCATCCCCCTATATAAGCCAAATTCTTATGGTCTGTAATGATCAAAAGGGGATCCTTGGAACCTTCCAAAAGATGTCGCCACTCTTTAAGCGCTAGGACAATGGCCAACAATTCTCTATTGCCAATATCATAATTCCGCTCAGCGGGAGCCAACTTTCTGGAAAAGTAACCACAAGGATGCAAAGGGGTGTCCTGACTCTCCCTTTGAGAAAGAACCGCCCCTACCCCAGTTTCGGAGGCATCGACTTCCAATTTAAAGGGTTTGCTGGTGTCAGGATGTCTCAGTATGTCGGCAGAAGCAAATCTTTGTTTAAGAAGTTCAAAACCCTCTCAAGCTTCCTTAGACCATACCGTACTACTAGCTCCCTTACGTGTCATATTGGTGATGGGGGCTATTACAGAAGAAAACCCCTTGATAAATCTTCTGTAATAGTTTGCAAACCCAATAAATCTTTGGATGGATTTTAGTCCGCTAGGTACTGGCCACTGTATAACAGCCTCTAGTTTCTTAGGGTCCATCTGAAAACCAGAGGCAGAAATGTTACACCCCAAAAACTGTACTTCAGTCTGATCAAACAAGCATTTTTCCAATTTACAATAAAGTTTGTTTTCCAGTAAAGTCTGCAATACTTGTTTGACCTGTTTGTGGTAGGTTTGAAGGTCAGGGGAATAAATAAGGATATCATCCAAACAAACCAGGACAAAAGAATAGATATAATCCCTGAGTACATCATTAATAAAATCCTGGAATACGGCCGGGGCATTGCATAGCCCAAAAGGCATAGCAAGGTACTCATAGTGCCCGCATCTAGTGTTAAATGCCGTTTTCCACTCATGATTTTCCTTGATTCTTACCAAATTGTATGCACTCCTGAGATCAAGTTTGCTAAAATTTGTATATATAGTCACCTAAATTACTTTAGTTAAATAAAGCAGTTTTAGTGTATAGATCATTCCCCTGCAATTTCACTGCTCAAATCACTGTCATTTAGGAGTTAAATCACTTTGTTTCTGTTTATGCAGCCCTAGCCACACCTCCCCTGGCTATGATTGACAGAGCCTGCATGAAAAAAAAAGCTGGTTTCACTTTCAAACAGATGTAATTTACCTTAAATAATTGTATCTCAATCTCTAAATTGAACTTTAATCACATACAGGAGGCTCTTGCAGGGTCTAGAAAGCTATTAACATAGCAGAGGATAAGAAAATCTTAATTAAACAGAACTTGCAATAAAGAAAGTCTAAATAGGGCTCTCTTTACAGGAAGTGTTTATGGAAGGCTGTGCGAGTCACATGCAGGGAGGTGTGACTAGGGTTCATAAACAAAGGGATGTAAATCCTAAATGGCAGAGGATTGAGCAGTGAGGCTGCAGGGGCAAGGTCTATACACCAAAACTGCTTCATTAAGCTAAAGTTTTTCAGGTGACTATAGTGTCCCTTTAATAGACCTAACTGGTGAGATCCAAATTTCTGCATAGGTCAGGCCTTTGAATTTTCAATGCACAAATGTGCTCTAACTTCTTATTGCATAGCATTATACACTGAGAAAAGGGACTTTTTTTGCCTGTCATCATAAGATGCACATAGTCACAGTTATATTAAAATCACAAGTGCCAGTAATGTTCTTGTTACGAATAGATTGCATTATTATGGAGCTGGTCTTGGTTGATTTCTGGTATCTGAATACATAAAAAGTCAAATAGTTTTTGTAAAGGACCGACCAGCTGATGCAGAGCTTAGCTCAGTAGAGCTAATGAATGCAATAAAGCAGAGCTTCAGGTTTTCCCAAAGAAGGCTGAGTGTAGGCAGGGAGTGGACCTCATGTAAGAAGCCAAACCATTAGTAAACAGTTAGTTTTTTTACATTGGGAGAGCGCCAGGACATTCCCAGGACCATAACCACTAATGCACACAGTAATTTACTGTCTCAACCTGCCTTCAACAGAGCATCGCATACAGGGACTCAACAGGGAGGGATGACGTGAGGTCGCAACATGGCCTTCTGGCTGCCAGCTGGTGTTTCTGGACGTAGAAGATTGCATGCGGTGACTGGGAGAGGTCGGTAAATTATCGGTAATGTCGGTAAATTACAAGGCTGATACCGATGATCAAGAATATGCCAAATATCGGCTCCAATAATTGGTAGCACTGATAATTGGTCTATACCCAGCCTTTACCCTCTGGGACACTGACCCAGTGACGAGTGTAGCAGTCTACCCTGCTTTCGCTCCCCATGTGTTCTGACCAGTTCACTCAGATACTATATTAAAGTGTAAGTGCACATGTATACAATGCAGGGTGACAGCTAGTATGCTGGTGTAAGTCTAACAGAAATTTGACAGTTGTGGTTTTGTGTGTTCTGCTTCTTTCAATGTTTTTCACATTGTAACAGTTTGTGTGATGAGGAGGGTTATAATGTTTGTGTATGACAGACATGGACAGTTTTTTGAAGGCGTATGTTACCGTGCATTTGACATAATGTGACACTCAGTGAAGATATATTTACGGAATATTTATTTTTAAACTTAATATTAATAATTTAAAGTTTTTATGTATGACAGATTGTATGATGTGTATAGCATAGTATTTGTTTATGACATTGTGTGATGTGTATAGTGTATGATAGAATGTGTGATGTGTGTAGCATAGTATTTGTTTATGACAGATTGTATGATGTGTATAGCATAGTATTTGTTTATGACATTGTGTGATGTGTATAGTGTATGATAGAATGTGTGATGTGTGTAGCATAGTATTTGTTTATGACAGATTGTATGATGTGTATAGCATAGTATTTGTTTATGACATTGTGTGATGTGTATAGTGTATGATAGAATGTGTGATGTGTGTAGCATAGTATTTGTTTATGACAGACTGTGTGATGTGTATGGCTTAGTATTTGTGTACTGTATGACAGATTGTGTGGTGTACAGCTTAGTATTTGTCTATGACTGATTGTGTGATGATGTATAGTGCTTTTGTATTACAGTTTGTGTAATGTATTTGTGTGATGGTGTACATATTTGTGTAACGGCATATATCATAGTTTTATTGTATGACAATGTGTGTGGTTGTGTGTCACAATGTGTATATATATGCAGAGTAGTGCCACGGATTGTGGGAATAACCCCAGAGGTTTATTTTCATGTTGCTAAATATTCTCCTAAAATAACTTGAGATTTTAATGTTTAGTAAACCTCCTACCCCTCCCCTCTTACACAACTGTTTGCTTGTACTTGGCACTGTGTCCTGAAACAGTGTATTGTAGTGCATAGCAGTGTAGCTGTGACCCTGGAGCCAGGTAATTAAGGAGTTAACAACGCCTACTCCGGATGTGAGGGATTCCCGCGCTCTCCCCCCACCTGCCTGTCCTGTCTGAGCTTTGTTTTGCTGTTGCCATGGAATACAGTGTGTGATGTCACTGGGGCGGTAACCGGGACAGTCCTGAGCTACTGTTTGGAGCAGTTGTCTGTATACAGTGACATTGATATCGTACATACTCTAATATACAGTAAGCAGTGATCCCTGCTCTAAAACACACACACACCTTCTATTATATAGGGGTGTTCTGACATCATGCAAACAGGGATAAGGGTTCCTAGCCTGCAAAAAGTACACTATCATAGGTGGAGTGATTTAAAAAAGAATAGAAATAAATGTATTACATTCATGGGACTAATATACTGGGGCTAGTTTCAGGGTTGGGTTACATGTCAGGCAGCTATACTTGGTAGCCCCCTACCACTCAAAAACAAAAAAGGTGATTTTTTTTTTGTTAACTGGACATTGCAGGTATATATACATATAGTATTATTATTGTATTATTTATATAGCGCCAGCAATTTCCGTAAAGCTGTACAATATATACATATATATTTGTATTTAACCATTGCATTTTTATGTACGTGCATATTCCTGTTTGTAATGTGTTGTGTTTGAATCTGTAGTACAGTGAAGTACAGTGAGTGTATGTGGCTGTGCAAATACATGCAGGGTTAAAGATAATGTTAAAAGTGTAGGGTAACAAGGGGTTTAAATTAGTGGGCCGATGGAAAATTATACCTTCCTGTCCAACCTCACGGACATTAGAGGAGCTGGGAAAGAACTTTCTACACCCTCTATAACTGTTACCCCACATCTGCTATCAAGTATATGATGCTAACTAGACTACATGGGACACTGGCCAAGACTCCTGGTACTTATATCCTTGCCAGCCTATGCTCCAGAAAGGCACATTATAAGTGCTGAAAGCAATAGAAAATGGGTACTATACACTCCTGCCAGTAAGCAAAAGAATTCCTGTTACTTAGCAACATATTGATAACAGCTGGATCCCTGAGCTGACTGGAAGGAGTGTTACAAATACACAAGAAAGTTTTGTGCTGAGGAGCTTGCACTCTGCTACACTGAAGGATACATTTTCTGTACAAACGATACAAGCGGTTGGAAGTGTAATTCTGCTCTGTAGAATTTATAGTCTAATCTATTTGTTCCCACAAAGCACAGTTTATGGGATAAGACTACCACTGCTATACAAAGTTAGGTGAGCTGAGTCACTTGCTGATTTGGTGAGAGCTCATTGCAGAAGATACACAATCTGTTAATTTGTAGCAAATGCAGGAACTTAAATTGTGTCCATCTTATTTTATTATTAGTAAAGAAACACTGTAATTTAAAAAAATATTAAAATATGCTCCTTTAGTTTCGCACACCTATACGTTATTAGCACTAATGTGGCCTCATTCAGATTAGTGCATTCAGTGCCGCCATGTCGGCACCGTGGATAATATATCAGTGTTGAGGTTTAACCCCTTAAGAACCAATCTTCTGGAATAAAAAGGAATCATGACATGTCACACGTGTCGTGTCCTTAAGGGGTTAAAGAGAATGTAATATAAATATCAATTGTAGATCAGAGTTCTAATGTGGCACAGTCATCATGAATGTTCATATTGGTTGCTACAGAATAACTGTTTATACAAAACACAAAACATGCAATCCTACTTTGCTATCTCATTGAATCAGCAGTCAATTATTTGGTCATCAATAATCTATCAACATTCCAACCCGATGTAAACCTTTTCCCATCTTGACAAGAAAATCAATTAACATAAGTCATGTAGCCATTCGTGGATGACCCTAACACCTTTTAATAGCCCTTCATCAAGCTTGACAAATAGCCATGCAGGGTCAGAATGTTGCTAGGTCATCAGCTGATCTCTGAAGGGTCAAATGTTTTGGGATCATCAGAGGATCACTGAATAATTGACTACTCAGTACAAGAGCCGCACCAATCAGTGGAGATGCGTATGAATAGAAATATTTACTCCCTCTTGCTATTCTTCTCCCACCCAAGTTTAGACTTTTTTGTGTAATTCTTGTTTTTGTTGTATTCCTTTATTTTAAAAGTCTATGGTATGACACAAATCATACACTCAGTGATTATCCTCTGTCTCGGATTCTGTTTGTTCTACATCTTGTATCGTTTGCTGTTTATTGTTCCTGTGCGCATACACTGGAAAATTGTGCATCTGTGCACATATTCTTCAATAAAGAATGTTTTGTTTGCAAGTTTTTTTTTGTTTTCTTTTCTTTTAAGAAAATGTATGCAGATAAAAACCTAGCCACAAAATAACCGTTTGTAATAAAAGCAGGACTGTTTTCTGGTTTTAATTGGGATGGTTTTAGACTGGTCACAGTGTGCAGTAGCATAGGGATCTTGCAATCCAAGTATCCACATAGAAATAAAACAGGGTGTCAATCAAAGTGAAGAATAAAATACTCCTTTAGTAGAAAAATAGTCTGCTGTGGGTCACAAACTGCCTAATCGTAGCCTGTGGTGATTTTAATGCAGTTGTTGGAGGCGGTAATGCCCCATGACCTGTACAGGCCTTCATAGGGAGTAGCCTACTTGCCCGGTGTTTGTTTCTGTTCCTAATGCCATGGTTTTAAGAAATTCTTTCTCTTCCATAAAGACATATTGTCCACAAAGGAAAAAATTACATTCAAAAATGTTCCTGTGTGTGGACGTTGTGCTACTTACCAGTGGGAGAATGGTATCCTGCCCTACAGAACTTACAGTCAAATAGAAAAACAAATACAAAGTATCTTTAAAATTCGCTGAAGTATGCAGTATATTTTCTGAGCAAGACAAAGACCAACTAAGGTATTACAAAGGCACTCCTGGAACCTCTTTTTATCACAATCAATGTACCAGACTTGGCATACATTGCGATGTGATGAATGCTAAGCTGTGGGCAGCTATTCTTGAAATTACGGTATTATAGCCCTACCCACATATGCTGTAATTAGATATATGACGCAGATCTCAGGATATAAAGGGATTTCCCTTTCCCTATGTCTGGGAGTCAGTGAGGGGGAGTGCCCACACTGCGCACAGCTCACTAGATGCATTGTGTTACACTGTGGGTTCTGTATACAGCCCCACAGATCTCTCTCAGTCTGGATTACCTGCAAGGACTGTATTGTATAAAACATCTGGTAAGTACTGTATTGTATCCCATGTCACATGTGTTATTGCCAGTCTGCCCATGTGCCTGTATCCTCCGTGTGTGTCTCTACTATCCGACTGTGTACGTGTGATTGTGCTGCAATGTTTCTTTCACTATTTAATTACATGCACTCTGTATCCGTTATTGTAGATTTTTTTTTACAATATTACAGTTCTGTCATTGTCAAAGCATGCAATGTATCCTGTTGAGTAAACCATGCAAAAAATGTACACTTTGCACTGCATCTATTATTTATTATCCTGCCTCTTCCAGTCATTGGAAGCTGTCGGTTCATTCTTTCTTAGCAGCTTTTGCAGACTACAACTCCCATGATGCTCTTCACCAGTCATTGGGTTATCTTGTCTTTTTCCCACGTAGGATGTTTGCAGGTCTTTGCTTTCTTTGCATCAGCTACTAGGGGCCTAGTTTTGACATATTTTTCAACATTACAAACTTTGTTCTAATCAGTAAAATGGAACTGTGATCATATGATGGATTATGTGTAAAAAAAACAGCAACGTTCTATGGAATATTCAGAGTAAGTAGTAGAGTGTTTTTTATAGCTAATGCCACATATGGTTTGCTTAATGTAGTAGAAGACTGGTAGTGTTTTTGCAGCTGGAATGATTTTGGGCGCCAACATTAAACTACGTTGCAAGAACACAGAGCTGGCACTAATCCCTCATTGGCATCTCTGCTACCAAGGATCCTTTAATACTGGGTACAGATGAGGGGAAAGATTTTGACTCACTTTATCAGATTATCACTAGGTGTACACAAATTGCAGACCGTGGAGTAGGATCGTTCCAAAGCAGATATTTTTCCACTATTTGTGTATTTTAAGAGTGTGTATATATATATATATAATGTTTTTTTGTTTGTTTTAAAGTGGTCTCTTGGTGAAATGCTTTATTTTATTTTTCCACGGGTTGCTGAAATCTCCTTTCATTCACCAGATTTGGCCGTGATTTTTGACATTCCATTAAAAAAAAGCAATGGAAAGCGGAGCGCAAGACACTCGTCCTCTGCTTCAGGGTATTTCCTATGAGTTAAGTTTTCCATAAGGCTAACGCAACATTGACTGCGACATGTATGAACAAAACGGTTGTAATCAGATCTGTAAAGAGAAGGCCGAGTGAATATATTCACAAACAGTGTGTGGTCATGAATTAAACTGTATGTAAAAATGAATACTTAGTTACTAGTTACTAAGAAAAACAAACCAATCTTGAACCTAGTAAATCCCCCTCAAAAAAAGCAGAACTGTTTTTTTTCCCAACTAGTATACTATCACCCATATTTTGTAGCTTGTTTGTTAAAACACTCTTTTTAAAAAAAATAACTTAAGGTGAACAGAGGAGCATTTCACGTTCCATGTCCATGTGCTTGGAGGTCAGAAATTATACTTTAGTAAGTGTACTCTTATGTCTCGGTAGTGGTTCTGGTTGTGGCATCTTGATAAGGTGAACAATTTTGTAATTTATCCTTTTCTTGTGGGTTATTCTTAGGGAGAGAGTAGTCAGATATTCGGAAATTACCTTTTATCAGTTTCTGTGGACTTTAATGATACCTTACGAATTCTGTTTCATAGAAACATAGAATGTGACGGCAGGTAAGAACCATTCGGCCCATCTAGCCTTATCTTATAGTTAGGATAGCCTTATGCATTCTGGTTTAGCTGAATCCAAGCACCCACCCTTTGTAAATGACAGGCAATAATCTAACCTTGTGGTTTGGTAGTTAATGTCAGTATGTGTGACAAGAAGATATTAATCTAAGAGCCTGTGTTTATTACAGGTAAGTCAAAACGTATCTGTCAACTTTGTTTTCAATTCCAGAATTATTTACTAAACTCTGGATTTTTTGTTGGAGAATTTTGCCAGATCAGCCTTTTACCCTTTTTTTTTTTTTTTAATTGTATACATTATTTTTATTTTATTTTTAAATTCACGGTATCTTGAATAACCCAGTGCTGTAAAGCAAACAGTAATGGGCCGTTGGACAACATGCCCTTGAAAACGTCTTGCAGTAAACCGTAGACCTAGACAGTATGGCCACGAAAATTGTTTTAACTCTTGAAACTGAATAGCAGCTCTCCCTCTGATGTCTATGGTAATAACCATTACTCATTTACCACTGATAGCCTTATCAATTAATATAGGATCCAGCCCTTAGACTTTCTTTATAGTTTTACAGCCTTCAAGAAACTTAGCAAACCACATAGATCATGGAATTTATTCTGAAAGATAACGCGTCCTACCAACAGTTTAAATTCTAATGCTATTCCAGGTTAATTATTGTCTTTGGTCATTCCAGAAGGTACTCTGGTGATGTTGAAAAACTTATTTTCTGTAGAGTATATATTGTACTATATGCTTAGTTTTTGAGTTTTGAGGAACGGTCCTGGACTCGTTATTAAAGCCAGCAGTGGTTGAAAGCTCTGCATTTTGTCTGTTTCCTCCATATCTAATATATTCCCTGTATTATTATTTATTAAGCGCCCACTAATTCTGCGGCGATGTAGAATGGTATTACAGTGGACCTGCTGAGTTTGGCCTCGGTGAAATTCATAGAGAGTGTTGCAGAGTTCAGATTGTCAATTCTTTAATGAAATCTTCACGTTTAGTTTTTCTCCTTTTTAATTTGTCTCCCAGCACTTGTAGTTGTTTCTGCTCCTGGAGCTGCCCTAACCCTTTCTATTTCCAGATGTGAAACACCCGAGAATAATGGTTGATAAATATGAAACTGGACATTTCTATACGTTTTGGTATTTCTGTTATTTCGATCAAGTGTGGACAAAATGCAGATACCCAGCTGTCGTAGAACTCGCCTAAGTAGTAGTACATGCATCAGACTAAATTGTATTACATTAGGAACTGCTATCTTTTACACAGTTTCAGGAGACCTCAACGTGTATTTTAAATGTTTACATATTTATGGTGTGGGAAAGAGATCGGCAGTCCCTGGTGATCTAATATGAAGTTTTGGCCGTCTGTTGTATATTTCGAATATTTTAATGCTAGAGAAAATAGTGTCCAAGCTTGGTGCCTTTAGTAACTGCTGGCACAGGTTGGTAAAATAGCAAAGAGCAATTTGTGCCATTATGGGTCCATATTTCTGTGAAGGCAGGAAGAAGGTGTGAATGGTCTGCACTGCTGTCTGACACTCTCACAGCTGACAATACTGCCTCTTACAGGAATTGACATGGTGTTTATCACTGTATCTCTTAATAAATCTGTCTGTGAGAGCGTCATTGGAGGGTGCTGTCAGTCATACTCAATGCATACACACCCCTGTGTATATGTAAATATTTACTTTATAGAGCCAGTGGGTGCACTCAAATGTTTACCTTCACATGTTCATACTGTGCCAGGAAACCATAGTGTAAAGACACCAATTGACATCTACTATAATGTCTGTACAGCGCTCGCTCAGCGCAGCAGAGAATCATAGGAATTGTAGGCCATAGACAACTCTAGAGCCACGGTTGCTTACCCAGGTTACTGAAATGAGAATTCAAAGTGAAGGTCAAATTAGCCAAATTGGAGAAAATCAGCTATGATTTAAGTTTGGCTACCTTGACCTAAAGTTTGAAATTCACTTTTAATTATCTCTTTAGTAAATAACCATAATGTTATATATATATATATTACAGTTTTTGATGGTTAACATGGCAGGCAAGCCAGTACTAAAACTGGGTACACTCCCTATGTTATTTATGTTTAATGTATTAAGTAAACTGTAAATGGATACTATTTATCTTAACACGTTTTACATTGAATATCTCCCAGCAAGCACCTGCCCCTGATTTGTAGTTGACTTTGTATAATTTGTAATATTTTTTTCAAATTGTTCTATAACATTGATACCACTAATGGCGGCTCTTGGGACAGCTGAGGTGTGTTAACTTCACGTTATATTCAATCAGGCTTTAGTTGGCAAGGTATGATGGGAAATGTCGTTTACAGGCCTAAACTGGGCCAAAATTAAAGTAAAGGTGGGGGAGTGTGTGACTCATATATAATTGTTCTGGCATCTGTCATGATGGGGTTAAAACTGAAGTTTAAAGAAAAAAAAGCAAAAAAAAAAAACGCAGACCTACCAGTTTTTAGCGTCTCCCAATTTAACTCCTGTGTTGCCTGAGACCTACTCCATTAAATCTTCCTTTTTCATTGACTCTTCCCTACATGAGGGACGAGGGCTGTTTTCTCCCAGGTGAAGGACCAGTTGCTGATGGATGGGGATTCCTGGAGATGGGATTTTATTTCGATTGTAAATCACATTGCCAGGGATTTCCAATTGCTAGCAACGCACTCATCAGATAATGACACCTGAAGAGCAGGGCATTGCCCAGAACATTCTCTGCCCAATGGATCCATCTTACCCTGTTCTCAGGGATGTCTCACCTTTAACAGTTTATATTTTACTTTGGAGTTTGAGCTGAAGAAGGTATTTTACTTTGGCATGAAAATGACCGTCTAAACAGATGCAAACTAAAAAGTTTCAGTGGATCAGGGCTTAGTTGAACTGTGAACACTGTCACATCACTGCATGTTCACAGTGGCTAAGTTCCGCTTCTCTGATGCCTTCTTCATCAACACAGCCTATTGGACGGCCAATTGATACCTAAAGTTGGTCCAGCATCCCTCTGAGCATCTCCAGTGCTTATTTGGTTAGAAGATCACGACCCTGTGGATCTGGCTGCTACCACCTGCCCATAATATGGGCCTGCCTGGTTCTGTCTCCTGTACCTACTGAGCTGATAATCGGTGGATAATATACATCTGGCTCAGTTCAGCAGGACAGGAGATAGAGCTAATTGACTTCCTCCAAGCTCACGTTACAGATACAATTCTTCATGTTTAAAGTATCATAATCATAGGCAATGTGTTATTGTGATTACATTATTTTATTAAAAATTTTTTTTAAAGCTTGCAAAGCCTACAGTTAGTTCCTGGGGACTTCATTGTCAATCTGTATATTTCCAAGGCTGACCATACCCACAAAAACACCTCTTCCACAAGGGGCATTATAAAAGGTTTAAGTAATATTACTAGGCAATCTCTGCTGTAACACTTGTTTTAAAATAACCTCTGGCTGTTGATTTGTTCGTAAGGCTCCGATAAAAATAAAAATTTGCAACTACATGGTCAAAACGTGTTCTTTTTGTTCACAAATCTATTTCACTTGCCTCTTAGTTAATTAGTACAAAAACAAACCACTAAGCTGCTGCACTGACAAGAGACCCATTCATAAGAGCCTTCATAAAACGTGCTCAATAAAAGCAATCAATACTGGCTGCTCCATATCGCCACCTGCTGGGTTTCTCATTCATAGCCATGTTTGTCATTTGACAGTGATCGGTGACTGCTAGGTTGAATGTTAGCTTTAGGGGGTCAAACCAGGTATGTTGTTGTTGGGTTTAACCCCTGCTCAGAACCTCCAACCTATAGTCATTTACTCATTATATCAATAAGAGTCCTGCATTTGTATGTAAATCTATGGAAGGGAATCCAAAATGGAGAACTGGCTACCACTTAATAAAAATTGCCATAGTAAAAGTATACCATAGTGATAAACATGGTATCTAAACATTACCTAGAGCGAGGTGTAAATTTTGCTTTAAGTGTATGAAAGAATATCCCAAGCACAATAAGCACCGCAACACATCAGTGGTGCACATAGGGCTTGTAGTGTCCTGGTCCTGTCTCATGGTAGTCAGTTTTAGTATGGATTGACAACTTACTCAGATCGCACCAAGCAGCCGCAGCTACATACCTCGCAATCAGATTCCTCCACAGCTCATAGCAGGGGCATGCTGATAGTGAGAAGTGTCAGCTGTTGTGCATTATTCTCCAGATACACCCAGCCTCCCTGGTAAGGTGTCAAACTGTAATAGAACCATTGGACGGCTTACTAAAATAAATTAAAAAAAAAAAAAAGCTAACCTAATTTGAGTGGGGGGAAATCTACGTTGCTATAATGACAGCTTAGTTATTTCAGCAAATGCTCCTTTGAAGCTCTGACTAAAAGTGCCCCTGCTCACTTCACTGTTCACTAACAGGCCATACTCTGATCTCAGTAAAGATTTGGTTTTACTCACTTTTCTCCCACACTGGTCTTGCAGTGGTTGACAATCCATTTCGAGGTCAACCAATCCAATGCTGTCATAGGGAAGCTATTGCGTATGCGCAGCAAAGCTCTACACTGCACCAATCAGCATCTTCTCAGAGACGCATTGAATCTATACATCTTTATGGGGGAATGTTTTCTATGATAAGGCAGTGTTTACAGCGCACTTCAGGGACAAACTATATATATCTATAGACTGTAAGATCGTTTGAGCAGGGTCCTCTTCAACCTATCATTCCTGTAAGTTTTCTTGTAATTGTCCTATTTATAGTTAAATCCCCTCTCATATTGTAAAGCGCTACGGAATCTGTTGGCGCTATATAAATGGCGATAATACCAGAACCACCTCATTAAGTGGTTCTTCTGGTGACTATATAGTGTCCCTTTAAGACCATTTGACAGCAAATCCTAGATCAGCTTGCATGTACCACACATGTAAGTGGCGTTAGCCAAATATTTCCTTTTAAGTCATCAGGAAGTGTTGAAATCGCTGGACTAAGCTAACAAATATGAAGTAAAAAAAATAAATAAATAATTGAGAGACTGGTAGGTGTTCAGCACCGCACCAGTTTGTGACACAGCTGGCAACATATTACCTTAAGAGATGACTAGTTTAGAAGTTTCATTTTGGTGTAAGGAATGGAAGCACATTACATGAAAAACAGTCAATGTTATTAACGATAATTGTCAGGAGGTAACCAACACAGCTGTGTCCAGGAAAGCACGGGAAGAAAGAACACTTTACAGTGAGTCATCAGGAAAGATCGGTGACTAATTATCAGCTACACCCAAGAAGAGAGACTAGTAGGAAAGATGGGACAGTAAGAAGATATGATGTGAGAAAAGTAAAGTAAAGGAATCTGAGAATAGAGATTATACTTTGAGCATATGATGGCAGCAGAGGTGATGCATCATATCAAGTCATACTCAACTGGTTTTATATAATAAAAATAAAAAAAAACCACGGAGCATGAGACCGATACTAATAACCACTAGAATGAACTGGTTTACTTGTTTAGCGTGCCATTTTAAGTACTACAATGGAGAAACAGACCTGGTTTGACCACATTTCAAAGTAAAAAAAAAAAAAAAAGTGTAAAATTAATCCTTAAAGCAAATCTGTCACCAAAAGGAAACTCCACTTAACCGGCTTCTGTATCTATGTGTGATTCCCCCATTCATAATAACTACATTAAAAAAAAAAAAAAAACACCACTTTATAGTGGGCAGAGCTTAAAGCAAGGTTCTGATTCACCCAGTCAGTAAGATCACTCCTATAGAAGGGCAAACATCCATTATGGTAGAGGAGAACAAAATGGCCACACCAAAAATGTGTGAAAATTTCTATACATATACACACACACACACACCCCTCCCCCCCCTCACACACACACCCCTGTTAACCTGACCTTGACCCAAAACTATTCTAAACCTAGCCCAACTGCATGTCCCCACCAAACACCCTTTACCAAGGACAGGCAAGAACATGTAAAGTCAAAATGCTATTCATTTAATCACACACAGATTACAGACTCCAGATATAAGAGTGATCATGTTAAAACGTATTGTAAACACTTTAATTATGTTTAAAAAAAAAAAAAATAATAATAATTTAAAAGTGTAATTATACACACAGCACAGATATGGTAAAAAAAAGGGTATTTATTTTTAACATTAATGCATTAAAAACCAAACAATTTAACAACTAAGTGCATATAGGAATGGCATAGGACTGTCCACATCCCAAATTTATTACATTTCATCCAGTGCATACATTTAAAAGATTCAGGTTGAGGTTTTGGGTTATATTGTTTGGGCAGAGAATAATCACGCTTGTTTACTGCACCCATACATCAGGTATGTAGGCACACCCATAAACCTAGTGCTAAGGGGAGCAGTTAGTACAGTGGTCACAACGCTGCCCCCATGTGTTATAAAGCAAGTGTTTCACTCAAACGATTTGCCATCAGTCTACAAAAGAGGGCAGTTTTAGAATTATGGACACGACAAACGATACAAGTGGTCCAATGACAATTCCTTTAATAGGACAATAGGAGTTGCAGTCCAACAGTGACTTGAAGGATACAGTCCCTTTAAAGAGCTTGCACTGAACCAACAAAAGCATAAAGTTTACCATGACATGTTCCTATTGGACTATGTAAAAATCATTCTGGTACATTTTATAATTGCATTATAAAACAGGACCCCCAACCCCATTAAAAAAAAAAAAAAAAATCCCCCCCTCAATACTCCCAACCCTATTTAACATGCCTTAGGCTAACCCATATGGGGGTGAAAGAAGAAGAAAAAATATATATATTAAAAAAATCAAATCAAAACACCCCTCCCCTTCCATTTAACAAAGGCAAAAATAGAGTTTATTAGGATGTATTCATATCATAAAGGGATTTCAAACCTTCATCTAATTAGGGGGGTGTGCGTATGTGAAAAGCAGGTGGCAACAGCAATGGGAAAGGGGTTGGTATAAAGATTTGAAGCCATTACAGCAACAGTAATCCAAGGAGAGAAGAACATGGGGCCAGATTAATTTTCCGGCACTTAAAACTGTACACATTTCCCCCCCACCTACCAAACCATTTTCTGAATTTTGTGTTGTAGCCCAATTGTGGCAGCATCAGCATGCGCAGGCCTTAACAATTCACAGTAGCAGCTAGCGAGCACAGTGGCTGATTATTTCCTGCACTTGCTGTAATAGTGTGGAATACATGCAACAGCATTAGAGTAAAACATCTGGTTGATTTAGAAAACGGTTTAAAAAAAAAAAAAATGGGGAGGAGCAGGCAGCTGGGTAGGCAGAGAGGATAGGGATAGAAGTAGTATTCAAGAGGGACAGAGCAGTCAGCAAGTGCAAAAGGTTGTCTGGAGGACTGGGTGAGAATGAGAAAAGTATGAGTGGAATGTATAAAAAAAAAATAAAAAAATAAAATAAAAAGTTTATAGAGAGTGCAAAAGAAAATCAGTAAAATAGTGGATTTTCTAAGCAAGTGCTTCAAATTATAATTATCCACAAGAAAAAGTTAATATACAAAGCTGCCAGATACACTAAAAACCTTCCCAAGTTTTAAAACATCATACACGACATAAATTGAAATAAAAACAGTATCAGCGCTTAGTTAATATACCCCTATTTTTTGTATAGGGGTCAACAACGAAAATATATTAAATAAAGAGTCCCGGTTGCAATCTTCATGGGGTGCTTTCAAATGTCCGCAGGGATTTGATCGTTGTAACAGTAATTGATGTTAAAAGACTTTGTCTTTATATGTATCCAACCTTTAATCAAAAAGATACCGACATAGCGTGATAAAGTTACAATACTTCATTTCCCATACGGTAATCCCCCCATAAGAGGAACTCTTACAATAAAAAGTGGTGAAACTTATTTCTAAGGTTCACAATAAAAGCGTAGAAATGCAGAATATTGGTTGGTGAATATAGAGTTACCGCTCCGTGGGTGTTAATTCCAGACCAGTCCTGTGCACTCGGATCGATCCTCACTGAGACGCCAACTAGCCAGTATTGCTGCGGTCTCTCCAAATTCAAAAATCCCGCCAGAAACACGATCTACGCGTTTCGCTCATTCAAACGTGCTTTCTCAAGATAGTGTTCTGGGGGATTATGGTTACATATGTATATCAATTAAGTAATTAAAAAACAAGAAATTCATCTGGTGACCGGGACTCTTTATTTAATATATTTTCGTTGTTGACCCCTATACAAAAAATAGGGGTACATTAACTAAGCGCTGATACTGTTTTTATTTCAATGAGTGGAATGTATGCCAGAGTTGCATAACAGGAGACCAAGGGGTGTCCAAGAGCTGACTTGGAAGAGAAGGCAAGTCTTTAAAAGGGATAAATGTAGACGTTCTTGGGACCCAAAGCGCCATTTTGTAGGAACTTCTAATGCATCTTTACAGCATGAATTAGAGAGCTCCGCAACAATAAAACAGTGTGGAGTAGTGGTTTCCGAGCAGTGTGCCATGCCACACCACTTCAAAGTGAGCCACGAACACCACTAAAGGCCGTTATAGTGTAAATACAGTCCTTCAATGAGTAGTTAAATTAAAGTGTCAGCTTATAAACAGAGGAACACTACACTAAAAGTGGGTAGGGAAAAAAAATAAAAATTTAAACATTTTAGTAGATACACCCACACAGAAAACTATGGGTAGTTTTCTTGTAGGTTTTATAAAGAGGGGTATGTATACACGAAATAAAATAATCTTGCAACAGCTGCTGCAGACCTATTGTCTGTGCCAGAGAATATACCAAAAGCGACATGGTATTGAGGGGAGGGTTTGCAGAGAAGTCTCATTGAGAAACCACAATCAAGGTTTTTCTATGCTCCTCGATGACCTGCAGTATAGTGCATTGTAGCTTAGCAAATCTGCCACTACTGTTAGCTCTGTGGAGCCAACGGAAGCAGAAGAAAATATCCCTGCATGTAGAAGTGTTTCTGCCCTTAAATCTAAAAGAGTGCAGATACCCAAGAAAAAAAAAAAAAATATATAAATAAAAATTTTAAAAAGCCAATGCTGTAACTCCATTTAAATAATACAATAATTTGAAATGTAATACTAGCCTGTTAGCATATGTTGGCAGGCTGCTGCAAGTCAGATAAACCTGGTAGTTCTGACATTTATTGCATAGGTTGTGCGTGCAGATCATGTGAATGCAAACATAGCATTTAAGAGGATAATAAAATGGCTATTCCTCCCCACAACCACAACACTGCAATACTGGATCTGATCCAAGTGCTCATGGCAGCTGAAACCAAGAACACGGCACTAGCAGGTCTATTGGGTTGCAATTAGGGAGCGAGCATGGGGTGGAATGGTGGTGAGTAGATAAGAAATGTCAGTCGGGTGAGTGTATCGGAGGTGTTGGAGTTAAAAAGCTAAGGAGTGGGCTGGATAAGAAAGGAGAGTGCCACACTGCAGGGCCACGAATGTGGGACAGTAAAGTGACAGCATGGGTTAAGGAGGAGAGGACAGCTATAGGGTCACAGCTGGAGAACTTCAGAGGAAGCAGAAGATGGACGACAGACAAAATCTTTCCAGTGTATATAGAATTAAAAAGGTTTTAAAATGCTAAAGAGGGAGTGAGGTATAAACTAAAACAAACAAACAGTCTCCCTCTGCATGCCTCACAGTGCTATAGACTAGACAACCCTCTACCCCAAATGTTACTTTGCTGACCCTCCTTCCCTGGAATGACTTTTTTTAAAGCAATTAACATTAAAAAGTTAAAAACCATTAAATGTACATTTTCAACAGAACCGAGAACCAGGCAGCGATCATTCTTCTCAACCATAGTCCTAAAGCTCTAGTAGATACCTTTGAGGAAAATCAGTAGACCACCATGGGGACCTGTAACACCTACCAGATGGTATAATACTGCATCAAGACTTTTTCCCCTCTAAAATGTGTTAGTGGTCAAGCCTAGTAATTCTGCATTGAGGAAGGTGGAAAGTACTTCATTTTGACCACCATTATCTAAAAATCTGTTTGATATAACCTTTTGTTAACAGTAAAAATTATACAAAAAATAAAAATAAAATAATGAATATATAAGTTAAAACAGAGAATCCTTCAGAAATAAATATTAGAAAGTCAGATTTTTTCCAGGCACCTCCTTCCCTTCCTTTTTGTTTTAAAAATGACCATAGCCCCCACAACTTCCAGGCCAATCAAAGTTTATCCCCTTATAAACATGAGCTGTGGCCTATACATAACGGATTGCTCCACTGAGAGTAAAGGGGATGTGGCAGTGGAAGAAAGGGAGGCGTTGTACCTGTTATAAATAAAGTTAAAAAAAAAAAAAAAAAATTAGTTTTTTTTTAAATCTGCAAGTCACAAGGATACTGCATGGATTCTTCCGAAAGTCTCCTTCGCTGGAGTCCCTTCCACCAGCAGGAAGTGTGTCCGGTGTCAGACAGAAGATTGATGGAAGACCATTCCTCTCCATGCAAGGTCTGCACTCCAGGAAAAGGAAGTCAAGTCTTCAAGAACGGATTCCTCCAGCCTCCCCTTAAACATATTGCAGTCAGCCAAACCTTTCCCTCACCAAGAGCATCAGTTTCTTCTTACCCCTGTAAGTTATCTTCAGGTTCTCCAGAAACTGGGCGAACCGATGATGCCCATCAGCGGCTAGAAGAAAAGTGTCACGGGCCTTGGTGAGGAACTCTATAAAGTCTACATAGTGTCGTGGGCTGATGTGGGTAAGGCGTGAGTGAGTGCTGCTGACATAAGCTGCAATTGCTGCATCGAGTAGCTGGCATAGAGGAGTCTTTTCTGCTCTTATGCCAGTTCCTCGTCCTCGCCCTGCATTAGAAGAAGCCGACTGAAGGTTTGGAGCCAAACCTGGAGGTGCCAGACTGCACCGGCGCAAAATATCCGATATTACAGGGGCACACTGAACACTCTTTATTATTAGTGGTACTATAGCACTCAGCTCTATTTTGCCCAAGGAATGAGCCAAGGAGCAGGCCCACAGGACGTCACTGACAGCTGGGTGAGCATCTTGACTGAAACCGATTGTCAGATTGGAGAGAGCCAGAGTACACAAAGTGAAGGCTCTGAGTGGAAGACCCCGGTGTTCCATATAGCGGGCAACGGTAAAAAGGTGGGTGTGGGCACCAGGGCCTGAGCTGGCACTTTCCAGGACAATCTGATAGGCAGATTCAAATGACGTGTGGTCTTTTTCACAGAGTGTTAGGGCAGGCAGAGAGCAGCTTTGTGGATCCTTCATAGCACACTGAAGAGCTAAGGCACGGGAACAGGAACACAACTCTTCACGTTGACGAGGGTCAGAGCTGAAGCGCAGGAGGGTGGCAGGGGATGTACAAGCAACAGCCACAATGCTAGTTGCCTCAATGGGAGTAAAGAGGCTGTACCAATTCTGCATAATGCTTATTAAAGCCTGAACCCCTACAGTGGAAGAGAAACAGAAACATTACGTTTTCGCTGTGTTTAACAGATGACAGACAGCAGGTATCATTTTTTTCTGTAATTGTGGCAGCCACTTACCAATCTCTGTAGCACAAGACACAAGCCAGCGCACCATTTCACGGCGTCTCCATGTCAGGGTTGTTAATGTCATTCTCATGACCTACAAGGATAACAGTGAGAAACTGCAGTAAGCTCCCATATTTTGTCAACTTATCCAGCTGACCCATACAAAAAAAAAAAAAAAATTGCACCAGGGGGAGGGACCGGACCTCCGCTGAGCTGACGCAAGTTAGGGCCATGTGGAAAGAGGTGACCACACATGGACCATACTGGTACCAAATATGCCGCTTTCCTGATGACACCTAAAGCAATGAACCCGACTGATGGCCTCAGTTTCTTCTTCCCCCCCTAGCCCTCCCTCTAATGGACCAGTGGGGGTTATCCCAGTTCCAGGGGGAACATCCTCATGCTGATATTCTACTTGCCTTACTGGACACTGCCAGGATCCTAACCTTAGAAGGCTCCCATGCATGGTTCCAGAAGCTCTGCAGAGCAGGCATCGGCTGACCGCCCACAAGCAATGGGGACTTCCCCTAACATGTCCCTGAGCTATTAAACTGGTCTGGTCTATGATGCCTGCTGTATCAACATTACTTCTTTCATTAGGCTTTTTAAATGGAAATGCAGCATATTGATGCATTTGATCTCAGTGGATAAATTGCTCAGTCTCATCAAAAATAAGGGGTATATAAAATAAATAAATAAAAATAAAAAACACACAACACACGACAAACACACACACACACACACACACAACACTGCACCACTACTTCTTGGACCTAACATCCCCCAGTAACTTATTTCAGCTCCTGAACAATCTATTATGGAACACTGGAGACTCACCTGTAATCCCAGCTCCAGGGAAATCTTTAGTAATGTGGCATCAGGTGGTGTATTGGGTGGTGTTGCAGTCTTACAGGCATCCTGTGCCAGCTTGAAAAGCATGGCAGGCGAGTGGATATGTTGCTGAATGGATGCCAGAACTGAATGAAGCCACTTTGGGTCTCCTGGATATTTAAAAAAAGGGAAAATAAAAATTACATTTGAAAACAAAGCAAGCAAACACATGACTCATTATACAGACCCATATGTACTTGAACTGCTCTCCTTACAGACTGGCGGCTCCTCAATCTTGTTCATAAAATAGAATCACCTCTTTAAAATTAATCCTAACATACCCTTGGCGGTGGTCAACATCGCTGATGCAAGTTCACACTGTCTCGTCTCCAGATGTCCCAAGACAAACCAACGGGGGAACCTGCTGGTCAACATGGAGTCAAGAGGCAAGAGGTCGGATCCAAGGTGTGGGGGAAGAGTTTCAAGGACAGGTAGTCTGGAAAATGTGACATTTAATGAGGAGACAGGAAGAATGAAGGCAGCCAAAAACAATGCAGAAGGAGGAATCTGGCAAGAACCATCAACACAAATTCACCTCTGGTACAGCAAGAGGTATTTTGGCTTTGGTTAAGATTAAGCCAGGTTGATGTCATGTATGAAGATTAGGCTGACCACCAAAGCTTTTCATTGTTATTTTGTTTGATTTTATGGTCTACAATAAGTCAATGAGTTCAGCATGTGTTATTAGAGGTTTTATAATGAATTAGGCGCAGAACAAAAAATGGGGACAGTATCACTTGACATGGCTAAACCAATTTAAATAAAAAAAATAAAAAAAAGAGTATATATATATATATATATATATCTCAATATCACTCTGTGGTCTTTATAAATAATTACTAGTATTTAATGTCCAACATAATTAAATGTCCGATCGATGTTTCAACCTCTTCAGGTCTTCCTCAAGATCAATTTACAAACAAATATAACAAGAATATATAAGAAATAAGAAGGGATTGTTCACCTGTTTCCAATAGCCCGAACCCGGAAGTGTGCGTACGGCGTCACATGACGCATGCCGTGCAGGCGTGTCTAACTCCTAGCCGTGGTTGCTAGGAGATCAGTAAACTCTAGCAGAGTGCTGTATAATGCAAGTCCGATGATTCGGAGCTATTGAGAGAGTGTGTGTATAGTGTGAAGGAGGCAGATACTGCCTAATCCAGCTGAATAAGATCCATAAAATAGAAAGTGCAACAATATGTAAAAAAGATAATGTGTGGACTGTAAATCCGTGCATAGTGTGGTGTCACATAGGGTGACATAAATCTTAAGTGTCACATGCATCATTTAAAGTGACAATAGATATATGTGAATAATACAGATCATGCACCTAATAAAAACAATGAAGGGAATACATGTATAACATAAAAGGTTTCATCAGGCATATCATGGAGTCATATCATTAGATTAATAATCAAAAGGAGTATTTTCTAATGACTAAAGCATCTGCTCAACAACTGCTAAATAATAATATTATCATTGAATGCTAAGCAAAAAGGTATGAAAACTGTCGAGTTTATAAAGCTAAATATGGTATATAAACCTACAACAAAAAAGGTCGTGGACAACCAATCGTAAACAAGCACAATACAGGTATTGATCCAAAGGACCAGGCTAAAATAGCCTACCTCGATAAGGGCTAAACATATATTAATGACTAAGGCATCGAACCATATTAAGAGGAGTACATAGAACATAGCTCCTAGTACAACACATTATCTGCACCCAAGTATAAAACAGGGATACTAGCATATATTAAAGAGGGACCTAAATAAGGACCATTAAAGGAACAAAAGAGAGAGGATTTTAGATATTACAAAGTAATGCAGAGTAGTACATAAGTGCTAAGTATTGTAAGCAATCTGTGTGACATAGCCAAAAAAAATGTTTCACTACTGGTTTGTCACTGTAATTATCCCGGAATGCAGTAGTAATAGTTGAACGGTGTCCACGTATCCGATCCCTTAAGGTGAGATTCGTTTTGCCCACATATGACAATTCACAGGGGCAAGTGATTAAATAAATCGCATGGTTTGTGGTACATGTGATATAGTGTGTAATATTGATTCTACGACCACTGTGAGGATGTGTAAACGTATTGCCACTGATCATGTGGCTGTAGTTAACACAGCCACCGCACTTAAAACATCCTTTTATAGTGGTTTTAGAGGTAGGTTGGTAGCAGTGTATAGGGTCGTTCCTGACCAAAATGTCCCTAAGACTTCTATTCCTCTTATAGCTGAACATGGGGCGTTTTTGGAATAGAGCAGGGAGTTGTTTGTCCGATTGTAGTAATCCCCAGTTCTTATTAAGGGATTGTTTCACTTTGGAAGTCCCAGTATGGAAAGTGAGAGGCAGGAACATCTTAGATGTATTACTTAGCAGTTGTTGAGCAGATGCTTTAGTCATTAGAAAATGCTCCTTTTGATTATTAATCTAATGATATGACTCCATGATATGCCTGATGAAACCTTTTATGTTATACATGTATTCCCTTCATTGTTTTTATTAGGTGCATGATCTGTATTATTCACATATATCTATTGTCACTTTAAATGATGCATGTGACACTTAAGATTTATGTCACCCTATGTGACACCACACTATGCACGGATTTACAGTCCACACATTATCTTTTTTACATATTGTTGCACTTTCTATTTTATGGATCTTATTCAGCTGGATTAGGCAGTATCTGCTACCTTCACACTATACACACACTCTCTCAATAGCTCCGAATCATCGGACTTGCATTATACAGCACTCTGCTAGAGTTTACTGATCTCCTAGCAACCACGGCTAGGAGTTAGACACGCCTACACGGCACACGTCATGTGACGCCATACGCACACTTCCGGGTTCGGGCTATTGGAAACAGGTGAACACTGCATGACTGGTGAGTAATCCCTTCTTATTTCTTATATATTCTTGTTATATATTTGTTTGTAAATTGATCTTGAGGAAGACCTGAAGAGGTTGAAACATCGATCGGACATTTAATTATGTTGGACATTAAATTTTGTGGAATACATAAATACTCCGTAAAAATTGTATTGCTTTAAAGAACAATAAAGTGTATCCAGAACACCTACCTCATAGCTCTTAATGCAATCTGATACGCTAGGTCTGCATCATGCGGCAGAAGGGTGTTAAACAAAAAACGAGCAAAAGTATGCATAGGAATACTTTCACGATATATGACTTCTCCAAATCCGCTGAATGGGCCCCCTGGCAAAGAAAGTGCATAGAAATGTTTTTTAAACATTTTTAGGAAAGCAAGATACAAAAAATAAATATGCTTAAAACTTTAATGCAATGATAATATTTTTTTGATTCCAAAAGGAAAAACACTTTTAATGAATGACCATATAGTCATTTTGAGAGAACAGCATCCCCCTTGTAACGTCACACCATAATTTGGCCCAAACTCACCCTCCAAAAGCAGCATGGCCTGCTTCCTTAGTACTTGTACCATGCGATCCCCCATATGTAGGGTCCCCAAAACACTAATGAGCTGCTCTTCATTGCGAACCATTTTGTCCTGGGCATAGAGACCTTCCGGCATTGCTCGCTGCTGTCCAAGAGCCATCAATGCAACCTCAAGAGCTAGGCAAAGGTAAGATTCTCCAGGAGCTCCCGGCACTGGGTTATGCTGGTACGGCACCTTCCCCGGGTCTCTTACTAGGAGACAAAAGGTCAGTTTAAATTGCTTTGTTCTGCATTTTAAAGAGTAAATCTGAGGCCAGATAAAAATGGAGCAATCATAAACATTGGCTTTCACTCAGACTAAAAAAATTAAAAAAAAATTAAAAAGATTTCTCTGTCCTGGGAGGGTGACTAGTTGGGATTAGACATCCACACTTTGATAGGTTATTCACTTAAGTGACAATTGTTCGGAATTAAATTTAAAATTCACTTGGAATGCCAAAATAGCGGAACTGGATTCTCAGTCACCTATATTCCCAGTTCATCTACTTTGGCCTCAAATTTTAAAAAAGTTTACTTTGAATTCCCAACGTTGCCATAGGTCTCTCCCTGTCACGAAACATTAACAAAGCAGAGGTTATATTGTGATCCAATAAAATAAATAATGTTACAAATACCATAATATAGAACAATTAACAAAAATACCATGAGTATTTTGAAAGTTAAAAAAAAGGTACAACAACAGCTACTTAATGCATTTGTTCTGTGGCACAGAGCCTTAACCTGCAGTGTCAGCTGTGTAAAAAATGCCTTTTCTGATAAAAAAAGGCTGGGTTTGCATTGCTGCCTAATGCCAGCTCCTATGAGTGGTGGTCACTGACAGCCACTAGATGGACTTCCTGCTTGCAGTCCTGCAAAGATTGCAGGACTGATGTAGCACATGGCAATGCTGAACATGATGATGCTCAGATCTACCCATAGACATTAACCAAGTCAATGCATCTCTATGAGGATGCGCTGTGCAGGGTGGTATTTCTGCACATGCGCGCTAGCCTTCCCTATGAGAAAATATTGGACTGTTAAGTCCACATTTGACATGGGCAGCAGCAAGGAGACTGATGCAAGAGAAGAAAATCAGGAAATAGTAATAGTGGTGGGGGCCCCATAATCTAAATCGGAATATAACGCCATAATGTTTTAATAACCAATGCTAAAGTGGCCCTTTAAAACTTTTCAGAAAGCCCGGTATACATGCACTATAAGGGAGTATGCATATCCCCGATTTTGCAGAGGTTTAGGGTGGGAGCATTCATTTTGGACCACAATGCCAACTTCACCACGGTTTCTATTCCATGCATTAAACCATTACCTATGGATTCGTCCAGCGGCAGGCATGCGTCCAGAAGTACCCGACATATACGACTAATCGGATCCAAAGGGTGTCCAACCCAGCTCTCCAGGTTTGTGAGAGTTGTGCTCTCTTTTACGGGGAACTCTATAGTTATATAAAATAAAAAAAAATAAAACTTTTAAGGTTTTGTCAAGAGCCACGACATCCTTTACAACACTCCCTTATTCAATTCTACAAAACCTTACACTTCTAAATTGGCATTTCTTGCAGTGTCCATAGCTCCTCCACAATGATTATAGACACCAAGTTTGTGTGTTTGTTAAAATAGTCTGAAATTCTAAATTAAATTTAAAATGGATTTTAAATATAAAAGCCAAACATACTGGAAAACAGCAAGTCAGCTTTGCTTTTAGTCCAGCTATTCTGGCCTTAAATTTAACTTTGAATTTCCGAGAATTCTCATCTTTAAAAAAGGAACACTAGTCACCAAAACAACTTTAGCTTAAACAGTTCTAGTGTATAGATCATGCCTCTAAAAAAAGTTTCACTGCTCAATTCTCTGCCATTTTAAAGTTAAATCAAATCACTTGTCCATATATGCAGCCCTAGCCACACCTCCCCTGGCTGTGACTTACATTCTGCATTAAAACAAAATGGTTTCATTTTCAAATCGAATGTTAACTTGCTTTAGAAGTTTTATACCTCCTACTCTGGAAATTGAACTTTAATCACACCGAGGAAGCTAATGCATCATATATCAAGCAATTAAAGGAGATAAATACTTAATTGAACAGAACTTGCCATACAGGAAGTGTAAACATTGAATCTCTCTTTACAGGAAGTGTTTAGGAAGGCTGTTAAAGTCACATGAAGTCACAGGAGGTTTGCCTAGGGCTGCATAAACAATGATTTAAATCCTAAATGGCAGATACTGCTGCATTAAGCAAAAGTTGTTTTGGTCACTATATAGTGTCCCTTTTAGTCTTCTAGTTACTAAATTTCGGTCTTCAAAATATTCATTTTCTAACAGTTCCTCTACCTGCTTGTCCCTTTTCTCACCTTTTCTGTTTTTCACACCTTCTATCTGGTTTTGGCGCAGAAACCTCATAGTGTTTGCCACACATACAGCAAGCCTAAAGGCCTGTAACGGGTATCCGTGAAAGTATAAAGCATCCACACGTGCAGAGGCCATGGGAAACTGATCCCCCAGCCACAATGGACGACCCTGTGGATCGTACAACAACTTTTCTGTGCTGTTCTTCACTCCACTGCTAGCGACATGGGTTTCTCCATGAAGTATACGTTGTAGGTGAGGATCTGTCCAGTGTAATTCTAGTGCTTTTAGTGCCCTGGCAAAAACCGTATGACGAACCACAGGTTCTGGGGGAACAAGAAAAAGCAGGTTATTGTTTTAGAACGGTAATCGGGGTAGGTTTCTCAGAAACCATGTTGAAGACAGAAGAAGTAGATGCATCTCCATAACAGGATCTGGTGTTAAAGGGACACTCCAGACCCCTAATTGAGCTACATTTTGAAGTTTGATTGGACAGCCAGAAGAAAGTCTGGACTTGTGAAGAGGAGTGCTTGCCAGGGTTTCAGAAAAAAAAAAAAAAAAAAAAAATCTGCAGCTTTTGCAAGCTGTACTTTGATAAATGCCTAGTAAAAACCTTAATTTTCATGGAGGTATACATACTAAACAGCGATTGTTCTACATTTATTGTATTTAGATAGTGGAGTGTCCCTTTAATACAAGCCATTTTTGAACGTGATAAAAAAAAAAAAAAAAAAAATTTCCGCTCACCCAATCTCAACCTATAAGGTTTCCATTCTTGACCCAATACTATAATGGAACATTGTTATCACTGGTGTATATGGGATTTTAGTTAACTCTGGCTTACTGCTGTACAGAGATTTGTTGAAAATTGGGCATAATTATAGGCACCGAGTCTGGGAAGGACTTCCTACTGAATTTACAAAGCCTATGGGATTTACAACACACCTCAATACATTAACTATATAATTGAGAGAGGAAATGGGAAAACCCCAGACACAATCAAATTGCACCCTAGAGTCTTTATCCAGAGCATCCCTATTGACTTTTAAAAACCAACTTCCTTACATGTTTCAAATCCTTTGGGATCAGCATGCCCATACACCCCTAAATACTTTTGTTGACAACATTTTATATACAACTAGTGTACTTCACAAAAACATGAACCCAAGTGGCATATATTAGAGAGACATCGCCACAATCAGTCTTGTAGCAAGCTTGGGTCATGCATTGGTTCATCATGTCCCAATGGATACAATAGCAATATTTAATGCAGCATGTTCCCTGATTACTAATATTTCTTATGCAAGCAGAAACAAAGATTGCAGCCGTGTATCAATTATATGAGTCATATTAAAAAAAAGGACACTTCACTGCCGAAATCCAAAAAGTATATATAAATAAAGCTTGCACAAACTGTAGATCTCTGGTCTGCAGCCTTTGCAAGCCCTCCACTGCCAACCTCGCCCAGACTTTCTGTGGCTGTCCAATCACAGACTTCCCACTGCAGCTCAATGAGAAGTCCTTGAAAGGCAAGTGCTCGTCAGTTGTTGCCTCTTGAGGTCAGCACTACTAAGCTAAAGAAACCAGGAAATAACAGGAGCGGTTGTCTGACAGCCAGGAGGGCATAACAAAATAATATATACAAATGACAGCTTCTAATAAAATCTGCACTTTGTTAAAATAAAAAAGTGTAAAGAGGTACACTTCACATATAAAGCATGTGATCAATCTGAAATGCTTTAGGGGTCTGGAGTCTGGTAGGTAACCCTTCCTAACTCTAATTTCCCTAGTCATAGATTTAAGAAATTGCAGTTCACATCAGGTTTAACATTACAGACTAGTAATTAATGTCACAATTTTTAGAAGGGGCCATTAAAGATCATGTCATGCTATTGCTCTTAGCGAGCGAAATACTGACAGAAATCATCTATTGCATGGTAAGACCTCTAGCTATAGTCCATTGTAGAGCACAGGCTTCCTACCTTGGTTCCCGTTCAGACGCTGCAAGTGGGAGCCAAGTCCATCAACACTGTAGTTGCCTTCTTCCAGTGGACACGTGTCCAGAGCATTCCATTTCAGAAGCAGTTCCCGCCACGATTCTTTCTCCTCTTGGCGAGAGTGTGGGTTGAGCGCAACACACACCCACAGCGCACCTGCAGGAACAGTTTAGACATGGATTAAAGTGAGGCCATTGCCAGAGACATGGAATAAAATGTAAAAATCTCCCCCCCCCCCAAAAAAAACAAAACAAAAAGAAAACCCCACAACTGGGTTCTCAGAATGGGATCAATCAACATATAAACCGATGAAGCCCTGCAACGACTTGCAGGACAAGACTGAATGGGTATATGGCAATACTGGATAACCAAGACTGCCTATGCCCTTAACCGTTTCAAGGGGGTCATCGAATTTGGCACAAGTTATAGTCTTACATAAAATACAAAAAGTGACTAGTTCTGTACAGGAAGAAAGGGTGAAGGGGAGGCTTATGAGAAATTATTGTTCTATAACTTAAGTACACAGAGAGGGTGGTCTTACCCAACTCATCCCAGAGCTGTCGACTTTTATCAGTCATGCCAGCTCCCTGCTGCCGCCACAGGCCTAAGCGTGGATCCTCCAAAAACTGCTCAGTCATCAGGATCAGCATCCGGGCACCATTAGAGTCTCGCATCCGTAACATCTCCCGTACCTGGAGATCAGTCAGGTGTCAATTGGCAAACGAGATTCATAAAATGCACACATAGGGATCTGCAAGACAGTATGATTGCATGAAGACTCACTTTGTTAAACATGCAGTGCAACTGAGCGCTGGATCCATAGTATCCTCCGTTGGTCAGAAGCTGTTTCACCTGCTCTTGAATCTGCTCTTCATCCAAGTGCCAGCAATTATCATCCTCGCGTCCAGCTCCGGCCGTAGGATCTGGGGCTCCTAGGAGGTAGTAGCAATAAAAGAAGGATTAAACCAAGGTAGTAAACGAGAAGCTGTTGACCAACTCGGTGATGGACAAGTTAACAAGCCAAGCAGGTTTCCTGAGCTAAGGGTAAAATCTCCAGTGTTGTAGGTTCTGATTCCAATGATATTCTCCCTCCCACCCATATTGGTCTTACCATGAACCATATTAATCTCTGATCCCAGCTGCAAAATCTCATCAGCAAGTCTTTGGGCTGTAGGCAACACTTCTGTGTGATGTTCACTGATCAGATACTGGACAAACTTCTGTAGCTGATCCCTATTCATCTGAGAGAGAGTCTCGGAGATGGGCAGTCTCAATTCCACCCCTCTTGCCCGACGAATACGATATATAGAAAGAGCTACTACATGTGCACAGTAAAAAATGTCTTTGTTTTCGCAACCACAGCTCACAGATGTAATCTTGCATCGGTCAAAACTGATTGATACTTGGTAGGTACGTTCTGGATCACCCGGTTCTGTAACAGAGCCACTGAGGTGAAACCCTGCAAGAGAGGGGGGGTTGGAGATATGAAAAAGGATAACACAGGAACTACGCAAACTAGACAAAACACGAACATACAGATTCATTGCTCATTCATGATCAAAAATGATGTAGTCAGTTTGGACACACACAGATTTTCAAAAAAAAAAAAAAAATTAAATTTTTTTATTATATAAAGTGTTCAATTTAAAGTCAAGTAAACATTTTACTGAGTGAGTAAATTACAAGTGAGGGCTTTCAAGAACATTCTAGCTTATACTTCGCACATCGTATCTGGATGAGGTACAGAAATGCTCTTGAAAGCTTACACTCACTCTATCTAGTTTGTTTACCAACAAAAGTATACTTTATTTGTCCCACTTGAGGCCTTGGTTCTCCCAGGTTCAAAACGCATCATTGAAATAGCTACAGCGTGAGAACAGTCAATAGGAAACGACCAATTGCCTGGCCTCCAGCACCAAGACATCTACTGGAAGTTACAAAAAGGATACGGACAACTACATCAGAGGAAGATGTGGAAAAAGTGAAAGACACCACAATTGGAGTTAAAGATAAAAAGACTTTCTAATAAGGCTTCCTCTCTCCAAATTTAGATTATATTGCAGTGAAAAAAAAAAAAAAAAAAAGGATTATGTGACAAAAACCCCAGGCTGGGAAGTCACAAAGAAATATGACGAGATCACTGCAGTATCCTTGGGGTATGAAAGGAAGACTGTGAAACTCTAAAATAAAGAGCTTTCAAGCCAAAAGGAGAGGATTCTAAAAGATTTAGGAAAAAGGAAATGGCTTTAGACATTGTAGTGAAGGGAGAACACAGTGAGGAGGGCGTGAAAGATTGGGAAGTACAATGTATATACACAAGATTAGTGTAAATTAGAAAAGCTTATTTCCCGATCAAATACCCAGCTTTATCCCACTCCTTCAAGGAAGGACACACAAATCAGGGATATGATACAATTACGGTGTTACCCACTCATGTAGCCAAGTCATCAATAATCAAACCCCATCAGTTTATTGTGATGGAGAAAGATTAAATACACAGGAGTCTTAGAAGCTTCTGATGGCATGGAAATTACATAGAACAATGGAATAAATGAGGACTTATGTAATAAGAGAGACAGCAACCTACAGACCAAGCCATTCAACTGTGAGAACAGGACCTGAGCACAGATTTCTAGAGAATAACCTGCCCGGGCTGGTAGGTGTGTGCTCCATCCAGTTTACAGCAATCACAGGCTATGGATAACACATCGCTTCTACAACCAGCATGTCAGGATTTTGCTAAAACAAAACCAGATCATTTACAGATTGGTTAAAAGGGACACTATAGTCACCAGAACAACTACAGCTTAATGCATTTGTTCTGGTAACTATAGTCTGTCCCTGCAGGCTTTTTAATGAAAAGGCAGTATTTACATTGCTCCCTAGGAACACCTAGTGGCAGTCACTCAGATGGCTACCAGAGGTGCTTCCTGCAGCAGTGCTGCACCAACATTCGACATCCCCCTCCTGCATGGAGACTGAACGTTCCTCAGAGATGCATCTCTAGAAAGTGTGGCATGCACTATAGTCTCCTAATGGAAAAGCATTGGGCTCCCTGAGATCAAATTTGGGTATTTCAGCCATGGCAGGGCCAGTCAGTCACAGTACTGAAATCAAGGAGAGAGAAAAATAAAAACCACACACTTTTATAACATTAAGTAAACAGCGGTTTCAGAACTATATAGTTTCAGGAATACCGACACTATAGAGACTCCAAGTACCAAAATCTTAATGAAGCTTTTCCAGGGCGCAGAGAGTGTCCTTGCAGATATAAAAAATTAAAAATAAATAAATAAAAAAGGCATGGACACTACCCGAGCACCGTACACCCACACCTCCTAAAACCCCACACTACCCACGCAGCACACACCCACACCTCCTAAAACCCCACGCTACCCGAGCACCGTACACCCACACCTCCTATAACCTCCATGCTAGCCGAGCACCGTACACCCACACCTCCTAAAACCCTACACTACCCGAAGCAGTACACACCCACACCTCCTATAAGCCCATGCTACCAGAGCACTGTACACCCATACCTCCATGCTACCAGAGCACTGTACACCCATACCCCCAAGCTACCAGAGCAGCACACACCCACACCTCCTATAAGCCCATGCTACCAGAGCACTGTACACCCATACCTCCATGCTACCAGAGCAGCACACACCCACACCTCCTATAACCCCATGCTACCCGAGCAGCAAACTCACTCCAGTTCCCCACTTCTCCTATAACCCACACCTCATGAGCAGCACGCAATCCAGTCGCCTCCAACCCCTAGTAACTGTAACAACTAAATGAGTTATGTATGCAACATCATACAGGAGTGTTTCCCAGAATGCTTTGCAGTCTGGTCAGAGTAACCGTACTCGCTCTGGGCATGTACATTACTACAAAAGGCCAGCATTCAATAAACCCATTCATGACAGGCTGCCCGTTTCAGGTCTCTGCTGTCAGGACATGTGTGGGATCTGTTATGCGTGACGGCAGGGGCATCAGCCTCACATTGTCCTTGTTCTACGCCTTAGGCCTGCTCTGTGAATGGGACTTTTATCTGCTGTGTACAAAATACGTTCGCACATAGGGAGGGAGAGCCCTGGGGCTCACAACACAGAAAGGAGAAGATTAAATCAACCAGGGTTTGATATCCTAATAGTGGAAGAGAATTTAACCATTTATTGCCCAAAGGCTGGAGGGGGTGCACAGAAATTGGATTTGAGATATACCCATCTAATCCCTGTAACAATGCGGATATAAAAAAAAAAAAAAAATTAATTTCTTTAAAATAAAAAGCTAAATATATATTTTTTTACAATGAATAGAACCATTTTGTTTTTGCTTAGTGGGGGCTCTATTAAAGTAAAAGCAAGTATTTTTCTGCACTAAATTCAGAGACATTATTAGATACACAGGTTTATTCACTACATTAAAAATTCTAAGTGAATTTCAAAGCCAAAGTAACTGGACTTGAAGGATCTGACAGAGAAGCTCTTTTTACTCTGCATTTGATATTCTTACTTTAGTGAATAAACCCATTTAATCTGTAATTATACACAGCAGGAGCAGGTTATCAATTTATCACCCTGCAGGAGGAATCTTTTTGCATGCCCAGATTTAAAGGGACTCTGGATAATATTGAACAATGCAGAAAATGGGTATATATTGACCACTGTGAACAGCCACATTGTAGTTTTATTCAGTTAAAGTTGTGGAAATCACAGGGATAGAGACTACTCCAATATTCTAAACCAGAATGTCAATTAAGAATTCTAAGATTGCCATTTAGCGAATGAACCCCAAAGTATGTATGGCAGTCAGCAAAGTAAAAAAAAAAAAAATATATTAAAAAAAAAAAAAAAAGATTTACAGCAGGTGACACAAAACAGCCAGATGATGTAAACCTGTAGGGGATTTCAGAAGTGTATTCTTTACTCTGTTTTGCATCTGTTATACAAGTACAATGATTACACTTGGCAAGATGTAAAAACGGTGTGATTCAGAGTCTATTAAAAGCGCAGTGATCGTATAGATTTATTATTAGACAAGTTTCCTTCCCAGAAGGACCGTTGACCAGGTAATCACTTGGATCTCTGGCGTAGGAGTGCTTCCTTACCTTGGCACACAGTCTATATGCAAAGGGTACAGGCGTGCAGGGAGGTGCCAGTATCTGCTGTCTTACACACAACAGCAGGCCCAGACGTGCCATCAAGGTCAGGCCACTGACTCAGGCAGTGACAAAGAAACATTGCAGTGACATGATAAGGGTGTCACCAACTGTCACCTGCCTAACATGTCAGTGCCTGCAGCTACAGGTGTGTATGGAATAGGGAAATGGCATACAAGACAGAGCTCTGCCTAATCAGTCAGAAATAGACATTACATACAACAAGAATGCATGGCTCTTAAAACAATTCAGCTGAAACCCAACAGACAAAAATCATTGTCGCCTGTCACCCCAGCATGCTGCTTTATCATAGCACAGCTTGGGCTGCTGCA
>OW240914.1:31487797-31513810 GCA_933207985.1 Pelobates cultripes
CGTTGGCCCATACGGCATATGGGCCAACGCCAGTCTCGTGATTGTGATGTCATATGCAAAAATCCTTGCACTGGCCCTGAGTACCTAGAGCATCCTAAGGGTTAAACTTTACCCATTCAGCACCAGTATCAGGTTTGGATTTTTTCCTGTATAAACCACAGAATCTACATCAGTATTGTGGTTATTGATAGAATTTATTTCAGTTGATCTTTTTTCCTGTCTTTACCAGCTTTGCAACTAATTTGATAATTTGTTGTTTTTGATACATACCAATCTGGGATATAGTTGAAATTCTATTTTAGTAGCTCACACTGTTTCCATTTTTTACTTCATTTGACACTGAGCTATGTAGGTTTTCCCCTCCTTTTTAATTGATAGTGATTATCACTTTTCACTTTTTGTTGCACCTATGTTGTATGTCAATTTATAATAAAGTTTATTACTGATAAGATGATTTTTTTTTAAATCTAGGGAGCCACCTGACCTCATTAGTTGCATTCTTTGTCTATTTGATGGGACCTAAACAATACTGTCCTATAGGACAGTGATGGCGAACCTATGGCACGCGTGCCAAAGGTGGCACACCGGGCCCTTTCTCTGGGCACGCGGCGATAGGTTTGCCATCAATGCAGAGTAGGCACCTGCCTGCCCAAAACAGCAGGCGCCTACTCTGCTTCCGTGTCAGGAGGCAGGGGGAGGGATCTGTGAAGCAGCTCCCCTGTCCTCCCGCAAGTAATCTGTGTGGAGCGTTGCCGCGCATTACC
Organism: Pelobates cultripes; assembly: GCA_933207985.1. NCBI lineage: Eukaryota > Metazoa > Chordata > Amphibia > Anura > Pelobatidae > Pelobates > Pelobates cultripes. Next base: position 31,488,562 of record OW240914.1, read on the forward strand.
ATGGCAACGCTCCACACAGCATCGCGAGAGGACAGGGGAGCTGCTTCACAGATCCATCCCCCTGCCTCCCGACACGGAAGCAGTGCTTGCCACCACCGGACCACCAGGGATGGCTGTGTCCCCCCCTCCTTCATTAACGGTAAGAAGGAGGGGGGGGATACTGATTAAGCATACCTTTTTTTTTTTTTTAACCACCCCTCCCCCACCTTCCCCACACAGTAACCCCTACCCCCACACAGTACCCCTACCCCAACTTACCCTACCCCCACACAGCACCCCTACCCCCACAAGTCACCTACCCCACAGCACCTTACCCCCACACGATGCCCTACCTTCCCACACACACAACACCCCTCACACACAACACCCCTCTCACACACACACACAGCACTCCTCGGACACACAGCACCCCACACACAAACACATACACTGCATCCCTCAATGCAGTATGTGTGTGTGTATTCAGCAGTCTGTGTGTGCGTGTATTCAGCCGTCTGTCTGTGTGTGTTCAGCAGTCTGTGTGTACTCAGCAGTGTGTGTATTCAGCGGACTGTGTGTGTATGTATTCAGCAGTCTGTGTGTGTGTGTGTACTCAGCAGTCTGTGTGTGTATTCAGCCATCTGTGGGTATTCAGCAGACTGTGTGTGTGTGTGTGTATTCAGCAGTCTGTGTGTGTATGTATTCAGAAGTCTGTGTGTGTGTATTCAGCCGTCTGTGTGTATTCAGCAGACTGTGTGTGTGTATTGTATTTGTTGGAGATAGTAGTAAATATGAGCTTAAATTTATCTATTTATATCATAATTTAACATTTGTATCATTGAACTCTCTGTTGTGTTCGTCTTTTAAAACAAAAGTACAGTAGTTAATTAGTTCGGACAACTGTACGAGTTATTTTTTCTAAATTTAAATTCAGTATTGAGGTTTAATTGGCGTGTTGGCACTTTGAGGAAACAAAAGTTGGCATGTATTGCGGTTTGGGCATTGGCTCAAAAAGGTTCGCCATCACTGCTATAGGACTTAAATTTATTGACTTATTTTAAACCATTGCTACAAATGGACGGTCTATACGTTATAATTACTAAATATTAATGAAGTGACAGTGACACTTTAACTCCAGAGTAGCCGAAGTGAAAGGATTGCTGAAATTTTTTTTCCCACAGTTCAGCTGTTTTTACCTTAAATTTGAAATTCTCACACTAGTAGATGAGCCTGAGAGCATGGTTTGAGCCAAGGCAGCCATAAACCCAAATAACAGAGATTGCCCCATGTTTTACACCCCCTAACCCCCCTTCTCTCTCCCCCTTTGTAGCTCCCCCAGGTTTGCTGAGATTTTGTGCCAAGTATTTCTACCCCAGGTAGGATCCCCCCAGTACTGTCTGCACAGTGACAGCCTCTCCCATTGCAATGGATGGCTGAGCCCAATAGGAGATATTAAAAATGGCAACATGCGACCTATACTGTGTGTAGAGAGGCCAGGCCAATGGGAAACAACTCCCAGCATACACAGCCAGCGTGCATGTACCGTGCCAAGCACGATCCTGCAACCTGGAAATGCCAATGGTTTCCTCTACCAACATGGCGGCATGAAGGCGCCGCTTCTTGTTACGAGGCGTCAGCGCTCACCCTGATACATGATCTGATTGGTCGGCGGGTCACCCAATCAGATCATTCGTCAGGGTGAGAGCGGACGCCTCGTTTCTTATTGGTTGGACGTCGGTGTTTACACGCGCCCCAACGAATATGGCCGCCACTACACTTCCGGGTTTGGAGGCGTGCGCAGCTCGGGCCAGTCTGATTAAAGCGAGTGAGTCACCCGGAGGCAGACATGGCACAGGGAGCGCGGAAACTAAAAGCCCAACCAAAGAAACCCACAGCCAGGAAACCTACCGGCATCAGGAAGGGGGGTGAGTGATCGGAGGACAACGTGCAGCAGCTATACTAAATAATATTATTATACAGCTATACTAAATATTATTATATTATTATACACCTATACTAAATAATATTATTATACAGCTATACTAAATAATATTATTATACAGCTATACTAAATAATATTATCATACATCTATACTAAATAATATTATTATACATCTATACTAAATAATATTATTATACATCTATACTAAATAATATTATATTATTATAATACAGCTATACTAAATAATATTATATTATTATACACCTATACTAAATAATATTATATCATTATACATCTATACTAAATAATATTATATTATTATAATACAGCTATACTAAATAATATTATTATACAGCTATACTAAATATTATTATACACCTATACTAAATAATATTATATTATTATACAGCTATACTAAATAATATTATATTATTATTATTATACAGCTATACTAAATAATATTATATTATTATAATACAGCTATACTAAATAATATTATATTATTATACACCTATACTAAATATTATATCATTATACATCTATACTAAATAATATTATATTATTATAATACAGCTATACTAAATAATATTATACAGCTATACTAAATATTATTATACACCTATACTAAATAATATTATATTATTATACAGCTATACTAAATAATATTATATTATTATAATACAGCTATACTAAATAATATTATATTATTATAATACAGCTATACTAAATAATATTATATCATTATACAGCTATACTAAATAATATTATTATTCTTATTGTACATCTATACTAAATAATATTATATTATTATACATCTATACTAAATATCATACATCTAACTGTTATAATAAATATTATACATCTAACTGTTACTGTTGGGTGTTAGAACGGCACGCTGTACGTGTTGCCGGGTGTAAGAGCGGCACGCTGTACGTGTTGCTGGGTGTAAGAATGGGAGATACTGGGACTGTATAAATTATATTAGAGATTCTCTTTGGATTGAACAATAACTAAAACCTTTCTTTTTGCTCATACCTTGTGTGTGTGAATCTGTAATCTCATGATCATTTCCCCAACAGGCAGAGTAATCGCCCCCAAGAAGACTAGAGTGATTCACCAACAAAAACTGAAAGCTGTAAGTACCGAATGTGACCCAGCCTTCACGTTGCAGCACGTCACTGTTTGGTTTTTATGTTCTAATTTATTTCTTAGAGCCATGCATTTGGTCCATTTATCACAATAGCCTGTGTGTCAGTTGATCAGCTTTATCCCTCTGCATTTTCTAACTTCCCTGTGTGATTCCTCCACTGGCCCTACCTCTCCAGTCTGCTCCTCCTTCCCAGGGAATTTCTCATTCTCCTTTATGGTTCCTTTCACTTTCTATCTTACCTGCGTGGCTTTCTCCATTCTTACCTTGCAGCTATCCCATGTGGCTCCCTCCCCTCTCATTTGACTCTCTCCACTGCCACTTTCTAACTCACGTGGCTCTGATGTAGAGCCCTTGTCACTGAGGCAATGTGTGCAGAGAGAGAACGTTGTTGAAGATTTAAAAAGTAACATGGTAGCTGTCATCCTGTGTCTTTAATGTAACTCCCCCTAATTCCCTTTGTCCCTGTGTCCCATCACACACTCACATATATATATTTATTCTCTTCTCAGAGTCTCGAAGTGCAGATTCGTAGCAAGATTGAGCATGAGGTCACCATGAAGGCCAGCGCAAACATGCCCAAAAAACTTGCCGTTCTCAAGGCCCCGGCACAGAGCGCAGGGAAAAGTTCAAACACAAAGAACAAAAAAGGACGTGGAAAGAAATAGCCAAGCGCAAGGAGCATGCTGGGGGTGGGCAGTGGAAATTAATTTTTACATTTTTAATTTTCATGTCAGATGTATTCACTGAGAATCCTTTTTCGTAACAATTAGTGATCACGGATATGGACCACATGAGAATTTAAAATAATGAACTATAGATCAGAAATCCGTATTTTAAATAAAGGTCAATAAGTAACACTGTGCAGATTTATTTATTTATTTTGTGTGTGTGTGTTTTATGCTGCAGGCCTCTTCACTTGACACACTTTCTCCAACATATAGTGTTAACTGGGGTGAATGAACAACGAACTGATACTTCTCTGGCAGTGACTGCTCCCCTTGAAAACATACATGCATTTAATTTTTTTTTTAATTTTTTTTTTACTGGTGTTTATCTAAAAACAGCTTGAAAATGCTGGAGATCTCTAGTCTGAAGCCTTTGCAAGTCCTCCCCTTCTAGCCCTACTCAGACAGTCTGTGTCTGTCCAATCACAGACTTCTAAATGCAGCGCAATGAGAAGTCTTTGCAAGGCAGTTGCTGCCTCTTGATCTTAGCTCTACTGAGCTAACCAAACCAGGAAGTAACAGGACCTGTTGTCTGACAGCCAGGAGGTGTAACAAGGTCGATTTCTAAGTGCCAATTTCTATTGAAATGTGAAGATTTTTTGCAAAATTAAGAAATAGAACACACTCTTCACACACAAAGCATTTTGACAAGCTAAAGCGCTTTAGAGGGCTGGAGTGATTAGATTCATAACTTACACAAGGACATTCTTCCAGATTTGCTACTTAGGCATTCAACATGCTTGTGGCGGAGGTCCAGACCTCCTACCTAGAACCTCTGCCGGGTTTGCTTCCTCACTGCCACAGGGGTCCCTGGAGATCTTCTGTCCATCGCCGAAGCTTGACTGGGTTTTTATTTTTTGTACTCTTCCACCTGACCAGGCTGCACCTCTCTTCTTCCAGGCAGGTATTGTCCCTTTGCCTCTTCAGTTCCTCTCACAAGCAAATATCAACACTTATGCTTATAGTGATTCCAGCTTTTTTTTTACCTACCGCCTTTATAAACACAGTTGTGACTCTCATGTCTAGTTCTTTTGCACTAGTCCTGGGCTGTTGGGACTATAAAGCCAGCAAACAGGTCCAAAGATTCTGTCACTGAAATCTCTGAACAAATCCACACAGGACACTAACCTATACCATACTTTATATTGAACAAGGACTAGCCTTTGGAGACTATTGCTTAAACATGTGGTGATCTCTATAAACAATATATAACTGTGAAACCAGAAAAATATAGATGGAACTTGTCATTTTTGCATTTACCTAATTTGCATATTGTAATGATACAAATGTATGCATTTTCCAGTTTCCACCAAGAGAGGGCAATGGAGAGCTAGAAAGAATCCATTTTTAAAACAAGCATATCAGAAACCCCAAACTAGGGGAGAAAGCAGTCTGAATTATGCCCATGCACACCCATTCCCCTCCTCCCAAAAAAAACCCCAAAACATTTCAGGCCAGTGTACTTAGTTGGTGGGAATGAGGCTGATCTTTGCCAGCTTTATGGATGTGAGAGCATTATGGGGGAAGTAGTCCACAACCTCTGGAGTGCCGAAGGTTGCCTATCCGTGATCTAGACTATCCATTTCATGAATATATTCCAATGTCACCCGGTTCACAAACTAAGCATGGGGACTGCTGGAGGTATTGCATGTTCTAATAAAGTAATCCAATACCTCCACTGGAATATATCCTGCAGAAAGTTCAATACTCAGTCAGGGCTCAATTTTCATTGGTCGTTGGTGAGTAAAAATTCAGCCCTGGTGAGCACTGCTGCCGTTAGCAGTTACACCCCTGAATGCCTGGCACCATGTGGGGCATGTCCCCTTTACAAGTTTATGACCTGTACCTACCTTGTAGCAGCCTTAATGGTGAGTAGAATTTCACCCCTCGTGAGTGTGCCATGGTCTCCAAGCTTGCAGTGTCAAGTAACTATCACAGCTTGGCTAGTAGTGCAGTACTTCACATTTCAAGCAATGTCCCATGCCATATCCTGCAGAAAATAAATCCTCAATATTCCATATTGTGATTTATAAACCTTTACTAATGTACGTCAAACTAACCAATCCTTGATGGTTTCCTGTGACAAAACACATCGGTGGAGAGGGACTACAAGGACCCTGAACAAGTGAACTCAAAGTAAAGGAAGTTGGGTGTGATGATGTAAAAGCTACAAAGTATCCAGAGGAAAGCTCGATTGCTTGGTGGAGTAATAATGATCTATGTATACTTTGTTATACAACTCTTGCAGAGAAAATAAAATGGAATGGAATGGGCATAGAAACCCTCAGTTGCCAGTGTCTATACAGTCACTCCGTTCCTGTACTCCCCAGCCAGAGCTAGCGCAATGTTGGTTATGGAGTTATGTGTGGAGAGCAAAATGCCTGGGTGCGAGAGGTCTTTGCTGCGGTCTTGTCTGTCAATTTTTCGGCATAGAGTCTATGGTAGAGAATTGAAAGATAGGTGGGAGACAGACCTACTTTAAATAGGTCTTTGACAGAAGCTCCCGTGCCACAGCCTTTTGCCTACAGACTATGGACCTGGTCCCACGGGCCCATTAAAGGGGCTTGTGATGGTAGCGATCGATTTACAAACAATGTTGTTAGCGGCCTCTGCTGACTGAATAAAAATATATCTTTATATATATATGTTAGTACAACCAAATAAGTAGTTATATACATATACACTGCTCAAAAAAATAAAGGGAACACTTAAACAACACAATGTAACTCCAAGTCAATCACAGTTCTGTGAAATCAAACTGTCCACTTAGGAAGCAACACTGAGTGACAATCAATTTCACATGCTGTTGTGCAAATGGGATAGACAACAGGTGGAAATTATAGGCAATTAGCAAGACACCCGCAATAAAGGAGTGGTTATGAAGGTAGTGACCACAGACCACTTCTCAGTTCCTATGCTTCCTGGCTTATGTTTTGGTCACTTTTGAATGCTGGCGGTGCTTTCACTCTAGTGGTAGCATGAGACAGAGTCTACAACCCACACAAGTGGCTCAGGTAGTGCAGCTCATCCAGGATGGCAGATCACTGCCAGCTGTGGCAAGAAGGTTTGCTGTTTCTGTCAGCGTAGTGTCCAGAGCATGGAGGCGCTACCTGGAGACAGGCCAGTACATCAGGAGACGTGGAGGAGGCCGTAGGAGGGCAACAACCCAGCAGCAGGACCGCTACCTCCGACTTTGTGCAAGGAGGAGCACTGCCAGAGCCTTGCAAAATGTCCTCCAGCAGGCCACAAATGTCTGCTCAAACGGTCAGAAACAGACTCCATGAGGGTGGTATGAGGGCCTGACGTCTACAGGTGGGGGTTGTGCTTACAGCCCAACACCGTGCAGGACGTTTGGCATTTGCCAGAGAACACCAAGATTGGCAAATTTGCCACTGACGCCCTGTGCTCTTCACAGATTAAAGCAGGTTCACACTGAGCATGTGACAGACGTGACAGAGTCTGGAGACGCCATGGAGAACGTTCTGCTGCCTGCAACATCCTCCAGCATAACCGGTTTGGCAGTGGGTCAGTAATGGTGTGGGGTGGCATTTCTTTGGGGGGCTGCAAGAACAAAGTATTTCAGAAGAATATTTAATTCATTCAGATCTCGGGTGTGTTATTTTTGTGTTCCCTTTATTTTTTTTGAGCAGTGTATATATTGTAGCTTTTAAATGTGTTTGAAAAAGTGTCTTGTATTATATATTTAATCTATTAAAGGATCGCTATAGGGTCAGGAACACAAACATGTATTCCTGACCCTATAGTGCTAAACCCACCATATAGGTGGCTTAGTCCCCCTATAAAAGTTTAAAACTCCTTATTTCCAGCGCCGCGTGGGTCTGCCGGCAGTAGCTCCGCCCCCTTTGTGACATCATCAAAATGGCCAATGTTTTAGCCAATCCAATGCTTTCTCATAGGGAAAGCATTGGATTGGCTAAAATTGGCACGGGGCGGGGCCAAATGCCTTTTTGGCCAATCAAGACCTCCTCATAGAGATGCATTGAATCAGTGTATCTCTATGAGGAAAATTTTGTGTCTCCATGCAGAGCGTGGAGATGCTAAACGGCAGTGCCACACAATATGCAGCACTGAGCCAGGAAGCACCTCCAGTGGCCATCTAAGGAGTGGCCACTTGGGTGTTTCCCTAGGGGCAATGTAAACACTGCCTTCTCTCTTTTTTGTGTTTGCATAAAAATGCCTGAAGGGAGCTATTATACTCACCAGAACAACTACATTAAGCTGCAGTTGTTCTGGTGACTATAGTGTCCCTTTAATTATAATTACTTGTTCTCCAAAGTTCTGTATATTTGTATTTTAAATGCTTTTCACCACCTATTTAAGTACAAGTCATCAAACACCAGTCCTTGTCCCAAAATAAAGAATTGTATGTTAGTTCCATTGGGAACTGTGTGTCCTGTCTGGTTTGTTCTGTGATTGCAGTAGCTGAAATTTTGGTCCTGTTGCCTGACTGCACTGGTCCCTGATCTCAGGGACGAGTTAAGAAAGAGCTAGACCTTTTTAAATGCAGTAGTTGGAGGCAGCGCAGGCAGAGGTGTCGATACCTGCCTTGGAAAGGAACAGAAGAGGCAGAGGGGACAATTCCTGCCTGGAAGGAGAGTTCTGCAGCCTAGTCTGGTGGAAGAGGGCCTCTGAGACAAAGTCAAGCTATGTTGACTTGGTTTAAAGCACTCCAGAAACCCGTGGTATCAGCAGAGGTATTTGGTCGGAGTAGAGGATCTCCGCTACGCTCCCAATATATACAGCTGCTAGCACAATGTATAGATAGAATGTTGTGCTCTTTGAAAAGAACATCTGCTGTTAGAGGCATGAGAACTACCAAGTGTTTAGTAAAGGACTAGAACTTAGATGAAAATCTGATGGAAGGAAGAAAGAAGGACATTCTGTAAGAACAGTGCAGTTTCAGACAAATCCTAGAAGTAAGAGACAAGTGGCGGAGGGATTGTCACGGGATATATTAGTCTATATTTCTTGGAACTCTCTATAAAGGTATTTCCTGTGTTACCGTGTAGTGGAATTTAAACATCTCCCATGGAAATGGCCGATTAAGACCTCACATCAGATATGTATTGCTCTTGCTGCCTTATTGTGCTCTAGATCTATGGAGGAAAACCCAGAATCCATATCCCAGTATTGTCCCCTCTTTGTGGCCGTGGCCCTAGTGAATGATACTGTATTTGTGCAGAATGAAAGACAAGCCTTTTCTTGTATCTGTATCACACAATTCATCCCTTTTGGTTTCTTTATGTGATCCGCTCCCTCCAGGCTGAGACAAGTACAATAGTCTTTGTGTGGCTTCATCTGCCTTGATATATTGACAAAAGCCAGTTGCTACTGAGGATTCTGTCTCTCGGGTACAATCTGAATATCATGTGTAGACTCTGAATAGGAGATATCACCTAATGTTATGCCCCACCTCTATATAACGGCTCTTGGCATGTCTCCAGGCTCAAAGCAAGCTTTAGTGGCTGAATTTAGTTGATGGATGTATTTATGGAACCTTATCATTCCATTATAGAAAGGAACATATGTTTATTGCTGGAATAATTTGCTGCACTAATAGTGAGACCATATTAACCATGTCCTTTATTGAGAAGATCAGTATTTTAAGATCCATGCTGTATATCTAAGTGTGACGGTAGTCACTATCACTGGAGCAGTAAAATTGTTCTTATATTCTAGTCACCCTGTGCCAATTATAGGTGCAGGGTGTGTATAATATAATTGGTTGTGGTTAAATGTTTTGTGTTCTCTCCTATCCTGCTGTTGCTTGCTACCAACCTGGTGCATTTGGCCGTGGAGCCTTTACAGAACCTCTGTTGGTAGCAGGTAACAGCTACTACTGCACTACTTGAATAGCAAGGCATGATAATTTGCATATGCAGGTAGATTTGCATATTGCTAATACTGCAGGCAGGAGAGATATTATTTGTTAAGTATTGTCTTCCCCATCCCTTTATAAATATGTAATTATGTTATTATAAGTTCCTGTATGTTGTCTGATATGATTTGTTATTTAGTTATCACAGTAATCTAAATGTAATGAGTATATGGGCTAGTCCAGAGTAAAAATAAAGTTTTGTAAGTTTATTTTTGAGCTGTGTTTCCTGAATGGATTTTTAGGGATCCCAGTAACAGAGGTACTCGGTTGTAGTACAGAATCCCTGCCAAGCTGAGCAATGCTGTGTTTGATTGGGCAAAGATCCCAGTATTCTCCTGTCCTATCTACTGTGATTGAAAAAGATGTTCTGTTACCCACTTGTAAATAATAGCGAAACCTCTAAACTCTAGCTCCAAGCTGTCTCGGATAAAATGGGAATTTGCCAGAGAACGTTAGTGAGCGTTAATACCAATTAAATGGATGTGAGCTGATACACAGTATAAGGCACAGGTGTTCTAGAGGTAGAATATCTCAACCTCCAAGGTTCTAACCACTGGCAAAGCATCATGGATCTACAACATCTCTGGACCAACCTTTTGTGCACACCTAATATAAGTCTATAATTCATTTACTTGCTTCCACTGTGCTTTTGGGGAATTTTCACTGGTATCAGCAATATGAGGAACACAGCTGTCAAATCCAGGTCACTTAAGAAATATATCTATTTGTATTAGCTGATGTGTACTCTATAGTCGTTGCTGCCACCCAGGAGTGATGGGAGTGAGAGCAGGACTTTTCTTTTTGTATTCACTTAAGAAATATGTTGGTGAATCCCCAGGAACAAAATACCATTGTTTCCAACATTTCAAATGGACAGAGAGAGAGAGACACTTTAATTTTAGGGGTGGAGCTGTTCTAGGAAATTTCAGGAGACTTACTAATAATTTATGCAACTAAAATGTAATTTAGAACAAAAACAATGTATCTTATTTACACAGACTGATTTCTAAACAAATTAAAAGGACACTATAGTCACCAGAACAACTACAGCTTATTGAATTTGTTCAGGTGAGTAGAATCATTACCTTCAGGATTTTTGCTGTAAACACAGTCTTTTCAGAGAAAATGCAGTGTTTACATTACAGCCTAGTGATAACTTCACTGGCCACTCCTCAGATGGCTGTTAGAGGTCCTTCCTGGGTCATGGCTGCCTAAAATGTATTCAAACATTCAGTGTCTCCTCCCTCTGCATGCAGACACTGAACTTTCCTCATAGAGTTTCACTGATTCAATTCATCTCTATTAGGAGATGCTGATTGGCCAGCGCTGTGTTTGAATCATGCTCGCTCTGCCCCTGATCTGCTTCCTTGTCAGTCTCAGCCAATCCTATGGGGAAGCATTGTGATTGGATCAGGCTACCACATCTGCTGATGTCAGCAGACTGCTTGTTTTTCTGAGTCTAACAGCATGCAAAGTTACAGCTTCAGGGTTGAATACAGTAAGATTCTGCTATATTTATGAGGGGCCCAGGGGGACTAGATGGTGGTGTTAACACTATAGGGTCAGGAATACATGTTTGTGGTTCTGACCCTACAGTGATCATTTAATGTGAGTTTAAATACACATTACTGGGAGTATTATTGCTGTGGAGCTCTATTATACACTCAGACACACCAACAACATGAAGCTTCTGGAAAACAAAGGCTGATGAATTTTGGCCCAAAATAGAAGTGAAACCTGAAATGGTCTTCTACTGCTGTAGCCCATCTGCTTCAAAGGTCGACATGTTATGTGCGCTCTCATGCATAGGACTATTGTAAAGACAAACTAAGTACAGGTAGTCCTCACTTTGCGACTTACCTGCATAACAACAGCTCAGACTTACAACCAGCACTTGGTAAAGGAATAGTGCGTGAGATTCCTTACATTAGAGAGCTTGTCTATGTTGGAGAATTTTCCCTGAACATATAATCGAGGGACTCCCTGCGCTAGTGAGCCAGTCTATGTTCAGGGCAATTGCCCCGATCATAGACCTGCTCTAGTGCAGCCACACTTACCGACCAATTAAGTTTACGACCAAGTTGTGAGAACGGAACCCTGTCGGTAAGTGAGGATCATCTGAAGTGTAAATGTTTACTCCTGTAAATGATTCTAGCCTTTCCACTCTACACACTTCTCAATAACAAATTTTTACACACAAAAATCCCACTCACTGGATTTTTTGCTTATCAAACTGTTCTCTGTAGACCAGTTTGGAAAAATACTGGCAAAGTTATTATATTGGGAAAATTCAATGTTGTGTTCAGTTTGACTAGTTTGGTCTCACATTTAAAATTAACGTTGAACTCCCTGCAATTTTCCCTTTTGTGAATTATCTGATGCGAGATTTGAGGTCTCAGAGATGTTCCAATAATTATACCATGTACAAAGTAGCACAAACGTGCATTTACCCCAATCAAATGTTTGTTTGTACAACTAAACCACGTCTGCATGATTTAAAGGGGGCCCAGCAGCCACATGGTTTGCTATTTTGTTTTAACACAGCTTATACATTTCCTATTCTTGAACATTATTTTATCCACAAGACAGGTATAAAAGACAGCACAGGTATTTGAAAATAAACAATACAACATTGTATAAAAAGACATATATAGGTAAAATGTACCCATTTAAAGTACAAAAGAGGAAAAATGCATTTTGTTGAAGTAAAGAATGAAAGCTAAGGAGAAAAAAGCAATCACTACGAGGTGGGTTTAATACCTTATAATAGTTATAAATGTTAGTTCTTTTCAACTGTATACACCTGGTGCAATGCCGTTTGAGTTTGTCAGTCCCTTATTACACGATGAATGAAGCTGCTGTGTGAACAATACAGAGGCGGATTAGCCAGGGATTCTGCAATTCAAGGAAAGGTTTTAGGACATTATTAACAACTACCATAGGTCTGTTTAATGAAATACAATGTATACACTCGGGGAGCTTTCCATATAGTAGTAATTGATGTACTGTACAGTCTGAAACTAGTTTCCAATGAAGAAATCACCAGGGATGAAATTAGAATATAAACAGTTTCATAATAGTTATTTATTAAAACAGACATTATGACCACTTAAATCTCATCGAAGTGGTTATGGTGTCCAAATTCCCATGGCTCCATCTCTTTTTTCAGCATTGAACCTTTTTCACTTAGTATAACAACCTCAGCAGTGTGTGTGAGCCAGCCTCTCTGGGCTGCATAGGGGTAATGCTTCCGTATTGGCGCCAGTGACAAGCTTAGAGCATTAGCTGAGCACTTTCACCCAATCACGGCAGCCAATTCCTGGTATGAATTGGTATGGATAATTTATACCTTCAGCTAGGGACATGTATTTATTGTTAAACCATGAAAACTGTGCTAGGGGATTCCCAATTATTTCCTCCCCCCCCCAACAATTTTTTTTTGTATGTGCCGGTGTGTGTGTGTGTGTGTGTGTGTATGTATGTATGTATGTATCTGACACACAGATACACACACACTGGCACACTGACACACAGATACATACACCTTGACACACAGTATGTATGTGTGTGTGTGTCAAAGTGTGTGTGTCTTTGTTTGTATGTTACAGTGTGTGTATTTGTGTATCAGTGTGTATGACACTGTATGTGATACACTGGCACATAGTGGCACACAGACACACACACCTTGACACACAGATGCACACAGTGACACATACACACAGATGCACACAGTGACACATACACACATCTTGACTCACAAATACACACACACTCAGATACACACAGTGACATATACACACACTTGCACCCACAGATACAGTAACATATACACACACTTGCACCCACAGATACACACACTGACACATACACACACAGACACACTGATATACACTGGCACATACACACATACACACACACATATACACACACTCAGATACACAGTGACACATACACAAACCTTGCCACACAGAAACACACACATACACTCTCACTGACAAACACCCATACTCTTTGACAGACACATACAAACACATGTACACTCTCACTGACAAGCACGCATACATTCTCACTGATGAACGCATACACACAAACACACACACACACACTCACTGACAAGCACACATACACTCGCTCTCAGTGACAAACACACACACTGACAAACACACATACAAACGCCTTAACAGACACACACACAATTTTTTTTTTTTTTTTTAAATTTCACTCCACCCAGCCTCCCTACCTTTGGGAGTGCTGGCATGGAGTCTCTATTTCCCTGGGATCCAGTGGGGCTGCTGGGCTGAGTGGCGGGCGTGTAGTCCCTGGGGCCCAGTGGGGCTGCTGGGCTGAGCGACTGGCATGCAGGCGTACAGTGCGGGCGGCAAGGGAGCAGTGATCTTCCTGTTCAGCTCACTTGCGTGCCTCTTAGTGATGCCGGATCCGGAGTGACATCATATTCCGGCAGCCGGTATCACTGCTGTGCAAGTGAGGGAGCTGAGCAGGAGAGAATGCTCTCTCGCCACCAGCGGCCATTTTGTTTCCTGAAATTTTGGCAGAACCCCATTTGTGTTCTCGCGGAACCCCAATTGGGAAATGCTGGCTTAGAGTGTCCTATTAATACAGAATCACAGAATATGAACATACATTTATAACCATAAGTGCAACCACTGATACCTTTTGTAAGTGTTATGGAGTAAGAAAGACTCTTGTCCCCCTGCACAACTGTTCACTAAGTGATGTCACAGGAGGAAGTATCGATAATGCCATTCATAAAACCCATGAATGAGTTGTTGGTATGCTGTGGCTGCTTTCAACATGAGTGGTTATTTCATTCATTCATTCAATTTTTTTTTTTTTTTAAATGAATGGGCCATCTTCGAGTGCTGCATCACACATCCCATCAAAAAATAATGGGATAAATATGATTGGCTCGCAAGCATTAATTAGCTACTTCCTGTTCTAGGCAGAATGTTGCAAATGATTCAGGTTTTGCAATAACTTCAAATATGAGTTGTTTGTTTCTAAATTATTTTAAAATTACGGTTTGCAGATTTGTAATACACTATGTCAAGGATAGGCAACCTTTGGCACTCCACATGTTGTGGACTACATGTAAACCATAATGCTGGCAGAGAATTATGAGAGATGTAGTCCACAACAAGTGGAGTGCCAAAGGTTGCCTGCCTCTCTCAACCAGCGTACCTAAAGCCACCTCCTCCGCCATCAATAAGTGTCATCATTAAAATTGTGGTTTCTGATGATTAAGTAGAACTAATATGTTTGTTTGCCTAGAAGTAAATGTGACATTTATAAACTCCTGATGAAGTGTGTTTTGGGCCAAAAAAGGCTGAGAATGACTGATTTATGAAATTCATTAAAGATTGTTAACATTTCTAACAGTTTGTCCATGCAGTTACAAGCATCCCCCTATAAAAGTAAAACTCGTTTACTGCTAAAACCCTTATACTCATGGTACCGTTATAATGTGACCCTGAGTCTTTTAATCAGACTGGTAATGATAAAAAAAAGTTCCTTTAACTACATGTTACTGGCGATAATGAAGTGTTGGATGAGGAATGAGTGTAAACTGAAGATTGACAGCTGGTGAGAAGGTCTGATATTATTAAAGGTGTAATAAAGACAGTTCTGGGCTTTTCTTGAATCTGATGAAACAAGACAATAATGGACTTTTTGAGAAGGAAAACCAAAAATGGATGAATGGAGCTCACTTTGCCTATGGTGAGTCTAATGATTTAGTGATAATGATTTGGTGTCATATTTGACTCTGGCCTCACCTTTGAGCCTCACATCCAGCATGTTACCATGTCCTGTAGATTCCATCTTAAAAACATAGCATAAGATGCTACTAAGGAACTTGTCCATGCTCTAGTAATTTCCTACATGGGTTATTGTAACTCTCTCCTAATTGGTCTTCCCAAAAACCGTATTGTCCCGCTACAGTCTGTAATAAATGCTGCAGCTAGACTGATTTTCCTCTCGAGTCGGTCCTCTCACACCTCTGTCAGTCCTTACATTGGCTTCCTGTATCCTATAGGAGTCAATTCAAAGTGCTAACCCATACCTATAAAGCATTGACCAATTCTAGCCCCTCTTATATCTCTTAACAGATCCATAGGTATGCCCCTTCTCGGTCTCTCCGGTCTGCCCGTGACCTTCTCCTGTCCGCTGCTCGCTACCGTATGGCAAATCCACGCTTGAAGGACTTCTTGCTGGCGGCTCCCTTCCTATGGAATAGCCTGCCTACCGCCATCAGACTCCCCCTTAGTCTTCAATCATTTAAGAAGTGCCTTAAAACGCATCTCTTTAGGAAAGCTTATGGCCTCCCAGAGTAACCTCTACCTCACATACCTGTCTCTTACTCTCTCCTATAGGACAGCACTTCACTCCCACCTTAATTGATTGCTATTTCCTGTCCTATTGTGTTTTACACCCCACCTCCTATAGACTGTAAGCTCATTTGAGCAGGGTCCTCTTCAACCTATTGTTCCTGTAAGTTTTCTTGTAATTGTCCTATTTATAGTTAAATCCCCCCTCTTATAATATTGTAAAGTGCTACGGAATCTGTTGGTGTTATATAAATGGCAATAATAATAATAATAATAATATGGATTTATCCATCTGTGTTGCAAGATTTGGGAAAACACCAAAAATGTGTTAACATTCCAAAATTAATGAAGGATGCCAACCCACTCAAAAAAGCTCCAACTCAACTAAACATAGACTATAGGAAGAGTGTATCATCTAAGATAGAACCTATTGCACTTGGATAAAACTTAGATAGAACCTTCATTGGGTGACTCACTCAAGAGTTTTCATTCTGGTAACATAATCCCAATATTAGGAGTTATGATTTCGGACAAGACGGGATGAGGACAGAGTGGGGGCAGCCCTACAAGCCCAACTACTAGCACTGACCATGCGGAGGGAACCACAGAGTTTCTCTCACAAGGTAGAAGTTCCATGACTTGGCCTACACTACAGAAATGTCATGATGGTGGGAGTTTCAAATCATGACAGACTCGTTGGACTCAGGATAGTAAAAAAGGTATATTATAAGAATATTACAGTAATAACACCAGCAGCACTGACAGTGGCTGTGAATATGATTTATTTAGCCACCCAACAATGTAGACCTGGTCATGTTTCGACATACAAGGTGTCATAAATTGAGATTCTAGAGCCATCACTCTCTGTAGTTGCCATTGGTGTAAATTTCCACATAACAGAATAGCCAAAACCTTCATATGACTTCACTAGGTTAATATTGCTATCTAGGGGACACCATTTGATTTTTTTAAAAATGCTTTCCACTCCTTACAGTTTTAATCCCTCGTCTTCTGCATATGTGGTGGGAGCAGACGTCGGAGCATAATTTTAGGTTATTTGGTTTTCTTAGCTATTAGGGGCTATTTATTTATTGTAATATAACGCTGCCCATAGTTCGTGCATTTTCATGAAAATAAGCTTGCAATAATCTCAGTTTTCATTTAGGTCCTGAAGACATGCTAACTGATACATTTTGTATGGATACTATATTTTTAGCAGACAAAGACAGAGACTCTTCGCTCCTTGCCTGATTTTTGTTTTCTTGGTTACAGCTTGCCTCAAATCTTACTATTATTTAAAGTCTCCTTTGTGAAATTGAATATAAATAAATTTTTAAGTGATCAGGGCTCCTGTAAACCACAAAGACTTGAGGTTACACCTTCAATAGACCCAAACTTCATGTGCAAAGAGATGTAATTATCATAAGGAAATAGGTGAATTTGTTATCAATCATGGCATTTGTAACGGATCCCCTATACTCCGACTGAGTATATTCGTTGTAATAAGTCCCAAGTGATTATAGCTCTGGTATACCCAAACATCAGCCAAGACTTGATGAAGGGTACAAAACGACTAATTTATTATGGCCCAGTGACCAGCTTATATACCCAGACCTCCAGCATGAGGTCTCCAGCAGTAACATAGTAAACCACTCCCACAACACACCCAGGAATCTCTGTGTCTGGGAGATAATTAAAGGTTCACTATAGGGCATTGGCGTGCGCAGCCTATTGCATTAGGGTGTGCACCCTAAAACAAACAAACACACACACACACACACACACACACACACATACATATATACAGAGAGTGCTGTGAGTGTGTGTGTGTGTGTGTGTGTCTGTGCAGCCATGCCTGGTCCCTGGTGGTCATAGTGTGATTGAACTCTAGCCTGCAGGGCTAGAGTTAACTCTTGCGAGATCTGTGCGTTGCTGTGGCAACGCTCCGACCTCACGAGAGGAACCTGGCGCAACTGCTGGCTAGAGCTCCCTGGGTCCTCTCCTGTCTGTGGGCCGGTGAGCAGGGCTGGACTGGGACAAAAAGTCAGCCCAGGCAGAGCAGCCCACTAGGAGTGGGCCAGAAATGTGGCGCATTATATCGCCACCAATGACAAGCAACACCTGCCCTCCCAACTGTTATGTTAGTGTGATACCCCACCAGAGCATTCAGTGCTCTCTGATGAGAAAAAGTCCTAGTGACTTGTCTCTGGTGTCCCCAGTAGTGGGTACCGGAGAACACAAATGGAAAAGGATTGTTAAAGTGTGTTTTGCACGTATGGGAATGCTCCCTGCGGTGTTATATGTGTTTGGATGTTTTTTATGTGATTGCATGTGTGTAGAGGAGACCGGTTATGCTGTAGAGTGTAAATGGGTCTGTTTGTGGTGTAGAATATGTAGCTGGGGCCTGTAATGTATAGGTGTGTTTTTGGGCTGTATATTATGTGTGTGTGTGTGTGTGTGTTTATAGGGCCTTCAGAGTGTGTGTGCCTAGTGGTGTGTTGCGTTTGCATGTAAGGGCTGTATTTCGTGAATCTAGGAGTTGCAGGGGTGGCATTGTGTGTATGCATGTAGGTGTTGTGCACATGTGTGTATTGGTGTGGTAATAACAGGGGGTGTAGTGTGTGTTTATGGGAGTTGTGTGTGCATAGGGGTACAGTGGGTGCGCAGGAGGTGTATATCGGCATAGTATGAATGCTTTGGTAGGGTGTTTATAGGGGTATAGAGTGTGTAGTGCTTTTGTATGTGTGTATGCAGGAGGTGTAATGTGTGTGTTTATAGGGAGTATAGAATGTGTGTAGTGATTGAGTGCAGTGTATAGGGGGTATAGAGTGTGTGAGTGCAGAGGGTGTAGTGTGTATATAGGGGGTGTAGGTGCAGGGGGTGTAGTGTGTGTAATGGATCGCCTGGCACCTCCGTTGAAGGATGTCCTAGTGCTTCCTGAGGACTCCAAGCACTCCAGCAGACACCATAACCCCCATAGACTCCTTCAGGTAGCAGAACAGGAACAAGCTCTTAAAAGAGCTTAGAAGTGATTATCCAAGGTAGCATGCAGAGCATAGCAATCCCTTGTAGTGATATAGCAATTCCCCCAATAAGAGACAAGACTCTAGATTGAGGGTGAAGAAGAACTCAACTTTTATTCAAACACTCTGCTTTTATGCCCATTCTACAAACATAGTACCGCCCACAGGGTTTTGAAGTACAACCAATCAATACATACAATACACTCAGACACTCCCACACAAAATCCTCCCCTCTGCCGGTGATATAATTACTGAACACAATGGGCTAATGTAATTATCACAGGCAGGAAAATACACAGTTTTGCACAATATTCATAACTCCAAAAGTATACATCACATTCACATAAAACTTACATTTTCAGAATCGCATTCTCCAAATACGAACATAAGTCAAAATCATACAAATTGGTCCAGTGGATCAAAAGTTAGTTGGGAGTTCCTTTGTGACCTACTGAAGCATTGCTTTCCAGCCCAAACTTGTTCCACAGAGTCCTCTATCCTGGAGATAATAGGCTTTACTGGGTTTTGTAAGCCAACTATTTCCAGGTACAGAAAATATCTCTATTCACAACAACAGCAAAAATACATAATTCCTTTATAGTGTAGGGTATAGTGTGTAGGTGCAGGGGATGTTTGTGTGTATATAAGGTGTATAGTGTGTAGTGTGTAAGTGCAGTGTGTATGTATAGGGGGTATAGTGTGTATGTGCAGGGGGTGTATATAAGGTGTATTGTGTGTAGTGTGTAGGTGCAGTGTGTATATAGGGTGTAGTGTGTCGGTGCAGGGGGTGTATATAAAGTGTTTGGTGTGTGTAGTGTGTATATAGTGTGTTTAGTGTGTATAAAGGGGGTGTATATAAGGTGTATAGTGTGTGTAGGGTGTAGGTGTAGTCTGTAGGTGCAGGGATGTATATAAGGTGTATAGTGTGTAGTGTGTAGTGTGTATATAGGGTGTATTGTGTGTAGGTGCAGTGTGTATAGAGGGTGTAGTGTGTGTGTGCAGGGGGCGTATATAAGGTGTTTAGTGTGTGTAGTGTGTAGGTGCAGTGTGTATATAGTGTGTTTAGTGTGTATAAAGGGGGTGTATATAAGGTGTATAGTGTGTGTAGTGTGTAGGTGCAGGGGTGTATATAAGGTGTATAGTGTGTAGTGTGTAGGTGTAGTGTGTATATAGGGTGTAGTGTGTCGGTGCAGGGGGTGTATATAAGGTGTTTGGTGTGTGTAGTGTGTATATAGTGTGTTTAGTGTGTATAAAGGGGGTGTATATAAGGTGTATAGTGTGTGTAGGGTGTAGGTGTAGTCTGTAGGTGCAGGGATGTATATAAGGTGTATAGTGTGTAGTGTGTAGTGTGTATATAAGGTGTATTGTGTGTAGGTGCAGTGTGTATAGAGGGTGTAGTGTGTGTGTGCAGGGGGCGTATATAAGGTGTTTAGTGTGTGTAGTGTGTAGGTGCAGTGTGTATATAGTGTGTTTAGTGTGTATAAAGGGGGTGTATATAAGGTGTATAGTGTGTAGTGTGTAGGTGTAGTGTGTATATAGGGTGTATTGTGTGTAGGTGCAGGGTGTGTATATATAAGGTGTTTAGTGTGTAGGTGCAGTGTGTACATAGTATGTGTAGTGTGTATAAAGGGGGTGTATATAAGGTGTATTGTAGGTGCAGTGTGTAAATAGGGTGTAGTGTGTAGGTTCAGGGGGTGTATATAAGGTGTGTAGTGTGTGTAGTGTGTAGGTGCAGTGTGTAAATACTGTGTGTAGTGTGTAGGTGCAGTGTGTATATAGTGTGTGTAGTGTGTAGGTGCAGTGTGTAAATACTGTGTGTAGTGTGTAGGTGCAGTGTGTATATAGTGTGTGTAGTGTGTAGGTGCAGTGTGTATATAAGGTCAAACATGTATTCCTGACCCCATAGTGCTAAACCGACCATTTAGGTGCCCCCTTCACCTTATTTGCAGCGCCACGTGTGTCTGCCGGCGCTGGCTTTGCCTCCTTTATGACATCAAAATGGCTGATTTTATCGGGGCCAAATGCAGTTTTGGCCAATGTGGACCTCCTCATAGAGATGCATTGAATCAATGCATTTCTATGCGGAAAATTCAGCGTCTCCATGCAGAATGTGGGGACGCAGAACGGCGGGGCTGCTTACTGTGCAGCACTGAGCCAGGAAGCACCTCCAGTGGCCATCTGAAGAGTGGCCACTTGGAGGTGTCCCTAGGGGCAATGTAAACACTGTCTGTTCTCTGAAAAGGCAATGTTTACATGAAAATGCCTGAAGGGAACTATTATACTCACCAGAACAACTACATTAAGCTGTAGTTGTTCTGGTGACTATAGTGTCCCTTTAAGCGTACTTTGCTTAAACTAATTATCTCCCAGGCACTAGAGGTAGAAAATATAAAACACCCCAAAACATACATAATATTAACATCCCCATAAATCCTATACCTCTGGATAGCCGGATCCCTGTTTGTTGTGGTGCAGATACTGTTAACCAGCCTGACGTTGCCCTTTGATGTTCTTGTTACTGTGTATTGTTTGTGTATGTGTGAGGTCTGCTTACAGATTAAGGGATTCATTAAACCGCACAGAGAGCACATCCCATAATTGCTAATATTAATGGGCCTGTCTGTTTTTTTTCTCTTCTCTACATTGAAACCTCGTTAGTGAATTACTCCCATATCCTCCTCAGTACGGTTTCTTTCACTGAAGCAGTTACAAATGCAGCTAGAACGTTCTTAAACCCAGAACGTTCTCTCGTTATAATAAACATTTGGCCCTGTCTAAAAAGAGACAGTTTCTTTTCCCACATCTAGTAAATGCCATGGAAGCATTTGCTGGGGGTGAATAGTATCGCAAAGACAAGTAGAATAAGTACATATCATATTGGCATTTCTGTCTTAATCTGCACACGAAAGGCAGTTTGGTCATTCGTTCTGTGACGCCATTCATGCGCATGTCAAATTCAGAACACTATTTACATAAATACATAAAAAAAAAAAAAAAGGAAAACTACTGACATTTTTACAAAAATGAAAACAGAACCCAAAGTAAATTTTTAGTTAGTGATTGGAATGAGCAAAAATTTCAGTAATGACAAATTTGCTTTCATGATTATTAAAATAATTATAACAAAAACAGTTCGGCTGATGCGCCTAAGAGGGTGCTATTTAGATCAAACATCTGGTGTTATCACTTTGTTTTGTGCAATTTGGTCGTTTGCTGTAGGTAGCATTGTTGCCATAGCTACTGACATAATCTAATGAAAATAATCTGATCTGCAGTGCTTGTAAAATCAATTTTTAAAAAGTAAAATAAATAAAAGAACAAACAAACTTCAGATAGAAAAAATCCTCAAAAGCACTGAGCAATAAACATGCACTATATTCAAATAAACCCTGGAAATAGTAACTGTTACGATTGCCTCCTGTCTAGCAGGAGGTTGGATTGCTTGGATGTCCTGATTCCCGAAGTCGGCGAGTCGAACGGTGCTTCAATCGGTAGAAACCTGTAATTGTAGAATATCCCACCAGCTATAGTAAAGCTAGGATTCCCGGTTCCCTACAACACGAGTCGAGGCTGTGAGTTGAGGGTCAAAACGAACTGGCTTTACTGGCAAACAAGCATGTCAATTTCTGCAAGTCCCCAGGTCCAGGGACAGCCCCCCATGGACCTGATGGGATACAGGTACACTACAAAGCTTCAACCAATCATAATACCATGTATCATTCAAACTAGTACCCGCCTAGCTTGGAGATAATGAGGCCAACGGTTATACAATCTAATTATCTCCAAGCACCCAAGAAACCATGCTTTATTGTGTCCTAGAAAACAGCATAAAAATATATAACTTTGACAATTCAGGGGGAATATAGTTCATTCCACTATTCATTTGGCAGCTCAGATCTGGGCGCATCAAGTATACGAATTGCGCCCAGATCCCACGAACAGAACGGGGGGTTTCTGCCATAGAAAGTCTTATTCGGCACTTTGGTTGATCACCCCTGATGGCGGCCATGTTTTGAGGCCGGTCAATGGACAGCAGGACTTCGACCTAATACTTATGGAACGGGGGTCGGATACAGATTTGCACGAATCCCCGCTCTCGATCTGGTTGTCCCGCCCGGAAGGGGGTACTTAACCTGTGGTTAACCGCAAGAGCAGCGTTCTAATTGATGCCAGACGCCAGAATGCAGGTGGTCCCTGTTCGTGAGTCTTTGGGCGGTTTCCCTTCGGAAAGTGGCGGCACACGCCAAGGACTGGGTGGTCCATCATTCGTACAGACGAATAGGTCTTTATAATGGTTCATGCAATGTGTTCGTACGGTCTGAATGCCGACATAATAGGGGTTTTAATCGAAAGAAGGTTATGTTGTAACAGTATATAGAGTCCTTGTGACAGTAACTCTGCGTGAATCCTCCATCTTGTCTTTTATTAATTGCGCTAATTCATCCAAGGTACATGCATTGTAAGAGAAGAAGGGAGTGGGCTAACAGTCGCATGGTGCTGGAGCTCCTTAGGGAAAACACATTGAGTCACAAACTGGACTTCATTGCAATCTTTTCTACAAAAATCGTGTTCCCAACCCTCACAGACATATTGGCAATCACTTGCCCGCAGCAAACGGATACAGCCAGTGAAGGAGTTGCCTATGGCCTGCAATTGCACTTGAGGACGCGGAGGTGGCCGATCCTCGGCCTTGAACTGAAACTTGCTTGTTCAGCACCCTGTTCCCCCTCCTTTGGACCGGTGGGGGATATTCCGGTCCCCACTGGAAATCTTGGAACAAGACAAATAATCACGGTCCACAACTTACTGGCAAACCGAAGATTTGCGTCCTAGCACTCAAAATGGCCACCCTATTAGGGCCTGCAGTAGTGGGCACCTCACCTACACTTGAGAATACGCTCCTAGTGGAGTTTGACCGTATCTGTGCCCAGTTTTGGGCAAAGGGGGCTTACCTCCACTCCTGCTGAACGAATCGTGGCACCCCAGAGCCGTCCTGCCAGTCGTAGATGCATATCTGAACATCCACCACGTGTACCCAGAGGAAAGCGGCGTAACAGAAGTTGCAGAATACTGCCACGACGCATGGCTATACCGCATCAAGTGCAATATAAGCACTTCTACTTACCCCGCCTGCGGAGGAACAAGCTCCATCTCCCCAGCCTGTTCCGGAGGCTTTGCTCTCCTGCTGCCGGAGTTGCAGCAGGAGAGCAACGGAGTCCGTGGATGCAAGCTCTGGCAAATGCCCATACTGCCCTCTTAAGGAGAATCAACTTAGACCCTCTGGGGGCCTGGGCTTCATGGGTTGGCCTCATTGAAGTAACCAACAGCGGGAGACGCTGGGACTCACCATCCCTAGGTATCGGCTAGGTGGACTGAGAGCAGTACTTGCAGCTTGGCTGTAGACACTTGCTCAGCTTAAGTGGTTTCACCCTTTAGTTCGCTCCAATATAATAGTTCAGAATACCTAACACTTCAGTGGAAATCTAATAGGCAAATTCAGTTTCTGTAATGTCAGTATCATTGGTTCTGCATTACCTATTTTGCCCGTCATTAACCATGTCTTCAATCTCTCATATTTTACTTGCCACACAGACATGAATCTTTCTAGTTATAAAAAAAACCAACAAATTGTTCCTGTTCTCTAATGCCTTCTATTGTAATGCTATGCATATTTGTTTACCTTCTCCTTGCTGTTGGGGCATCGCAAGGCTGTATATGTTATTCTGTGCACAGCAAAAATAAAGAAAATTTAAAAAAAAACACGAAAAGTTTTATTAATTAAAAAGCAAGATATTAGACTCTTACATTGTATAGAATGAAATAGGTACAAAGTAACAACCTCTACACAACCGGGTCCAGACATTGGTCAGCACAAACACGTGCCTCCATTGACCAATTCGCTGTGATCCAATATCGGGAGGTAACTGGAATCTTTATCCCTTTTAAATGTGGATACAAATCCAAAGTCTGTTCTAACGGAGTCCAGTGGCAGAGAATTCGCCAGGTGTGTTTTGCGCTGTAGAGACAAGGGAAAGCATGGAAGTTACCTGGGTTCAGATACCCTGAGGTATTTTCAGCCTAACTACCCTTCACGAGGGTACACTGTGCTCACACCCCTTTCTTCATTGGTTTGTACCTGGGATGAACTGGGGCAATTAAGCAAAGACAGAGGATTCCCGAGGAACTG
>OW240914.1:31513910-31539859 GCA_933207985.1 Pelobates cultripes
TTATTGGAACGGTTTTCACCGCAGTGTTCTAATTGTTCGTCTGGGTGGCCGCAATTCCTATGGACAACCACGAGGTGACGGCCATCTTGATCGCATCAACGCAGGCATGTTTAGGCATGAATCTCATGAAACCAAAATCGGACACAGAAACTCCCGAACCCCGCTGGACTTCCATCATAACCTGCATTCAGTTCTATACAACTTAGAAGGGCACTGTTCAGTGAAATTGTTCGTCTGGATGAGGGGAACAAGCTCCAGGGTAAGACTATTGACTGTTCGGTAGTTTGTTCGTTTTCAAACTACCGAACTAGACCGACCACAAGAACTGATTCTCTGAGACTGTTTTGGGCATGGGACCATGCCTGCGATCAGTCAAATAAATGACTTCCAGGAAATTCCTGAACCCCTGAACTGATCTGGGCGATTTTTGGATATGTTGGGCACATATAGACACACATGCAGATACACAGACACTTAATGACAAACATTCAGATACAAACAGTGACACACATACAGATACATAGGGCACACACTAACACACCGATACAGAGACATACAGATACACATGCAGACAAAGATACACACACACACACACACACACACAGAGAAACACATATATACAGAGACACACACACACACACATACAGATACAAAAACACACACACGCAAAATGTTTTTGGTTTCCTACCTTTTAGGTGCCGGAGGGTGACTTCCCTGGGGTCCAGTGGCTGGCTCAGGCTGATTGGAGTCAGAGTTCCCACTGTGAATCCCATCTCTTCTTCTCCTCCCCCTCAGCGCATCTGATATTACTTAGTGTATGTGCTTTGGGGGAGTTTTTGCTCTCACTCTTTTCCTGAGCGTTATAATTTCTGGATGGAAGCTGTCTAATGGATAGGAAGGAGCAGTGGTAGAGTTTCCTGGTGGCTGGAGCACTGTAAATAATATGTTCTGTTACATGTTATATTATATGTTACATTATAGGTACAGTACATGTTATCTTATGGGATCAGGACATGTTATATTATATGTTATGTCATATATTATGATCTCAGTGCATATTATGGTATATTATGTTATATTTTATATTATGGGCTCAGTGCATATTATGGTAGGTATATTATATTTTAAAGTTTTTTTATTTTCTATGCTTATGTAAATTAGGCACTATATGCCACTTACCTTTACTTAGTAATTTCCATTAGGGTAATAGGACTGGAACCAGGTGTGCCTCCTTGCAGACCTGTTTTCAAGCCCTCTCTATTATATATTATGTTATATTTTATATTATGGGCTCAGTGCATATTATGGTACTGTGACAAAAGTACTCCTTTCCCTTGGTACCTTGTCCTGGGATTGGGGTGTTACACACAGTCTTTTCATGCTTTAGAGACCCTTCACATCCTGGATGAGGTAAAAGGACTTGCTCTTTTTATTGTGGTTCCAAAATAAATGCACAGTAAGGTATAAAAGGTTGTAACAAAATATATAAAACAAAATCCTTGCTCTTCTGAGCACTAACTAAACAAAATAATTAGCTAACTGGGTTGGATGGCTTATCCATTTCCCAACATATACATAAACAACAATCTTACTGTTTCAGGGTTTTCAGCTCTCTGTTTCCATTCACACAGAAATCAAACACAATCTCTCTCCTCCTTTGACAGGGGAGTACTTAATAGCAACTGTAATTACCTGTCACACATCCTCTCCCCCAGCTCAGACCTATTGGGTCAAGCGACCATGGACATTAGCGAGTGCATCCGCCAAAGACAGTCTGCATTTCCCTGTTTACACCCAGCCCTATGGAAACATTATAGGGTTGCAAGCTAAGGAACCAGCGGGTTACTCTACTATTTTTCTCCCTGTTTTGGCTCATCCAAGTAAGGGGTGCATGGTCTGTCACTAGTCTGAATTTTCATCCCAAGAGATAGTATTTAAGTGTGTCTACTGCCCACTTTATAGCCAGACACTCCTTCTCAACAATGGAATAGTTTCTTTCTTGGGGATTAAGCTTCTTGCTTAAATATAATATGGGGTGCTCCTCACCCTGAATTTCCTGTGAGATAACGGCACCAAGCCCTACATCAGATGCATCTGTCTGTAAAATAAATTCTTTAGAAAAATCAGGTGTTACCAACACTGGTTGGGCACAAATGGCTTCTTTAAGCTTTCTGAATGCTTGATCAGTCTCTGGGGACCATTTTACCACTACTGGAGCATTAGCTTTAGTAAGGTCAGTTAATGGGCTTCCAATTGTAGCAAAATTGGATATAATTCTCCTGTAATATCCAATGAGGCCAAGAAATGTTCTCACCTGTTTCTTAGTCAGTGGTCTTGGCCAATTTCGTATGGCTTCAATTTTAGCAACTTGGGATTTCACTAGTTCCCTACCAATAGAGTAGCCCAAATATTTTGCTTCCTCTAGGCCAATCGTACACTTACTGGTGTTAGTGGTTAGGCCAGCATTTTGTATTGAGTTAAGGACAGCCTGTACTTTTGGAAGGTGAGATTCCCAATCCTCACTGTGTACTACAACATCATCCAAGTATGCAGCTGCATAGCGCCCATGCGGCTTTAGTATTCTGTCCTTTTTTTGGAATGTGGCAGGGGCACCATGCAAGCCGAAAGGCAAAACTCTGTACCGAAATAGGCCATCTGGAGTAGAAAATGCTGTCTTTTCTTTTGCTCGCTCTGTGAGTGGTACTTGCCAATAACCTTTGGTTAAATCTAGTGTAGTGAGGTACCGAGCTCTCCCAAGTCGTTCCACTAGCTCATCAACTCTAGGCATGGGGTATGCATCAAACTTAGAAATAGCATTCAGTTTGCGATAATCATTACAAAACCGTACTGTATTATCAGGCTTTGATACCAGCACAATTGGACTGCTCCAGTCACTTTGTGACTCCTCAATGACTCCAAGATCTAACATTTCTTAACCTCTGCTCTGAGCTTCTCTCCGAGCCTCGGGTATTCTGTATGTTTGAGATTGACCCTTTTTCCTGGTTCTGTCAAAATGTCATGTTTAATCACACTAGTCCTTCCTGGGACTGGGGAGAATACCTCTTTATTTAATCTAATAAACTCCTTAACTTCCCTTGTCTGGTGTATCGACAGGGTCTCGACAGATATTTACTTCGGGGTCCCTTATCAGGGAAGGTTGAAGTCTCTGTAGTAACAAGAACTTCCCTTTCTTTCCATGGTTTTAGCAAATTGACATGGTATAATTGAACTTCCTTTCACCTGCCAGGCTGCCTTACTTTATAATTTACCTCTCCCACTCTTTCAATAATCTCATATGGCCTATGCCAAGTTGCCAGGAATTTGTTCTCTACTGTGGGAACCAGGACTAATACTCTGTCTCCTGGTTGAAATATTCGAATTCTAGCATTCTTATTACAGCTATTCTGCTGATCTTGTTGAGCCTTTTGCAAGTGTTCTCTGACTATTGGCATAATGGCTTCAATACGTTCCTGCATCTGAGTTATGTGTTCTATCACACTGCGATGAGGGTTAGCTTCTTGTTCCCAAGTTTTCTTTGCTATGTCAAGTAATCCCCTGGGGTGTCTGCCATATAATAATTCAAAAGGTGAGAAACCAGTAGAAGCTTTGGGTACTTCTCTAATGGCAAACATTAAATAGAGCAATAGAAAGTCCCAGTTTTTCCCCATCTTTGTCAGTTACTTTGTGCAGCATAGCTTTTAACGTTTTATTAAATCGCTCAACCAAACCATCGGTTTGTGGGTGATAAACAGAGGTTTTGAGGTGTTTAATGTGAAGGAGTTTGCAGAGTTCCTTTGGACATGAATGGAGTACACTGATCTGATAGGATCTCCTTGGGAATCCCAACCCGGCTAAACATCATCATTAACTCTTTAGCAATGGACTTTGCTGAGGTTGTACGCATAGCTATTGCCTCAGGGTAACGGGTAGCATAGTCTAGTACTACTAATATATACTGATGCCCCTTAGTGGATTTTACCAGAGGTCCCACAAAATCCATAGCAATACATTCAAAAGGCACTTCAATAACAGACAACGGTAGTAAAGGGCTACGGTAAGCCATAAAGGGCGCAGTGACCTGATATTCGGGGCATGATGAACAGTAGTTTTTGATAGCTGCGATTACTCCAGGCCAATAAAATCTCCACAAAACTCGCTCTTGTTTTGTCAACCCCTAGGTGGCCACCCAAAACATTGCAATGTGCAAGGTTCAACACAGTGCGCCAATTGGCTTGTGGTACTAACAGCTGCTTTGTAATAACGGACTCTTTTTTCTCAACTCTGTACAACAGATCATTATCCACTTCAAAATAAGGGTAAGAGACTTCCCTGGATTAACAGGGGATCCATTCCTTGTAGAAATATTATTCCTGGCTACCAATAATGTTGGGTCAGACCACTGTGGACTTCTGAAGTTACCAGGCCTAACCTCTAAATCAATTAACTCTATTTCTGGTTCAGAGCTTCTAGAAGGTCCCACATTAGTTTGTTCTGGGTTTTCACCAACTAATGTTTTTATAGGGGAGTGCTGCATATTGTTAGGCCCATCATCATGATCTCTCTCATCTGCCAGAGTATCTGCAAAAGGAAATTCATTATTCTGTTCACCTGATGGGTTTTCAAAACAGGCACAAAGGTCTAGAAAATTGGGAAAATCCCTTCCAATAATCATCTCATGTGCCAGTTTTGGTACCAGTCCCACTCTGCAGTTTACAGTACCACACTGGTTCTTAACAAGTATATCTGCAGTAGGGTAGTTATGTATATCCCTGTGCACACAAGCAATATCAACTTTTTCAGAGTTAACAATATGAGTATCCTGGAATAAGGATTGGTCTAGAAGGGTAACCATACTCCCTGAATCTAGCAATGCCTGTATATTTTTTCCCCTCCACATTCACGTTGGACTATTCAAATAACCATTTTTTCAGCAGAACATGCGAATAAAGTGCAATTCCTTCCCAATTATTACCAAAATTACACTCCATTGGTTCAACATTTTCAGGACAGTCTTTTGCAATATGCCCAAAGTCTCTGCATTTAAAGCATTTTATACCATAATTAGTACTTTTTGATTCCTTTGTAGGCTCTTCCCACCTCCCAAAGTCTTTTTCTCTTTTAACAATGTCTCTTGGGTAATAAAACCCTGTTCTCTCATCAAAAGACCCCCTTTTCCCTGTAACAGTCTTACCAGATTTGCTGGGGCTGTAGGTTTTCTGATTCTTGGGTCTCTCTTGGCCAGGAGGTTGAAGCAGTTCTCCTGCTGCTATATACCATTCAATCAATTGGTCTGCTGTTTGGGGATTGCTCTGACTGACCCAACGACTAAGTCCAATAGGTAAGCCTCTCTGGAATCTTTCCATCACCAGTTGCGGCTGGGTGAGTTGATCTCTGGCTGCAACCATTTTCTGGCAAGGTCTATCAAGTCAAACATCTGTGAACGAATCGCTTTATCCAGGCTGTAAGTCCACAAATGAAATCTCTGGGCACGGACGGCTGTTGTCACCCCCAGGCGTGTCAGTATTTCTGCTTTCAGCTTCTTGTAGTCACTAGCTTCAGCTAGTTCCAGATCATAATATGCTTTCTGGGATTCACCAGTAAGAAATGGTGCTAGCAGCCTTGCCCATTCCACTGCAGGCCAACCTTCTCGCTCAGCGGTTCGCTCAAATGCCATCAGGTAGGCCTCTACATCGTCTGTGGACACCATCTTTTGCAAGTGGTGACTCACTCTGATCACCTTTGGACATTGTGGTGATTCTGTGGCATCCCTGGCCAGCC
The DNA here is from genome assembly GCA_933207985.1 of Pelobates cultripes. NCBI lineage: Eukaryota > Metazoa > Chordata > Amphibia > Anura > Pelobatidae > Pelobates > Pelobates cultripes. The sequence continues at coordinate 31,519,689 of OW240914.1, forward strand.
TTTGTGATACACTCTGGATCTCCTGCTGTATGGCACATGTAGCATGCTGCTGCTCCTCTCTGAGCACTTGATGCGCTGCTGCCTGTGCTGCTTCAACTTGCTTGAATAAAGCATCTGTATTTTCCCTTTGAGCCAGTACAAGCTGCTGCAGTAGTGAAATGCTCTCTTGCTGTATTGCATTAGTCTCTGCAGTCCTTCTGTTTGTCTCTTGCTGTCCAGCAGTGGACTGGCGCAAAGCTTTCATGACATCCTCCATTTTCTCAGCTGTCTCTTTCTCCCTACTTACAGACTTTGCCGTGTGTTGCCCGCATTCTAAACCATATGTGACAAAAGTACTCCTTTCCCTTGGTACCTTGTCCTGGGATTGGGGTGTTACACACAGTCTTTTCAGGCTTTAGAGACACTTCAAAAATCTAGGGAGGTATATAGATTCCCTCCGGCACAATTCCTTGCTTTCTGTCATAGTATGTTATATTATATATTATGTTATATTTTATATTATGGGTTCAGTGCATATTATGGTATGTTATATTATATATTATGTTATATTTTATATTATAGGCTCAGTGCATATTATGGTATGTTATATTATATATTATGTTATATTTTATATTATAGGCTCAGTGCATATTATGGTATGTTATATTATATATTATGTTATATTTTATATTATAGGCTCAGTGTGCATATTATGGTATGTTATATTATATATTATGTTATATTTTATATTATGGGTTCAGTGCATATTATGGTATGTTATATTATATATTATGTTATATTATATATTATGGGCTCAGTGCATATTATGGTATGTTATATTATATATTATGGGCTCAGTGCATTTTATGGTATGTTATATTATATATTATGTTATATTTTATATTATGGGTTCAGTGCATATTATGGTATGTTATATTATATATTATGTTATATTTTATATTATAGGCTCAGTGCATATTATGGTATGTTATATTATATATTATGTTATATTTTATATTATAGGCTCAGTGCATATTATGGTATGTTATATTATATATTATGTTATATTTTATATTATGGGTTCAGTGCATATTATGGTATGTTATATTATATATTATGTTATATTATATATTATGGGCTCAGTGCATATTATGGTATGTTATATTATATATTATGGGCTCAGTGCATTTTATGGTATGTTATATTATATATTATGCTATATTTTATATTATGGGCTCAGTGCATATTATGGTATGTTATATTATATATTATGTTATATTTTATATTATGGGCTCAGTGCATATTATGGTATGTTATATATTATGTTAACATGGGCATTGCTTGGTTCCAGAAATGTCTGGGGCTGTAGTCCAAAGGATAACACAACTCCTACAATAACTCTTCCCAAAGTTCCCAAAGTTTCACACTATAGTATTCCCCTATGTCATGTTATATTATTTGGTTCATGTTATGTTAAGCTCTCAGCAGATTCAGTCACAAAAATGTATTCCTAACACTACAGTGTTCTTCTCCTGATTTAGATTAGAGCCAGCACCTGCTCCTCCTCCCGCAACGCCATCCTGTGGGCATTGCTCCCTGGCTTCTCGGAAATTCCAATGTTTTTATAGAGAATCATTAGGGCAGAGAATCTCTTTGGATTGAATCCAATGCTTCTCTATGGTCAGCATATTATGACGTGCGACATTAAACGTCACAAAACTGAGTCACACTCAATTATGAGTGTGGATGTACCACTAGTAGCTGTCAGGAAGACACAGCACCCCAACACATACACAGCAACCCAACACACACACAGCAACCCAACACACACACAGCACCCCAACACACACAGCACCCCAACACACATCACCCTCACACACACATCACCCTCACTCACACAGCACCCTCAAATACACAGAACCCTCGCACAGTGCCCTAACACACAGCGCCCTCACACACAGCACCCTTACACACACATACTGCACCCCCACACACACATACTGCACCCCCCACACACACAGAGCACCCTCCCACACACACAGCACCCTCCCACACACACTATACTCCTCACAAATGCACACTACACCCCTCACACACACAGCACCCCCCAAACACACTGCACCACTCACACACTCACTAGATCTCCTATACGCACTCCTGAGTCCTTCAAACACACACTAGATCCCCTACACACAGACGCTGCACCACTTACACACACACTACATTTCTGACATACACACTCAGGATCCCCTATGAACACACTAGATACCATTTAAGCAAACACATAGTGTCTCCATAAATGGGATACAGTGAGTATTCCAGTTATGGAAACCCCTGAGACAAGTTTCAAGCAAACACAATGCAAGCATGTTATTAAATTTGCTTGCGCTGTGCAGATCAAATACAGGGCCCTTTTCTCATGCCCTGGAAGAGCATTGAACCAACATGCTCACTTTGAGATGGGGCGTGCTTGTCATTGGGGATGACAAAACACACCCTATCTGGCCCCGCCCCCTTTTCAGTGGGCCGCTGTAATTAAAAATACCGGGCCAAATTTTTTCCCCAGTCCGGCCCTGATTAGAACAATTGCTTATGAGGTACCCCAAAGGCATTCCTCTAGCGCAGGGGTTCTCAACCCAGTCCTCAGGACCCCCTACCAGTCCAGGATTTGGGGATTACCTGGGTGTGTCTCAGGTGTTTAGAAAAAGGGAAAAAAACACCTTAGACTCTAAGGTGTTTTTTTTTTTTTTCTAAACACCTTAGACACACCCAGGTAATCCCTAAACCCTGGACTGGTAGGGGGTCCTGAGGACTAACGTTGAGAACCCCTGCTCTAGCCAGGGCCGGACTGGCCCACCGGGATACCGGGAAATTTCCCGGTGGGCCGCGGCACCTGGGGGCTGCGCTGATACATATGTGCCACCGGGTGGCCAGTCCGGTGGCACACTGAGAGGGGGCCGGCCGCGTTCCAGACTGCAGCCGCCAGGCCGGGTGGCAGCTTCCCCGGTCCGGCGGCACTCCAGTCACTGATGGCTGATGGAGGAGGAGCCTGTCTACCATGCTCCCTCGCGGTTCCCTTCCTGTGCCGGGAATTGTGGGAACCGCGAGGGAGCATGGTAGCTCTATCAACCATCTCTGATACCCACCGGACAATACCCTGCGGCTCCAGTCTGGAAACGTGACCGGCTGCCTGAGGAAAGGGGGAGGAGCACAGGGGAAGGAGGGAGGGAGATGGGAGAGACAGGGAAAGGAAGGAGGGAGGGAGATGGGAGCGACAGGGAAAGGAGGGAGGGAGGGAGATGGGAGAGACAGGGAAAGGAGGGAGGGAGAGAGATGGGAGAGACAGAGAAAGGAAGGAGGGAGGGAGATGGGAGAGACAGAGAAAGGAAGGAGGGAGGGAGATGGGAGAGACAGGGAAAGGAAGGAGGGAGGGAGATGGGAGAGACAGGGAAAGGAAGGAGGGAGGGAGATGGGAGAGACAGGGAAAGGAGGGAGGGAGATGGGAGGGACAGGGAAAGGAGGGAGGGAGATGGGAGGAAGGGGAGAGATGGGAGGAACACAGGGGGGAAAGGGGAGGAGAGGGAGACACACAGGGAAAAGGGGAGGGAGTGGGGAGAGACACAGGGAAAGGGGGAAGGGAGAGATGGTGAGGGGGGAGAAGGGAGAGACACAGGGAAAGGGGAGGGAGAGATGGTGAGGGGGGAGAAGGGAGAGACACAGGGAAAGGGGAGGGAGAGAAACAGGGAAAGGGGGAGGGAGAGATGGTGAGGGGAATAGGGAGAGGGGAGAGACACAGGGAAAGGGGGGAGGGAGAGAGATGGGAGAGACAGGGAGGAGAGATGGGAGAGACAGGGAAAGGAAGGAGGGAGGGAGATGGGAGCGACAGGGAAAGGAGGGAGGGAGGGAGATGGGAGAGACAGGGAAAGGAGGGAGGGAGAGAGATGGGAGAGACAGAGAAGGGAAAGGGGGGAGGGAGATGGGAGAGAAAGGGAAAGGGGAGGAGGGAGATGGGAGAGACACAGGGAAAGGGGGAGGGAGAGGGGAGAGACACAGGGAAAGGGGGGAGGGAGAGATGTGAGGGAATAGAGAGAGGGAGAGACACAGGGGGGGGGGGACACAGGGAAAGGAGGGAGGGAGAGGGGAGAGACACAGGGAAAGGGGGTGAAAGGATGCAGAGGAGGGAGAGAAAGACAAAGAGGGAGAAATGAGAGAGACACACAAGGGGAGGGGAAGAAAGAGGCAGAGGGGGAAGAGAGAGACAAAGAGGGAGAAATGAGAGAGACACACAAGGGGAAGGGAAGAAAGAGGCAGAGGGGGAAGAGAGAGACTGGGAAGGAGAGGGGAGACATTGACACAGAGGAGCAGTGAGGGGGAGAAAGAGAGGACCCGGGGCAACACTCCGGCTCTCACGAGGGTGAACTCTAGCCCTGGAGCTACAGGCTAGAGTTCACTCTCACCACTTCCTGGTGGTCGCAGTAGTAGGAGTGAACTCTAGCCCCATACACACACTGCCCACACACACACACCATACACATTCACACACTGCCCCCCCCCACCCACACACACACACCATACACATTCACACACTGCCCCCCCCACACACACCATACACATTCACACACTGCCCCCACACATACACATTCACACACTGCCCCCACACACACACACACTGAACCTTTCACACACATTGCACCCCTCACACATTGCACCACTGCTCCTATACCCTACTACAGCCCCATATCCCAGCAGACTCCAGGTAAGTTGTCAAACTGTTCTTAAACGGTTTGACTACTTACTCTGGGAGGGGGTGCCGACACTCCTGGCACCATAACCACTACACAGAGGAGTAGTGGTTATTGTGCATGGAATATTTCTTTAAATAATCTACAAGTGCCCCTCCTGGGCTCAGGCTCTGGATCCGTCACTGGTATATGACATGTATATTAGTTATATATATATATATATATATATATATATATATATATTATATTTACACATATTAATGTACATTTATAAATGCATAATACACAGAGAAATTTCATTAATATGTACCATATGTAATGAGCAGATATTGGCCCAGTCTTGTTGCTAGGTGCATACTCCAGCACAATAACATATTTAAAGTGAAGAGCACACCCACAGGACTTCAAAATAAACATTTTTTACAGTTGTGCCCTACATACATTCACCATTTCAGTCCCATTAACAAGCTTTCCTTAATATGTCAAGGTAGTTGGACTGAAACATTGATTACATGCAAAGGCACGTCTGCTTAAAATAAATCTGCACTTTTGTTTATTTTGAAGCCTATGAGTGCGCTTTTTACGTTGAAGTACTTTTTAATTTTAAGTTATCTGTTCTAACTCTGTATCTGCACACTATGCTGGTGCGACGCATTATGGGGCTGGTAAATATGTTTTTTTCCAGGGCTGCTTTTAATTCCCAGTCTGGCCCTGGCTCTAGCGCATTATGAACAGTTTAAACATAGGGGTAGACAGTAGATCTTTTTTGTGGTAAGGAGATAGACAGTATAGGTTTACGTTGCTTAGATAGTTTCAAAACATAGCATAAAATAACATCGCTTTTTACTTTCTAGATAGTAGATTATTATGCCGCGTCATCCTCTTTTGGGGTGTCCGAGAACACATGCACAATTTTACAGCATTTTTATGGCATTCACAATATGGCAGTGTAGTCGGTACATTTTTATATGATTTGAAGTTAACAGACTAGTGGACTACGCTTATTTAAGATAACATGCTTTTAACAATGCTAGTCGCGCTTTAAGATTTTACATCTGTAGCTTGTGTGTAGTGCGACATGAATGTCTTAAAAACATAGTGAAGTGGTTAACATATTACTGAGCCAGCAGAGACTGCATTATGCTATAGAATTCAGGCTAGTGTTTCAGGTTTCATGCATATGTAGCTTATTGAGGTAAAGAAAATATAAAGGGAAAGAAATAAAATTAAACTGTATGCTTATATCTTAAGAGTAGTATACAAGCGAGGTATGCCACCCCGAGGTGCTTTAGTAGCTGGTGCAGTGTGAAATTATTTGGAACAATGGTGCAGTCAGCAGGCATACCCGACGTTCAACAGTTAGACGTAGAGGGGCGATTTCTCCTGGCTGTGGGTGGTGTGATTGTTGGTCTCCCCTTTCTCAAACCACCACAATTTAATTCACTTCGAACGCTATACATTTCGTATTGGGGTCAATTTGAACCGTTTAGTATAGCGATTATTTCTACTATGATAGGTGATTGGGGTTTGATGTATGCTTATCAGGGCTTCTCTTTCCTTCTTCCGACTAATAGCTAACTTAGGTTTTTAGCAGCAGCAGGTGCCCTCGAAGGCATCGTGAGAATGGTCCTAGACTTATATCTATATAGACAGCAATTATGAGTACTCAAACACTAGCAACTGCAACTTTATTTTCTAGTAACAAGAAGTGATCTTCTCATTTAGAACACGTAGGAACAGTCCCAGTATCTTTTAGGGCGTCCTGCAGATTAACTTATTTCTTTTGCCAGTTAGCTCATTTAGTGGGGTCCTGTAGAGGTAGGTGCCCATGAAGGCACAGCTAGTTTTTTGCAATATCGTTTAAAAACTCTTATTGGGAATTCAATCAATTGTTGGTCCTCTCTACCTCTCAGAGACAAGTATTTATACATTGGTTTGCAGCACAAATCAATAGTAAGCATTAATTTGCAACAACTTAGCTAATTGAAATTATCAATTGAGAACAATTTTTAGACACTATTTAACTGTTGATTATATGTCAAATGATTAATTTATAACAATTTGGAGATTATAATCATCTTATTTTTGTGCATCTTTCATCTCTCTACACTCCCCTTTGGTGTATTGAGAGTTTCCATATCTATTTGTTTCTTTATTCTATTTTAATCATACCATTAAAAGTTAACTTTTAACCTTATCTATTCTAAGGCAGTAGTTCTCTCCTTTTTCTTTTGAAGTTAAATCTAGGAGATCAAGACAATATAGCAGAAAAGATGAAAATGATAAATCATTCACTAGATGGACTCCAAAAACTAATGATGCAATTGTAACATCTAATAGATTTGAACATCTTAAAAATCATCAAGAACAAGATGTTTTTTTAGGCGGAAGACCTTTAGAGGCAAGGGAGAGGAGAAAAACTCATACCCCTCTCAAGAGATTACGAGAACGAGAAGAGGAAGAAATAGAAATCAGGGAGAAAGAAAAAAAGAGGAGGAACGAAAACTTTTGGAGAAAATAAGCAGTAAAGATGAAACAGATAATTTTAGGGTTTTTAATTTATCTGAAAAACTTTTAACAAAAGCCCATATAAGCATTTTTAAAAAGGGTTTTAAATTTGCTCCTAGTTGTAACCTGGATAAGTTTGATTCTTTTTTAGATTTAAATAGGTTTTTAAGGAAATTAAGTCTTAAAAAGTTTTTCAATAATACCTCGTTATCAGAAAGAGTTCTATATTTAGAGAATAATTTTACTCATACTAATTTAAAAAATAAATCTTCATTTTATCCGACAAATTGTAAATCAGATGTAATGCGAACATTTGAAAAATTATGTTTAAGGGATATAAAAAATATTAAATCAATGAATAAATATCAGGAAAACCTCACAAAAGAGGAAAAGTTAGCTTTAAAAGATTTGAAAGAAGATAAATCTATAATTATTAAACCAGCTGATAAGAAAGGGGTTGTGGTTTGGGATAAAGGAAAATATCTACAAGAGATTTATAAACAACTAGGTGATGACAAGACATATAAAGAACTAATTAATAACCCACTCCCCGAGATTAAACTAAATTTTAAGATGTTTTTAGATGATGGGTTAGATTTAGGAATCTTAACTAAAAAAGAATATGATTTTTTAGATGTCAAATATCCCAAAATACCTGTAATTTATGTCTTACCTAAGATCCACAAAGACGTCACTAACCCGCCTGGTAGACCTATAGTTTCGGGGATAGGGTCTTTGTTGTCACCCCTATCCCAATATATAGATTTTTTTCTACAGAAAAAAGTTATTGAATGTCCAGCATATCTGAAAGATACAATGAGTCTTTTACAAATCCTAGATAATTTTAAATGGCAAGAAGATTATATCATGGCCACGTGTGATGTAAAAAGTTTATACACGATAATTGAACATGAAAAAGGCTGTGAAGCCACTAAATTTTATCTAGAAAAATCAAAGGATATTAATGAGCAACAAATTGATTTTTTAATTAAAGCAATAGATTTTATCCTCAAAAATAATTTCTTTAGGTTTGACAATAAATTTTATCTTCAAATTTTAGGTACGGCCATGGGGACCAGATTTGCCCCGAGTTATGCGAACCTTTTTATGTCATTTTGGGAAGAAAAGTATATCTTCTCTAGGGAGGACATCGGGGCAAATCTGGTCCTATATAAACGTTACATCGATGACATTTTTATTGTATGGAAAGGGAATAGGAAGTCTTTAGAACAATTTATCCTTTCTCTTAATCAGAATTTTTATAATATAAATTTATCCTATGAAATTAGCAAAGATCAAATACATTTTTTAGACCTTCTTATATATATAGATGAGTGTGTTATTAAGAGTAAGACTTTTTTTAAAACTGTTGATGTCAACAGTTTTATAGATCTAAAAAGTTGTCACTTTAGGCCTTGGCTTAGTAATATTCCTAAGGGCCAGCTTCTAAGGCTAAAAAGGAACTGTACCGAGGAACATGAATTTTTTAAACAAGCAGAGATTATAAAGAGGAAATTTATCGAAAAAGGATATAAGAAAGAAAATCTGGATAAAATTGAGAAGGAAATTGGAGATAAGGAGAGACAATCACTTTTAAAATACAAGAATAAAGATAATTTAGAAGATAAAAATAGTAAAGAGGATGGAGAAAAAAATTCCCCTTATTTTTAATTTTAGCACCAATAACTATTTATTACAAAAAGTCATTAAAAAACATTGGAATGTACTTAAAGAAGACCCCGATGCACTCCCTTTTTTAAATGTTAAACCTAGATTTATTTTTAGAGGGGCTAGTAATTTTAAACAAATTTTAACTCAAAGTTTTTTAGATAAAGAAAAAATCGAGAAAGATGGTAATTTTCTAAAGGGAAGTAAAGGGTTCCATTTTTGTGGTACCTGTAGAGGTTGTTCTTTTAGACTAAATAAAAGTAAGAAAATTACAAAATTCGTATCCTCTGTTACTAAAAGAGAATACCAGATTAAGTCTTTTTTAACATGTTCAAGTAAAGATGTGATTTATATGGTAACGTGCCCATGCGGGTTTCAATATATTGGTAAAACTACACGTAGTCTAAAAATCCGAATTAGGGAACATATGTATAATATCCAACGAAAATTTATTAATCATAGTGTCTCTAGTCACTTTTTACAAGTCCATAATGGGGATCCCAAAGGTATTGAATTTATAGGTATTGATCAAATCAAAATCCATTGGAGAGGGGGAAATAAAGAGTATATTTTGGGATTAGCAGAGATGAAGTGGATGTTTGAACTTGACACGATGACACCACGAGGACTTAATGTCGATTTTGAGATTAATAAATATGTATGAACATTTTATATATTATACCATATTTTAACACCTTTATAAATATAGTAGCTTTTTTATTCTATATCTAATTATATTATCAATTTTTAGATATTATTCATTTTGATATTTTTTCTCCTTTATTATTAATTTTTTCCTTTTATTATTTATCTATTTTGCATTTTTATTTTTATTTATTTTTTACTATCCAGGTTCCTAGGTAATCTTTTTAGTTATATTTATTCAAATGTATTATTCATTGTAATTAATTATATGACTATTTTTATCTTATTGTGTGTATGGGGCTGTATACCCCCCTTTTTTTTTGTTTTTCTTATCTTGTCAAGTGATTTTTGGACGCATTTGGCTCTTTTGGACATGTAATGCCAGTGGCAGTATAATGGAAGGACACTCTGTTTTCTTTACGACGTTCCCGATACGTCCTAATATGCGGCGAACCGGAAGTGAAGTCAGACGTCGGGACGTGATGACGCAGGACGCGTCCCGACGTCAAACCCGGAAGTAAAGTGCCGCGAATGCGGCGGAAAAAGGGCGCGAGAAGCAGAGATATAAAACAGCATGCTTTGGATCACGGAAATCACCTCGGATGAAGGCTTATTGCCGAAACGCGTCAGGTGCTCTTTGGACTTTTTTCTTAAGGGACTTTCTTTTGTATGTGTAGTTTTTTATTTATTCCTTTTACGTTTGAAAATAAATTTTACAATTACCCCTTGAACCTGCGTTTCCTGGTGGTGTATGGAATACAACTACAGAAAGGACCCAGTGAAAGCCCTATAAGAGTTTTGATTCAAGGCATGCAAGTTTGAGCCAGCTATCTAAGTGGCTCTTTTTATGTGAGTGAGACCAGTAGTAGAGTCTTTTCAATTTATCATTATGTTATTACCCTATGTTTTTCTCTCTATCTGTGTTTATTTTCAGATCATAATCCAGTTTGGGTAATATTACTGTACAAGTTTTTGTTCTATTTGAGTGCTCTCACCATTTGTATTTTTTATTGTCACTTGTATTTATTTAGTGGTTTTTGGTGGCTCCACTAAGGTGATTGTAGCACCGTTTTCCTTGTCTAGGATTTATTCACCAGTACATTTTATTGTTATTTAGCCGAATAGGAAAAACCATATGAATAGGTTTACACTTCTAGCAGTCAAACTGGAACAGCAATAAATCCCCCCAAGAACGGGACAAGGCTCCGTTTTGATGGTCAAGCAGGAACAGACATAGCTGTGGGTTAATTGTTCTTATATACACATTAGTACCACCCACAGGGTTTTGGAAAACAACCAATAAACACATACAATACACTCAGACACTCCCACACAAAATCCTCCCCTCTGCCTGTGATACAATTACCTTACACAATGGGTAATGTAGTTATCACAAGCAGAGAAATACAATTTTTCCACATTATTCATAACTTGAAAAGTATGCATCACATTCACTTTCATTTTCAGAATCAGCATACTCCAAATACAAACATTTCTCTAAATCATCAAAATTGGTCCAGTGGTTCAAAAGATAGATCGAAGTCCTTTGTGACCACATGAAGCATGGCTTTTCTGCCCAAAACCAGTTCCACAGAGTCTTCTATCCTGGAGATAATTGGGAAGTAATCCAATTATCTCCAAGGACAGAGGCAAAACTCCATTAAGCACATGGCAGTAAAAAGACAGTAAAATACAATAAAATACACAAGGTTACATTTATGACATAAAATACAGACATGCAACATATGCCCAGATAGCTTAGGTCTGAGCACACATTATTACTGAATGGCGCTCAGAGCACACACATACAGTTCAATTGCCATGGAGCCAAAGTCTTTCCCATAGTCTTTCATTATACGAATGAGCTCCATGGCATAGCTATTTGGGGTATCACCGCTCAAACAGGGCAAGCACCGAATGACCCGGCTTTCATGTCTTTGCAGGGGAGAATCAAGCATTTCAGCATGGGGCCATAGTCTAAAGGCAGCAGGCGGGCAATCAGGCTCCTCCAATGCACAGTGGCGAGATTGGTCTCGTCACAGTTATATTATATTGTTTATTATGTTATGGACTTGCTCCATGCCAAATGTTATATTGTATATTATTATGTTATATTATATATACAGTATATACTCGAGTATAAGTCTAGTTTTTCAGCACATTTTTTGTGCTTAAAAACCCCCACTCGACTTATACTCGAGTCACTGTCTGTATTATGGCAACTTAGGGAGCCGCGGCCGTCAGAGCCATGGCAACGATCCGCGCGGCAACCAGACCGTGAGACTTACAGTGGCGCTGACCGGAACGGAGGAGAAGGGAGCTGACAGGAGCTGCAGGAAAGGTAAGTAAATGCTTCCTGCCGGCCCCCCCACTTCACAGCCCATGCCACTGGACCACCAGGGATTAAGATAGCCCCCCTCCCTGACCAGTTAACAAGCAGGGAGGGGGGACAAAAAAAAATTAAAATAATAAAAAAATAATATTAAAATTAAAAAAAAATTAAAATAATAAAAATGCCCTCCCCCCACCCAGTTCACACACACTACACAAACACACACTCTGCATTATATACACAGAGTGTGTGTATATAATGCAGAGTGTGTGTTTGTATGAGAGTGTGTGTGTATATAATGCAGAGTGTGTGTATATAATGCAGAGTGTGTGTGTGTATATAATTGTAAAAATCACAGAATTTCATAGCCCCAAGTTTTACCCTCGACTTATCCACGAGGCATAGCATATTTCACAATTGTTGGTCACAAAACTGCACTCGACTTATACATGAGATCGACTTATACACGAGTATATACGGTAGTTATATTATATTGTTTATTATGTTATGGACTTGCTCCATGTTATATGTTATATTATATATTATTATGCTATATTATATATAGTTATATTATATTGTTTATTATGTTATGGACTTGCTCCATGTTATATGTTATATTATTATGTTATATTATATATAGTTATATTATATATTATTATGTTATATTATATATAGTTATGTTATATTATATATAGTTATATTATGTTATATTATTAATATAGTTATATTATATCATATTATGTTATATTATATTGTTTATTATGTTATGGACTTGCTCCATGTCATATGTTATATTATAGATGAAAATGTATCCATACTTACCGTAATTTTCCTTTCCTGGTCATAGGCCATGGCAGCACAACAATGGGTTAGCTCCTCCCTATCCCTAATTAGACAGGAACAGAATTAAAATCAGGGGTATAAATACCCCCTCCCACCAATGGTCCCTCAGTCTTGTTAACAGCAATATCCCAGGGCGGGATCTAAGTGCTGCCATGGCCTATGACCAGGAAAGGAAAATTACGGTAAGTATGGATACATTTTCATCTTTCCTGGCCATATCCATGGCAGCACAACAATGGGTAATACCCAAGCAATAACCAAGTGAGGGAATAAAGAAAAAAACACAGACTCAAGAATATTTTAAATGCTGGTGTATTAGAAATCACACGTGCAATAGAAATCAATCAAGAAGAGTTGACTGCGGATAAGACTGATTTGCCAAAAGAGTCTGATTGGCTGGCTTTAACGTCAATCTGGTAATGCTTTATAAACGTGTTTGGAGAAGACCAAGTGGCTGCTTTGCAAATCAGCTCAGGTGACAAATTAGCAGCTGCTGCCCAAGATGAGGAAAGGGACCTCGTGGAGTGAGCCTTGAGCCCATCAGGAACTTTCATCTTTGAAGCTTGGTAAGCCTGAACGATGGCGGCAACAATCCATCTACTGATGGCCATCTTAGAAGCCTGAAGCCCTCTTCTGGGGCAGTTGGGGATGACGAATAGCCTTTGAGAGATCCGCCAGGCTGAAGATCTTTGTAGATAGACAGACAGACATCGAACAAGATCTAACGGAGAAGGCAGAGGTTCAGCATCCTCAGTAGAAGACTCCGAATGAAGAGCCGGGAGTACTATTTCTTCGTTGATGTGAAAAGCTGACACCACTTTAGGACGAAATTCGGCAACAGTCCGTAAAATAACTCTGTCCTTATGAAAAACTGTAAAGGGCTCTTTAGTTGATAAGGCATGGAGTTCAGACACTCGTCTACCTGAGGCTAAGGCCACCAATAGAACCGTCTTAATGGTGAGTAACTGAGGAGAGATGGATTCAAGAGGCTCAAAAGGAGAATTGCTCAGAGCTTTTAACACCAAGGGAAGATCCCATGGTGGAGCGAAGGGCTTGATAGGAGGCTTGATTTTCAAAACTGCTGCCATAAATCTGATCACGTCCATGTTCAAGGCCCATCTTTGATCCGTAAGGGCCGAAAGAGCTGAAATATGTAGCTTAAACCCTTATCAAGATCGGATTGTAGAAATTCAAGGATCTCCTTGGTGGAGATAGACTGAATATTCCTGTGGTTGGATGCAGCCCAGGAGGAAAAAACGTCCCAGATTCTGTAGTAAGTGGAAGATGTAGAGCTTTTCCTTGCTTGCAGTAGAGTTTCAATGACAGAATGAGAAAATCCCTTGCAGTTCAACCTTTCCCTTTCAATCTCCATGCCATCAGCTTGAGGGAGGCAGGGTCTGGGTGGAGGACAGGACCCTGATGTAGAAGGGAAGGAATATTTGGAAGCTGCCAGGGGTCTGCACTGCAGAGGCTCAACAACAGAGGAAACCATGGCCTGCGAGGCCAAAAGGGGGCTATGAGGATGATGGATACCTTCTCCTGCCTCAATCGTCTCAGAAGAGGAAAGATGAGGGGTGTAGGAGGAAATGCGTAACCTAGGTGAAATTCCCAATTGATTGAAAGAGCATCCCTTCCTGATGCTTCCTGACACTTGAAAAGAAGTGCTGCACCTTCCTGTTCTTGTGTGTTGCCATAAGGTCGACTTGTGGCACGCCCCATACTTGAGAGATGTCTTCGAACACCTTGTTTGACAGACTCCATTCCCCTGGATCTAATTCCACTCTGCTCAGGTAATCCGCTATGGAATTCTGGACTCCGGGAAGATGAATCGCCGATAGGCCCGCTAGATGCTTCTGGGAGAAGGACATTAGGGGCTTCATAATGGACATCATTTTCCGACTCCTTGTTCCCCCTTGATGGTTTATGTAGGCAACTACAGTGGAATTGTCTGATCTGATCTTGATCCACTTGAAGCGTATGAGGGGAAGGAAAATTTCTAGAGCTTTTAGAACTGCCAAAAGCTCTAATTGGTTGGAGGGAGTCTCTGTTACTGGAAAGGACCATTTCCCCTGGATAAACTGATCTTGTAGGTGAGTACCCCATCCCCACTGGCTTGCGTCCGTGGTAATAACTGTCCATGTGATGTTCCCCAATGGAAACCCTCTGAACAGGGATTTTTTCTGTAACCACCAAATCAGAGATTGATGGACCTGAGGGGGAATCTTGATAGGCTGAAGTGGACTTCTCGATCTGAATTGAAGGATGAAATTCTTCTGGAAAATCCTCATCCTCCATTGGGCCCATCTTGTCAGTCCGATGGTGGAGGACATTGATCCTAACAGGCTCATGCATCTTTCTGCTGAGGTCACATTGGATGCCAACATCTCTTTGACTTTGTTCATCAACTTCGTACCTCTTTCTGGAGACAGTTGCACTGTGCCTGCTATAGTGTTGAATATGGCCCCCAAATATTTCATCTTCTGAGCCGGCTGTAATTGGCTCTTGTTCTCGTTTATCTTCCAACCATGACGGCGTAGAAAACGTAGACAAACCTGCCCATGGGTCTGAAGGGTATCTGTGTCTTCTGCCAAGATGAGGATGTCGTCTAAGTAATGGTAAATGGCTATGCCCTTTTTCCTGAGCTTCGCAATCAAAACAACCAAGACCTTGGAGAATGTTCTTGGAGCTGTGCTGAGACCGAACGGCAGGGCTCGGAATTGAAAATGCCCTTGTTCCACCGCAAACCGAAGGAATTTCTGATGTTCTGGAGCGATGGGGATGTGGAAATAAGCGTCTGCCAAGTCTATTGAAATCATCCATTGGTGTGGAAAAACGACCTTTATGATGGATTGAATAGACTCCATCTTGAACTTCCGGATGAGGAGATGCTGATTTAGTCTGCTTAAGTCTAAGATAGGTCTCCAACCACCTGAAGCTTTTCTGGCTGAAACGGAGAGGGCCATATTTCTGGCAAAAAGCCTTAACCAGATCCACCGAAGCGTCAGACGTAAAGTCTACTGCAAGCTTTATATCTTTTAGACTTTCCAGAAGACTGGATCTGCTCCTGCCTCTTTGGATGTCTGCCTCTAGATTTTCCATCCAGATCTTTAAAGCTCTGGAAACTGAAGTGAGAGCGACTGCTGGATGGAGGCCTGTGCCTGCAGCCACGTAAGCCTTGGCGAGGTTCAGATCCATTTTTCTATCCATGGGATCTCTAAATGAACCTGCGTCGTCAACCGGTAGAGTAGTGTGTTTGGCCAGTCTTACTACGGCCGCATCTACCTTAGGAGCCGAATCCCAACAGCTGGAGTCTTTTCTCTCAAATGGATAAAGACGATCAACTCTGCCTTGAGATGTCAGTTTTCTACGAGTATTAGACCACTCGTCTTCAATCAGCTCCTTGATTGTCTCATGAGCTGGAAATGTGGCTCTCTTTTTCTTCAGATCAGCAAAATATCTACTGGAAGTAGAAGGTTGCTCCGAGGATATTTCCTTGAGACTCAAGGATTTGCGCACTCTGGATATTAAATGATCAACTTGAGCAGGCTCCATGAATTCCGGGGCATAAGATTCTTCTTCTGAAGAGGATAGCCCGTCCCTGTAGGAGTCCATGGACTCATCTGACGATTCTTCCTGAGAAAACCCCAAGGGTTCAGCGAATCTGGGCCTCTTGTGGGACTTCCCAGTTTCTCTGATGCCCTGGGAGACCGCCTGCTTGATAAACTCCATCATATCTGGAGTAGGGGCAGTAGTAGAAGCGCCAGCGGCTGCAGACAGGCATTCTGCGCAGAGACGTTTGCCTTCTAGTGGTTTATTGCTGCAGGCTTCGCATCTCTTCTTCATAGGCGACTTGCCTTTGGAAGTTCTGGATGCTTTAATTCCCGTAGAGCTGTCATAATAGGGAAATACAATTAAACCAGGCACTCTTTTGTTTGGTATAGATAGAGAGAGAGAAAAATAATGGCTTACCTATAACCTTTGGATTGTGACCTTTGTTTATGAACGGATGCCTCAGAGTCTGATGAGAAAGATTTGTCCATCTTCCCTGTCATAATATAGGAAGGAATTTAAATATTTATACCCAAAAAAGTATAAAAATTCAATTTGTGAAAAAAGGGGATGTGCCTTTAAGAAATAAAACCATACCTGAGTTACAGAAAACTGGAGGCTTGAAAATAAACGAACAAAACTGGAACAAAAGATGCTGCAAGAGCTCCCCGGAGTCCAGGCAACCTGAAACAGGTAAAGAAATTCGAATTTGGCGCCTTTTTAAAGGTGGCGAATGACGTCACCGATGACGTCACCGCGAACCCGGAAGAACGCCCCGCGCATGTGCGCAATTACTCCGCGCATGCCCGGAAGTCCGCATGACGCGCCCCCTGATCCGCGCATGAGTGGAAACGTCCACAGACGCAGCCACGGTCTGCGCATGCGCGGAAGAAGCCATGACGCGGCCGCCGGACCGCACATGCGTGGGGACCGGGAATGACGCGCCCGCGCAGGCGCAGAGCACCAGGAGGACGCCGCCAAGATGGCGGCAAGCCGGAAAAAGCCCGGTAAAATTTAAAATCTTTAAAGGGAAAGGGGAAAAAGGAGAGAAAAGAAAAAAAAAATACAAAATCCTTGGCACATACAGAGAGGTGGAAGGGGGAAACCTGACAGCCATTAGTAATCTAATACATAAGAAATGCATTTAAACTTACTGTGCCTGCCAGGTAGAGGTAAGAAGAATCTTCTGAAGATGAGGTTCTTCTGCCACTTCCTGCTACCGCTTGGTTACTGCAGGGAATGTTCCTTACTGGCAATATTTTTGCTTGCTACCCCTAGGGTCACTGCAAGTGGCTCCCGGTCACTAAAGGAGCATCTCCAGGGGGATATCCTTTGCGCAGGGCCACGTACTGGAGATTTCCCAAGGAAGAGAGGCTGAACTCCCTTATTGCCGAAGGTAAAAACCCTCAGGTAAGCCAAAGAGAAAAAAAAAGTATGTTCACAGTCTATAATGACTGGAGTCCTATAGGGATAGGACAGGAAAAAAAAGACTGAGGGACCATTGGTGGGAGGGGGTATTTATACCCCTGATTTTAATTCTGTTCCTGTCTAATTAGGGATAGGGAGGAGCTAACCCATTGTTGTGCTGCCATGGATATGGCCAGGAAATATTATTATGTTTATGTTATATTATATTATTATGTTATATTATATATAGTTATATTATATTGTTTATTATGTTATGGACTTGCTCCATGCTATATGTTATATTATATATTATTATGTTATATTACATTATATTATATTATATATAGTTATGTTATATTATATTATGTTATATTACATTGTTTATTATGTTACGGACTTGCTCCATGCTATATGTTATATTATATATAGTTATATTATATTATATATAGTTATGTTATATTATATTGTTTATTATGTTATATTATATTATATATAGTTATATTATATTGTTTATTATGTTGTGGACTTGCTCCATGTTATATTATATTATTATATTATATTTTATATAGTTATATTATATTGTTTATTATGTTATGGACTTGCTCCATGCTATATGTTATATTATATATTATAATATTAAATTATTATGTTATATTATATTATATATAGTTATTTTATATATAGTTATATTATATTGTTTATTATGTTATGGATTTGCTCCATGTTATATTATATATTATTATATTATATTATTATGTTATATTATATATAGTTATATTATATATTATTATGTTATATTATATATGGTTATATTATATTGTTTATTATGTTATATTATTTTATTATAATGTTATATTATATTATATATAGTTATATTATATATAGTTATATTATATTGTTTCTTATGTTATGGCTCCATGTTATATTATATATTATTATATTATATTATTATATTATATATAGTTATATTATATAGTTTATTATGTTATATTATATATAGTTATATTATATATTATTATGTTATATTATATTATATATAGTTATATTATATATAGTTATATGATATTGTTTATTATGTTATGTTATATTATATTATATATTATTATATAGTTATATGATATAGTTTATTATGTTATATTATATATTATTATATAGTTATAGGATATTGTTTATTATATAGTTATATGATATTGTTTATTATGTTATATTATATTATATATAGTTAGTTATATTATATTATATATAGTTATATGATATTGTTTATGTTATATTATATTATATATAGTTATAGTTATATTATATTATATATAGTTATATGATATTGTTTATGTTATATTATATATAGTTATATGATATTGTTTATTATATATAGTTATATGATATTGTTTATTATATTATATTATATATAGTTATAGTTATATGATATTGCTTATTATGTTATATTATATATTATTATATAGTTATATTTATATGATATTGTTTATTATATTATATATAGTTATATGATATTGTTTGTTATATTATATATAGTTATATGATATTGTATATGATATTATATATTATTATATAGTTATATGATATTGTTTATTATTATAATTATTATATAGTTATATGATATAGTTATATGATATTATATATTATTATATAGTTATATGATATTTTTTATTATTATATAGTTATATGATATTATACATTATTATATAGTTATATGATATTGTTTATTATATTACATTATTATATAGTTATGATATTGTTTATTATATTATTATATAGTTATATGATATTGTATATTATTATATAGTTATATGATATTATATATTATTATATAGTTATAGTTATATGATATTGTTTATTATGTTATATTATTATATAGTTATATATATATTATTATATAGTTATATGATATTGTTATATTATTATATAGTTATATGATATTGTTTATTATTATTATATAGTTAGTTATATGTTTATTATTATTATTAGTTAGTTATATGATATTGTATATTATTATATAGTTAGTTATATGATATTGTTTATTATGTTATGGACTTGCTCCATGTGACTGTTTGACCTCCGGCGAGTTAATCAATGTGCTGATTGAGGCCCCGCCCACCGTCACCTTATTTAGAACATCCGTAGAGTTAAAGCTCCCTGTTCTTGTCGCTGATTGGCCGGGGTTGGCAGTGATTGACAAGGAGGGGGCGTGGCGGAAGATAAAGCTGTCGGGCTCCATTGTTAGTGAGATTTAAAGGGGCCGCACGGTGCGGCCAGACAGTGAGCAGCCGGGATCAGGGCCACACACAGCGAGCACTCATGGATCCCAGCATGGATCCTCCTGTCATCAAGAGGCGGTGTACCGGCCTGATCCAGCGCTACAAGCCGGACTCACTGCTGGACCTGAGCGCCAAGAGAGTGGCCGAGACCTGGGCCTTCCAGCAGGTAGGACAGCCCGGGGATAGAGAGAGAGAGATGGGGGGCCAGGTAGGACAGCCCGGGGG